>VZQC01004376.1:10785964-10831490 GCA_009823505.1 Rhizomys pruinosus
TTTTTAGTGTGGGCATGTAAGGCTATAAATTTTCCTCTCAAGACTGCCTTTAAAGTATCCCACAGGTTTCGTTGTGTTGTGTAGTCTTTTTTGTTCAGTTCCATGAATACTTTTATTTCACTCTTTATTTCTTCTCTGTCCCATTCATTGTTCAGTATTGTGTTGTTTAGTCTCCATGTGTTCTTGTGGCTAGTTGGACATATTCTGGTGTTCATATTGAGCTTTATTGCACAGTGGTATGATAGAATGCATGGAATAATTTCTATCCTTTTGTATTAATTGAGGTTCCTTTTGTGCCCCAGTATGTGGTCGATTTTGGAAAATTTTCCGTGAGGTGCTGAGTAGAAAGTACATTCTCTGGTATTTGGGTGGAATACTCTGTAGATGTCTGTGAGGTCCATTTGGTGTATTGTATTGTTCAATTCTGATGTCTGTCTCTCTGTTTATTTTTTGTCCTGTTGATCTATCCAAGGGGCTCAGTGGGGTGTTGAATTATCCCACTATTAGTGTGTTAGGATTAATCTGTATCTTGAGGTCCTGCAGAGTTATTCTTATAAAGTTAGGTGCACCAGAGTTTGGTGCATAGACATTTAGGATTGTGAAGTCTTCATGGTTCATTTGATTAGGATGTACTGACCCTCTTTGTCTCTTCTGATTAATTTTACTTTGAGACCTATTTTGTCTGATATTACAATAGCCACTCCAGCTTGTTTCTTGGTATATTTTCTTGGAATAAATTTTTTCCATCCTTTCACTCTATGGTGGTATCTGTCCTTGAAAGTGAGATGGATTTCTTGTACACAGCATATAGAAGGGTTCAGTTTCCTAATCCATTCTCCCAGTCTATGACTTTTGATTGGAGAGTTTAGACCATTAGTATTAAAGGTTATTATTGAGAGATGTATGTTGCTTCTTTTTACCTTATTTTCAGTTTGCATTTTGTCTAGGTTTATGTTTACTCTGTTATGATTTTGTTGCTTTCTGTCTTTAATTGCTTAGGGATAGTTGCTTCTTTCCTCTGTACTTTGGATTGCTTCAAGGATTTTCTGAAGTGTTGGTTTATTAGACATATATTCTTTCATCTTTTTCATGTAATGAAAGATTCTTCTTGCTCCTTCAACTATGATTGACATTTTTGCATGGTATAGTAGTCTGGGTTGGCATCTAAAGTCCTTTAGTACTGGGAATACTTTGGTTCACATTCTTCTAGCTTTCATAGTTTGCACTGAGAAGTCAGCTGTGTTTCCGATGGATTTCCCCTTATATGTAACGTGTTGTTTTTCTTTTGTGGCTTTCAGTATTTTGTCTTTGTTTTGAGTATCTAGTGTTTTAAAAATTATGTGGCGTGGGGAATTTCTTTTCTTGTCTTGTCTGTTTAGCGTTCTATGTGCTTCTTGTATTTGTATGGGTTTATCTTTTTTCAGTATTGGGAAATTTTCTTCTATTATCCTGTTGAAGATCTGGTCAATAGTGTTGTCTTGGGATTCTTCTCCTTCATTTATCCCTATGAGGTTTGGTTTTTTTCATAGTGTCCCAATTTCTTGTTTGTTCCAAGAAATATGTTGTGTTATTTTTTAATTTTTCATAATCTTTACTTGAGCATTCTAGTTGGACCATGTTATCCTGCAGTTCTGATATTCTTTTTTCTGCTTCATCCATTCTGCTTCTGAGGCTTTTTCCCACCCTTTCCTGTTGATTGGATAAATGTTCAATGTAAATTACTGGACATTTACATGATTAGTCATTCAACATAAGGAAGAAAGGATTGTGAGACAGAGCAATCAAGAAACAAAAATATGTTGATTCCAGGATCTTAAGATACCATAAGTGTTTGAGACCACTCTACTTTTTGTTTTATAATGAAGCATTACATGGAAGGCAAAATGACATGTCTGGATATAGATAATGAAGAATCATTATCTTATACGAATTGTTTCAATGACATTTTAAAATAGTTCAAGAAGTGTCGATAGAGTTCTTTGTAATGCTGGTTTGTTTGCTCATCTTCAGATTTTGTTATTGCTATCAAGAAAAATGAATATATTAAGAATTATAGACATAATATCTTCATAAATGGAAGGACCACACTCATAAATTGGTGTGAAGAAGAGTGTATCAACAAGATAGATACTAGATGAAGCAAAGTTAATATTTATGCCACAGCAGAGGAAAATATTAAAAAAGTCTAGCTAGGATTGCTTGATTCATCATGGTACAATATTAATAAGGTTATCTTTCTCTGACTGGAAGTATTTACCAAATGGCTTTTATTAGACCTTCTGTAGATTAAAAAAACACTATGGCTTCAGATTTTTAATTTAAATTTTTAAAAATCTCAACTATTAAATTTCTATATATGAATGTTCTCCTAAAAATTAATCCTGCAATGCCAAACAGAGAATTTTTCAATCTTCACATAAACACATATACAAACATACATGTCCAAAAATAACCCTTATTTTTCTCATAATTTACATTCAGTTATTTCACCAACATATCAAGTTTGCTGACATATAGATGCAAGACTCTACTTCTGATGTGATCAGGATCTAGGGAAGACATAAACTAGTGAAGTAATAACATTCCAGTTGTTATATAAGAGATACTCAGAATGTCATTGGTGAAAAGGAGAGGTTAGTTGAATCTCCAGTCCAGAAAAATTTCTTGAATTGTGAAGATGCAGAAGTTAAATATAGAAAGATGATTGAGCAGATTGCCACAGCTTTTCCATGGACATGGTCATGAAGAATAGCTGTGCTGCACTTTAGTGGAAGAGTGAATATGTCAAATGGTAAGTAAGGCTGAAGAGGTAGTTTGGGCAAGTGATACAGAACCTCATACCTAGAAAGTTGAACTTCATTCTGCACATATTTTATGGAGACACTAAACTGGGATATAGCATGAGAAATTTGAATTTCATAAAGATCATTTAGGCAATAGATTAATTTCAGGGAAATAAAGCTAATTCAGGCTGAATATGATTTATCCAAAATAATTAGAGTTGGAATTAAGTATGATTCAGTTTTTCTCAGATTTTGAAATACATGTATATATATATATATATATATATATATATATATATATATATACACAGTAGAGTGGTTTCAGGATGAGACCCTTGTAAAATCATAGGCAGTTTAATTGTGCATTGCATACACCGTTTGGCCTGAAGGCAATGATAGTCAATATTCTTAATGCAGATGCTGAGCTGGATGCACCTTGTCATGAAATTGAGTTGGAATAGCACTCATTTGAGAATTAGGAACTCTGGATCCTCATGATGACATAGCAGCTAAATAAGGTGTGACTTTGAATAAACAACAAAACAGCATTGGGTTTCAGTTTCTCCATCTCATCTGCAAATGAGTGTAAATTCAATAGCCTCTTGCACTCCCATCTTTCTCTGAAACCCCATGCCTCTATTTCCTAGGATTTGGTGGATGTCTTTGGAATAAGTTCTGTCAGTTTACCTTGATGTTTTTCTGACTTTCTAGTTACCATATTTTAAGAACAAATTTCTTTCTTCCCAGTGAACTTGTATAAATAGCACTTTTCAGTTTTTTGCTATGTCCTCTAATCTGTTCTTTTGTTTCTTTTGGATGAAGAGTGTTGTCATTCCTTCCAATGAATGCAAGCAAGCTGGCTAATATGTAAAATCAGGAGATGAACACATCAAATAAGCTAAAATAAAACAAGCTTAATTTTCAGTGATTCATACAGATGATTGTAAATGTGATGAGGTCAGGGTATAGGGAAGTCATAGATTATAGGGAAGTTAGAACCAGCCACAGCAAGTATTACTAAAAGAAAGAGTAGATTTCCATCAACACTGGTCATTATTTCTAGGGGAAAAGCCCTGGTTTCTTTCTGGAAGGTATTGCCCCTAAGTTCCTGTATCATCTACATTACTAGAAACCACCAAAATTTTTGGATTTACAGAATTCAGTACTTAAATGTTCATTGACATGCTATTCATAAAAATATGAATATCAAACGCTAAAAGGAGTTATTTTCATTGCGATTTTGTGCATTTCATGTAATAGATCTTAATCAAATATAGACCCCCTACCCCATACCCAAACCGCACACCCTTCCCCTTCTTTCATGTATACATTAAGGGGTATCTGGGATTTGTACCCAGATGTCCCTTGATGAAAGTTATTTTTAATGAATAACGAAAAATTTACAGGAAAAATTTCTTTCCTTTTTGTAGACTACTTTTACAGAGAGTCATACAAATATTGAAAAGTAGTCTAACAAAAAGGAAAGAAATTTACACATATAGTCATACAAATATGAGAGAGAGAGAGAGAGAGAGAGAGAGAGAGAGAGAGAGAGAGAGAGAAATTTGGAACAAATCAATGTTAATTAAAAAGTTCATTTCAAAAGTTAGAACAGTATGCATGTAAATCTGGGTGTTCTAGGAGTACTGAGAATTGAATTTGTATTTACATTTCAATAAAGTGAGACTGAGTACTAATTTTGAAAAAAATAAGCATTTAACTGGTGAGATTTTGTAACCTGTATTTTTATATATTCATTCTTAGGTTAAAGTGCTGAGGTGGATACTGTATTTTCTTTTGATGTAGATTTGTTAAGTAGAATGTGTTTTTTAGGTACTAAAAATATTTGAAACAGTAATATTGGGAGTGACGTATTAGGTTCGGATTTTTTTTTATTCAAAGCATGGGTTAAACCACTAGCTTCAAGGGAAATAAAATCAAAATAACTTTTTTTCTAATTAGTGCAATGGGACTACTCATACTTTATTATACAGGTGATTTTTAAGATTTGTGTAACTTACAAGTGTGTACTATTTGGCACAGTATGGTAACTGATAATATCATGTTTAGTAAATGAGATAAATATCAGACTTAAGCATGGGTACTTTACACATTAATAAAGTAATTTTTGTACAAAGATTCACAAATTATTAGAGAAGAAAATTGAAAAAATCTCATAATTACTTGCATGTTTCAACTGACTTAAAATGATACATCTAAAGATGATTTTTAAAACTGAAAAATTCATTTGAAGTTTTAAAATAGTAGTTATTCTATTAATTTACTTTTACATCTATTCAGCTAGTATTTTATTCATCCAATGAACTTTTATGAAGTAGAATTTAAATGTCAAGTTTGAGATCACTTTACAGATATTAAAGATATAAAGACCAAGTATATGGTGTATATTTGGGGTTAAGATTTTGGAGTAGAAGACAGATATTTAGAGAGGAATAACACAATAACATGATGACAGCCATAATTGAAATGGGAAACCAACATTACTGATAGGGAGACAGAGGAATTCATTACAAAAATGGAAAGATTTTCATATGAATGCAGTTTTCTCAATAAGGGAAAAGTAATGTTATTTTGATAAGTTTCTTATGTGTTATGATTTATGAACTTTTAATTTGTATTGACCATATTAATTTTATAGATTAACAGGATATCTTGCTGTCATCATGACCCTGTTTTGGTAATATACTATTCTGCAAGTTTACGGACTTTTGGAAGTTTTAGCTTTGATTTTTGTCACTGCTAACATTTAGAACACTGCTCTCATTTCAGTTTTTATTTATTTTTATTTTTTTTATTAATTTTATTTATTTCTGTATGTGTATGAATGTACTGTCTGCATGCAAGTCTGTGCACCCGTGTCGTGCAACGCCGCGGAAGTCAGAAGAGGGTCTCGGATTCCCCTGGAACTGGAGTTCTCCTGGAATTGGAGCTTCAGACGGTTCTCAGCCACCATGTGGGTGCTGGGGATCGAACCCGGGTCCTCTGTAAGAGCAGTCGGCGCTCTTAACCGCTAGGCCATCTCTCCAGCCCTCATTTCAGTTTTTAAACCACATGATTTTTGTTGTTGTTGTTTTCTTTTCTTGCATTTCACAGTTTCAAACCTTTACATACAACTGAAAAAACCATTACTATTTGGAAAACTAACTCTGACCTTGTTTATATTGAAGCTTTTTTCTTATTTTCTTATTTTTAATTACCTACTGAGAATTCTCTGTCTGGGGTAATTTTATTATATAGCAGAGTTTCAGCATTTCTGAGTTTTGTTCCCCAGATGAGTGTTGTATTTGCCTTGTTTTCACTCCTACCAGTGTCCATCCAATTCATCCCATGACCCTTCTATTCCTGCTCAATTTCTTTTATTATTGTTACATATACATACATGCATACATGCATACATACATAAAAGTTTCTATATACCTTCAAAATACACACACACACAAATTCAGAGGGAAAGTTATGTTTTTAAGAACAGATCAAATCACTTTTCCATTTCAGTTTCCTTAAACAAGATAATTAAATGTCAAAGCAGTGACAGTTTTTATTTTAAACTCATGAAAACCTATGTAACTCAAAGACAAACTTTCTACATACCCTGTAATGACCTCATAAGACATAGTTTATTAATGCTATGGATTGTGAGGGAAAGATTATGAGCTTTCTTTCTTTTTCTTCTAGCATGGGTGACTAATGTAGCAACCATAATATTTTATGTATGCCTTTCTCTCTGTTCAGAGCAGGGCATAATTTTTAATGACATAAATACCATGTCAAATCACAACTTCTTTCTGTGAGATAGTAGTAATGTCTCAGCAACCACAGATCAATGGAGACTGTAGAAGTGTCTCAGCAGCCACAGATCAGTGGAGTGGCTCTGTTCCTTGAAGATCATGGACAGCGTGTGTTGTAACATATCACAATAATTCCTGCTCAGCTCCCCAACCTCTAATCTTAAATATCTAAATCTCTATTGTTTTAAAGGTCTGTTATTTTTTCTTTATCATATAGAAATATAATCAAGGATACATAGCTTATACACGGATATCACAAAATGTATACAATAGAACATGATGCCATTTAAGTAGAGGCCTGATGGAACTCTAGATGTACAGAAGACTGAGGGACCGTCTGAGACCAAACAGATATAGGAAGGCAATGACTTGAAATAACTTCCCCCCTAAGTTACCCAGGGCTCATTTCTGTCCTCTTTGCACAAATAGAAGAGGTAAGAGTAGAAAAAGGAAAGGTAGATATACTGAAATTTGAGGATGCAAACATTTCATGATTTCTACTTAAATAAGGAAGATTGTAAGTATTGCTTATTTTGTACCAAAAAATTAACTGTACAATACTTGTTTTTTATGTGTGGTCTTGCTGATTTTTCTCCTTCCTTCCTTCCTTCCTTCCTTCCTTCCTTCCTTCCTTCCTTCCTTCCTTCCTTCCTTCCTTCCTTCCCTCCCTCCCTCTCTCTCTCTCTCTCTCTCTCTCTCTCTCTCTCTCTCTCTCTCTCTCTTTCTTTCTTTCTTTTTTTCTCCTTGTAAAAGTGAGGGAAGATGGTTGACTCAAATTTACATGCCCTCTTCTGATTCTGTGGGCATTGTACAACACAGTTGCACTTACAATCATGTAGCCAATACACTTGTACATTTACAATAAAAATAATAAATAAAATATAAAAGTACTTTCTGAGTATTCATCATGAGACTGTCAGGCAAGGAAGACTCTGTAGTGAACCAACAAAGTAGCTCCCTACCTTGAGGCCTATGTTCTGCTGACGTTTCACATTTTTTTGTCTTATTCTATAAATATATTGTCATGACCCACATTGCATTATCTTCAGTATTACTTAATACATAATTACTCATTGAAAAAAAATAGGCTTTTAGGATTCATTTCATTAGATGTAGTTGTTTATTCATTTTATTATTATTTATTATGATTGAATGTTAACCATTTGCTTGTATATGTGTTAGAGTAGGTACACAAGTGCCATAGTTTGTGTGTGGAAATTAAAGAACAACTATTGGAATTGATTGTCTCTATGTGTTCTAGGGAACAAATAAATTCAGGTCTCCAGGCTTATGTGGCAAGTGTTTTTTCCCACTGAGTCATCTAGCTGGCCCTTGTTTATTTTTTATGTAAATAATTAAATTGACATAATCGGCTTCATTTTTTCTTTTCCTGTCACTGTCCTTTTGAAGTCTTGCTATTTTTTTCCTTGTTTAACCTGTTTCCATTTACCCTATGCCTTTAAAATATTTTTTACTGAAAAACAACTGTTGAGTTGTAATTATGCATTCCACTTAAAATGAAATAGTTTCTATGGTGAAACCTGACAAATGTAAAACTTGAGTTTGATTAAAAATCTGGATTGTCGTGCTAGCTTCGGCAGCACATATACTAAAATTGGAACGATACAGAGAAGATTAGCATGGCCCCTGCGCAAGGATGACACGCAAATTCGTGAAGCGTTCCATATTTTTCCACGACCTGGATATTGAAGCTATCCAAGCTTTTGAAATAAAATTTAACCCCCCCCCAAAAAAAGAAAAATCTGGATTGTCAATGAAATACTACAATGACATCCTGATTCCTTTCATGTCTGTTGATATGCTAGAGTTAATAATGATAGTGTAGGAAAAAGATATCTATTTTTGTCCTTGTAGAAAACAGTTTCTTATAATTATAATAATAGAACATTACTATCATATATGAGTTATTATATCATTCTTTTAACAGGATATCTTCATATATCTGATGATTTGATACTTAATTCACAATCTTTTTTAAATTTTTGTATGTGTATGAGTGTACTGTCTGCGCGTAGGTCTGTGCACCCGTGTTGTGCAATGCCGTGGAGGTCAGAAGAGGGTCTCGGATTCCCCTGGAACTGGAGTTCTCCTGGAATTGGAGTTTCAGACGGTTCTCAGCCACCATGTGGGTGCTGGGGATCGAACCCGGGTCCTCTGCAAGAGCAGTTGGTGCTCTTAACCACTAGGCTATCTCTCCAGCCCCATTCACAATCTTTTTTAAGTGCAGTTAGCGAAGTTTCTGAGTGTTTGCTGTTCCCTTATGGTTTAAGGAATCAAAATTCTGTATGTTATATTACACTCATATCCAAACATGTATATATATATATATATATATGTAATTATATGTACATAAAACAGTACAATTTAATTTATTTAAGATGATTGAAGTTTGGTTCTATTCTTCATCCTATCACAAATTTCTAAGTGACAAAAAGTAAATTTCAATCAACACAAATTATGATTTTTTTTAAAATGAAGTCTAGGAATTTTCATAATGATTTTTCTACTTGACATTCCTTTTAGTTTGCTTTAATATGCTTTTAAACATTGCACAATTGCAATAGAGATTAAAAGAGAAGAGTAGTAAAAATGTGATTAGCCCAATTGAGTATGTATTATTCACACAAAGAAGGAATTTAGAGAGGAAATTCAGTATTCATTTCATTCATGTGAAATTCTAATTATTACTAGTCTCATTTGTAGAGAAAATTATGGGCAAGAAATTTGAATCTCAAAAGTATTTTTTATTTTTCAATTATAAATACACAAAGAAAATTAAAAACAAAGAATTACAATCTCAGAGGTATAGATGGATTAAGACAAAAACGAGGCTAACTTCATTTTATTGCTTAAAAATTTAACTTAAAATTTGCCATAACTTAAAATACATACTTAAAATATCAAGTATGTATTTAATGTCTCAATTTGAATTAGAGCAGCATATCCATCAATCTTCCGGTATACTCCCATGTGGACTCCATCATTTCTACTCCCAAATCAAAGTGATTCTACCACGTCCTTGTGATTGTGGCCTTTGATCAATTCCATTTTATCCTGAATGAAGTGTGAGAATGACAATCTAATGTATTTCTTAGTATGTAGACCTTTACTTCTAGAATTAATTTGATCTTTTGTCATTCTTGCACTTTCCCAAATATTGTATAATATCATTCTCCTCGCCCATTACCAATAATGCAAAAAAAGTCAGGTTTGTTATATAAAAAGTTTTTCATTTGTTGTTTTTAGATTCATCATTTTTATAACATGTAACTTGTATTTATTTATGTCTAGTTTAACACTTTATCAAATGTTATACAAGCAGCAACCATCATATGTGGTATATGTGTATATGTGTTTGTTTATTTGTGTCATTCTTCATACTAAGAAATGCCCATCTTTGGGAATGGAGAGTTGGCTCGGTGGTTAAGAGCACTGGCTGCTCTTGCAAAGGTCCAGATCTGATCCCAGCACCCACGTGACAGCTAAGAGGTCTCCTTAACTCCATTTCCAAGGAATCTGGTGCCTCCTTCTGCTCTCCCTAGACAATGCAGAAGTGACAAGAGCACACTTACCCACATGTTAGCAATGCATTCATACTCATAAAATAAAAATATAAGGGAAATATATTTTTGAAATGTACATCTTCAATGTGAGTCTTCACTTTTGTTTCTTTATAAACTGTTTAAAGACAACAGCTTACTATATGTACATGGACTTCTAATGTTTCATGTATCAAGATTTATTTGGTAATTTTCATTTTTGCTAACATGTTGAATAATTTTATTCAAAATATTTGAGACGTGGATATTATGCTTTTGTTAGTATTTACAGCTCTGCATGAGATATGCTTAGAATTTGAGGAATACCATGGATAAGTGTACTTGTATAACATGATTAAATCTTGAGAGTCTGAAATTTAAGGCTAAAAAATCATAAAGCACTCTTTCTTCTACATGGCAAAGTTAGTGTGCAGATGGGCATGTGGAAATTTGCCATAAATCTAAATTAATCATATAGATAAGCAGTGTTTGTTAAAGCTTTTGTCATATAGTCATGCCACATTAGATTTTGTTTTTCTTCTAAAAAGTATATGCCCTTGGACACCTGTCTCACTCTCTTTGACTTTGTTTTTTCTGAAAGTGAAAATAATACAGCTCTTGAACTCAAGCTAAAATGATTGGCCTAAGGTGTATCTGAACTGTATTACCTTCACCTGTGGAAAGTTAGAGAGACTGACAGGTTGTATATTCCAATTCCTACCAGCAAGTCTCAGAGGTTGGATACAAGGCTTAACATAGAAACTATGTCACCTGTCCCTTTTCTGGACTCTTCAATCTCAGAAGCAAGCTACGAGGAATTCACAGGTTCACACACATAGGCTTTTCCTTGGGGTCAGGGGGTAGGGAGGAGGACAGAGAAAATTCCCATTAGATTGGTAAATGGAAAAGCTGGTTTTGACTAAGGGATTAATGTCAACACAAGAAAAGTCAAGGTGGGTTTGGCCATAGTAGAAAAATAATGGGAATTATGTATAAGAACTGCTGTAAATATTAGACAAATATTTGGAAAATAAAATCACTTAAATTATAGTCTACTAAGGCCTGTGCCTTTTAATGGAATCTACTTTGTATGCAAAATAATTTCATTAGAAACCCCTAATTAGACACTCCATCACGTTTTACATCATTGTCTTGAGTGATTAATTCTGTACATAGTATAAATGTGGTAAGATACACTGTGTGGTGAATTAACGGCCAAATGAATGAGCCTTATCTTATCAATGGTAGTATTATTTGTCCACATTATATTTGGGACTGATAATATCATTGCAAGATAACATAAATAGTAAGTACATAGAAAAGCATTTTTTGGCAATTTAGTGCTGTGTTTGAACAGTGAACTTCTTAATGACTGAATAAATAAAAGAGAGACATTCTATTTGCGTAGACTGCTGAACTGTAATCTAAGGGAAATGTTCAGAACATTGAAAAACCCAAGAGATATTTTCACTGAGCTGGAGACAAGACTCCACATTTAAGAACTAGTTTTGTTTCTCAGCACAGAAATGGTGGCTATGAGCCCCCATAAACCCAGTTCTAGGGGGAACCATTAGCATTGCATGCATGTAGTGTACTTACATACACGCAGGCAAAACACCCATGCAGTTACAATTAAAATGAATAATAAATAAATTCAAATGAAATATTTTCTTGTTAGAGAATTTATTCAATTGTTGGTATTCATACATACAGCGAACGTTACTTTCCTTGTGGATTATAAAACAAAATATACATATAGCCTTTTAAAAGTGGTGTTGGTAGGAGGTGGGGTGGAATTGAGAGGATTGGTAATAGGAGGGAGAAATATGATCGAACACATTGTCTGAAATTTTCAAAGAATTAATAAAAATACTATTTAAAAAAGGAGAACGCTTGGCATGAAATGCTCTGCATGCTCAGCAGTTTGTCTCACAAAACTTCACCATTCAAAAACTGCTTGTTTGCGAGGTTAAGAATAATATGTGTAATCACGAAGCCCTTCATAAATGTTTGAGACACATTCTGTTTCTTTTGCAATATTTCAATCTCAAAGAAGATTTTTAGAAAGATTAAAACCTTTTGATTGAGAATTCATTCAAAATCTTGCAGTATCAGCAATATTGCTTCTCACAATACTGAACTTCAGAGTCTGCTGAACTGCTGCAGCGAAGTACAGCTGGTTTGTTATATTAGCTTGCTTATTTTTCTGAATTTGTGACACTCAGCTAATTATATGACTAAATTTCAGATTCACTCACAGAGTAATTAACAGCTACATATATAGATGTTTCTCCTCTTTATTTCAATTGAAATATTATATATACTAATAAGTGACTGGAATCTTATAGCCAGTGTAGGGTATGCTTTATGATGGTACTGTCTTCTTATTTTTAGTTTGTCTATGACTATCCCATTTAAAACCTGACTGTTTATGCTCAGGGTTTTAAATTTCTACCTGTGAATTCATTATTTTCTCATACCAAATTGTTCTTATGGCTAACATCTTGTCCATCTAACTTTCTGTAGTTGCATCGAATATATTATTTTTTATTCTGGATCAGCTGTATTCTTGAGCAAATAAGAAAGCAAACAAAGAAGCACATTCTATAAGCACTTTTATTCCAAAGTGAAAAATGCTTTATTTAGTATTGAGGTCTAATTGATGAATTACTTTTTAACTGTTTAGAAACACATGCCTAGGCAATCGTGTCAGAAACATGTTCAGTAAATCTTAAAAGAGTGGTTACTGAGGAATAACTTTTCAGCTTGTTGCAAGAAATATAAGCATAGAGTAATTGTTCCCAATGGTTTCTCCCCAGCAAGTGATTTAGAAATAGATAACTTTTATCTCCTCAGTATAATTGTTTCTGATTATGTTTTATCACTTTTTTCTTTTTTTTTTTAAGGAATTCTACAATATAAGAGCACAGTTGTTTTCAGATCACATTGACGCGTTGCTCAGTTTGCCATACAATTAGGTAATTGGCACTAGCATCCACAGATGAGGGATACCATTCATCGTTTATTTTTCTGGGACTGTGTTACTTCACTCAGCATGATATCTTCTAGCTCCAAACATTTACGTGCGAAGCTCATGATGTCATCTTTTTTTTTTTTTTTTTTTACCGGTGCATAGAACTCCACTGTGTAGATGTACCACATTTTCTCTATCCAGTCGTCAGTTGAGGGGCACTTGGGTTGGTTCTAGCTCCTTGCTATTGTGAAGAGAGCTGCAGTAAACATGGCTGTAAATCTGTGTAGCCCAGGCTGGCATGGAACTCCAGATCCTCCTGTCTCTACCTCCTTCAGCAAATTCTACTGATGGGCGCCACCACCACCACCACCGGCTCTAATTATCTTATGGAGAGAACGAAGTATGGATATCAACGGCAGTAAGGACCTTCGTAAAGAACGTCATTCCTGACTGTTTTTGTTTTGCTTTGCTTTTGTAGCAGAGGTATATATGAAGGGAGGCAGATCGCAGAGAGAATATAAAGATAATTAAGATGTTTTATATGAAGTAAACAAAAATTCAATGAAAATTATTCACCGAAAACAACAACGACAAATTTATTTAAATTACTGTTAACTATTTGTGTGATACAGATTGTAGAATTCCAAATATTACAGGAATGGTGGTGCATGTCTGTAATCTTACTACATGAGAGATGGAGGCAGGCGGATCAGGAGGTGAAGGTCAACCTCAACAATATAAAATGTTTAAGGCCAGCACTGGCTACATGTATCCTTGAGGCCAATTTGGTCTACAGAGGACACCACCAAAGCAAAGTGAAGCAAAGCAAAACAAACCTAAACTGGGTCATGAAACCCTCAGTTCCCATGATTAGACATAGGTTCATGTATAGGGCTAGCTTTTTAGGACTATCTGATCCTAAGAAATCTTAATGGCTTTATAGTGATAAGGATAATCAATCCCTGATCTCAATTAGTGACAAGGATCTTAGGATCAAGTTAACCACTATTATAATATACCATGAGCTATTTTCATGCATTTTAATGTATAGTGTCCATGAAGATAAAGGAAAAATATGATAATATTTAGTCTGGAATATGTAAATCATAGTGTCTATACATTTCCTTTCCCCACTCAATAGTTTGCCTTAGGGAATATAGACTATGTTTAATATTACAAGATGAAAATGATCCACTGTTATAAGTAAATGTGGTAACTAGAAAGAGTTAAAGTGTTAAGTAAAAAGGAAAGCTATACAAGATATTTTAAGAAATAGCACACAAACTTTACTTTTTAAATTAAAATTAACTTGTTTAATAATTTAATTAATGCCTCAAAATACACACGAAGACAAATGTACAGAACTTTCATTAAGCATCCAAATCTGCAGTGTCACTGAACTAGAAGAACTATATTAAATCATTTACAAGACAAAATACAAAATGCTGTGTTTTTGTATATATGTGTATTTTTCATGATCATAGATTAATAACTTATTTATTTTTTGGTTTTCTTTTTTAGATTAATACATTTAAATATCTTTTTATTTGTAAAGAGTAAAATCTTTTTTAAACAAAATCTAGTTTTTCATTCTCAATGAAAATCTTGCATTTTTCAAAAGGCTGAAAAGAGGGATATTTTAAAGCTTTCTTAAGTCATGTATCCATGATTAATGTGATAGATTAAAAATGTATAAAAATCAATTAGAGACACATTAAAGATTCAAACATTTCCCAAGTTGTCTTAAATACAAGAATGAAATCATGCTGCATGAGTAAAAGTAGGTGCCAGCTCCTTTGATTGTCTTATGATTCCCATGGATATTCTATCATTTTCTTCCACATGCACTCCTTAGGCTCAGGAAAATGAGAATCTACAGCAAATCCTTTGAAAAACTTGGAAGGATGAGATTTCTCCTAAATTCCTTAAAAATCTCAGAAAGGCAGTTAAACAGGATGACATTATTTCCTTTTTTTATTCCTTATGTAAGCCTAATGAAGAAATTTTAAAATTATTTATGAACAATTCTATAAGGAATGGCATTTTTCCTTTATCTTAGATAATAGAAAATACAAATTAACTCAGTGATGTGTATAAAAATTGTGGAAAGATTAAATCTTGACAAAATGGACAGATTGGACTAATTTATACGACCTATGATTTAAATATCTATTGTATGAAAACGGAGCCCTAGTGAATTTCCCATCATGAATTTATTATGAATTTCTATCATATGATTTTATGAAGACAATACTAAGAAATATTTTTTTAATTTTATTTATTTCTGTATGTGTATGAATGTACTGTCTGCATGCAAGTTTGTGCACCTGTGTCGTGCAATGCCGCGGAGGTCAGAAGAGGGTGTCGGATTCCCCTGGAACTGGAGTTCTCCTGGAATTGGAGTTTCAGACGGTTCTCGGCCGCCATTTGGGTGCTGGGGATCGAACCCGGGTCCTCTGCAAGAGTGGTCGGCGCTCTTAACTGCTAGGCTATTTCTCCAGCCCCCTAAAAATATTTTAATAGGTCACCTGTAGCCTTTCACTGGCAGTGAACATCTTTACTGAATGCAATATTCCTAAAATTCTGTTTACTTATTGAAAATGCATAATTTTACTAGGCAGATTATTTGATGAATTATTTTCACCTGATGAAAAGAACACTCTACCTAAATTCCATTTTGTACATATCAATTTCTGAGTGAATGTTCCATATTTATTTTCATCTGTCCATTATTTTTTTTTTCCTCTTCAGGTGTAATCTGGCTCCTGTGGTGGAATTTGCTGCAGATGTGGGAACTAAATCAGATTTTATTACCATGAATCCATCAGTTGTGCAAAGAGCATTTGGAGGATTTCGGAATGAGAGTGACAGAGTAAAATTTGTGCATAGACTTTCCATGCTGAATGACAGTGTCCTTTGGATCCCTGCTTTCATGGTCAAAGGAGGAGAGAAGCATGTGGAATGGGTTAATGCATTAATCCTTAAGAATAAACTGAAAGTGCGAACTGCCTATCCATCACTGAGACTTATTCATGCTGTCAGAGGGTAAGTGACTGGAAAGGATCTGTCTGTCCTTGGCACAATAGAACAAGTAACTAATGATTTTCCAAAGTCAGGAAGAAATATCTCTGAAAACTCCTGTGGAAACAGATTTATATTATTTTATAATGCTTACTATATTCACAAACATGAATATTGTTTGTGATTTGTTCTTTCAACACATCTTCCTTGAAAAAAAAGGAAGTTGTTTAACTTGACATTTATGTCCACTTATGGGCAAATTACCGATTTTAACTATTTTCTGTCCTAAAGGGAAATAAGAATTTGTAGTAAAATTGATGTCTTTAAAATGACAAACTCCGGGGCTGGAGAGATGGCCTAGCGGTTAAGAGCGCCGACCACTCTTGGAGAGGAGCCGGGTTCAATCCCCAGCACCCACATGGCGGCTGAGAACCGTCCGAAACTCCAATTCCAGGAGAACTCCAGTTCCATGGAAATCCGACACCCTCTTCTGACCTCCGTGGCATTGCACGACAGGGGTGCACAAACTTACATGCAGACGGTACATTCATACACATACAGAAATAAATAAAATTAATAACAATAAAATGACAAACTCCAATACAAATGCTAAATGTCTAGTGGACAGGGTCATGGGAGCAGAAATGCTAGACTTGTTTAAGGAGCAATTAAGTCCTGTCTGTAGCTAAGAGGCCCACTAGCGAGAGGAGTCTGGCTGGGATAACATCATTAATGCTTCACCTCCAATTCAGTGTTCAATTGTATAAACTAAGGTACTATTTTTCTTCTTCATAAAAACAACTCATAATTAAACTTATACAAAATAAATATTATCTTGCTTAAATGTGAAAAGTGACAAGATGTCCAAGTTCTATCATGTGTGTGCTTTAAATAAATAACTCACAGATAACTATTACTGTATGTTCATGAATGTGTACTGTGAACAGTACTGATGGATGAGGAAGAAGACCTGGTCAGTGTCTGTAAGGAATGCAGCAACTCTATGGTTGATAAAGAGGAATATGGAACTCCAGTGACATAGCAGCATTTTGTTGTCTGTATATAATTTGTTCCTCTGGTTCACAAGTCTTGATACATAGGCTTGACATTTGAACTAGATTTTAAAACAGAATAGGAATTGTTCAAAGAACTGACCGAAACAGTAGACTTCTGCCCACAATAGTAAACTTCTGCATTGAAAATTTTTAAGAAGATTGAGAAAAAGATTCAAATCACGTAGGGCAGAATGCACAAGCTCTGGTAGGGTGTGGGGCATGGAATGGGGAATGGGTCTAAGGTAGAATAAAAAATGTTGTATGAAATGCACAAAGTTCAATATTTTTTAAATTGCAAAAAGGATAATAGAAATTGTCAGGAGAAGGATGGGGAGAGAGGAGAGACTGAAAGACAAAGACTGAGAAATTGAGTGAGAAAAGAGAAAATGAAAGAGAGGAAGAGAGTGAACATTGAAAAATAAATAGGACTTAGAGGGTGCATAGAAGACGTTTTATATATTACAGTACACATTGAAAAACCTAAGAGAGAATAAGGTTGGACAGGGATTCACTTTTATCCTGGATGAAGTATAATAAGATTTCTCGATTTGAGGTAGCACACCTAGTAACTGAAGACATGTTTAGGGAAATAATGTAACAAAGATCCCTTTCTGATTTATTTAGTTATACAAAAAAAAAAAAAAAACCAAAAAAAACAAAAACAAAGATATAGGGTGGAAATGGTGAACATGTTCAGGGGACCAAACAAAGACAGTGGATAGAATTCTTAAAAAAAAAAGGATCCAAGTCCAGAGTTAAAAATAGCTTTCTTTGTGTACTGTACTGGATACTGTATGAAATTGCTTTGTTTAGTTTATTTTGTTGTCCTTGTTACTGAGACACTTTCCTGCAAAGCACTACCATTTTCTGTTTAAAATGCTGAAGAATTTCTTATATTGCACTATTCTGTACAAAAGTAAATTTAATTGTTCTAATTGGATCACAGCTAATACACACATTAGATTTTGTAGGACGTTTCAAATATATATCCATATAAATGCACTTGTAGGTTAATTATCAGTAATTATTAAATTTATAAATATTACTTGTGATTAGAAGTTTTACATGAAAGAATGATATATTTATAACAATGATTAAAATTAAATTGAGTTATAATAAGAAAGCTTTTTAATACATTAATATTGAGTATCATATCATTCTGAAAAATACTGGTCACTTTCTAATTTGAGACACACATATTCCAGTGATTGATGGCTCAGACTTACACTCTAGTACCTGATTATAACAAATATAAAGCAAATATAATGTGCTCAGTTGATATTTAGATCTCTAGATCCTAGGTAATATTTCCCAATTCACCATTAAACACAAAATGTGAAATGAAATTCATAGTTGAAATAGTACCTTTTCTGTATTAATATGCAGACATATGCATATATTATATACATGTATATGCATATATTAGTGCCTATATGGTCTAATTTATGTACTCCAAATATCCTTCAGTATGGTTCCACCCAACGGGCGCACAAAGAGTCCCATCACTATAAGACATGATCTCTCCCCTTCCCTGAAGTTACTAAAAATTCCTTATGTTCAGTTTGGACTTCTTACCCATTTCTCCAGTTCTATGCTGGGATTTTGTCTGGTTGAGCTTGGATCAATTTACACATGCAGTCACCAGTTCATATGAGCAATTGACCAGTGGTCTGGAAGACTGATTCCTTGTGGTCACCCCCCCCCCGAAGATCCTCACCTCTCTATTACAATCTTTCTGCCTTCTCTTCTGCAACAATCCTGGAGCCTTGAGATGCAGAAGTTTGAAACAGGTCTCCTAGTCAGGGATAAGCATTCTGTGGCCTCTTGCTCTCTATACATTGGGCAATTTATGATTTTCTGTTTTAATAACCATCTGTTGTATAAAGAAATTTCTCTGCTGTGAATTTAGAGATACACACATCCTAAGTGTAGAAGTTGCATTGAAGATGGCTCACTTAGGCTTAAACATCTCACAGACACTCTCCACTTTTGATTAGTTTTGAAACTCTGTAATACTTTTCACCTGTTGCATGAAGACCTGTTTTTAATAAAGGGTGGAAGGTATACATCTCTGTAAATATGAAGATGTAAATTTATAAAAAAGTAAAAATATTACATTAATCTAAGGATACTCTAAACCATATTTCCATCTGTTGTTTTGCTTTGTTATTTGATTTAGACCATGTGCCTGTCTTCCAGGATGGTCTCAACCTTCTAGTCCAAATGAATCTCTTTTCTTGTGATTACAGTAGCTGAGATTATAGGCACTTCCATAATACCTAGCTCAGAGATTCAAACTTAAAATCTATGGATTCTTTTTCATAAGTTATGAATTTTATTACCTTATTCACTTTTCTTCCATAATTATATATATATATATATGAAAAATATTTCACTAAATTTTAAGTGTTATATTCCAAAAAGAAATACAAAGTTATGACCACTGGTATAATGTATGGCATGTTTTATGGTGATTACTGTTTTAGATAATTTTGATCTAACTCAATTTGAATTTAAAAAATAAATTCATGTCATCATCTTTGTACTCATCTAAATGTATATATTTCTTTAAAGTCAAGAGATTGGATTTTTTTTATTGATGCTTTGTGTATTTCATACAACATTTTCCAATTCAGTTCAGGCATATATCCCCTTCCCTTCCCCCCAACCCACCCCTACCCATCCCAGATCATGCATTCTGCCGTAAGTTTTCTGCATCTTTCTCTGCTTTTTTGTTTTGTTTTGTCTTCATTTTTTTTTAACAATAAGTGATAATTTGTGAGTACAAGCATCCTTCATGTAAAACCAATTTGCAAGCAGTTGTGCCCAAACCCACACAGCTCATGGGTCCCACCATCCAGCAGGGGGGGCTTGTATGTTCAATCAAGTTGATCAAATGAGTGTCCAGTCTATATTGTTGTAGGTTTACCACCAAATGAAGCCCTTACAGTTCTTCCATCGCCTCTCATTCCTACAGATTGTTTCCTAGGCCTTAAGAAAAGGGGCACAAGGTAGATGACGAAGCTACAAACATTCACTTCCTTATCTCATGGAGCTGATGTCTTTGGTCTCTAGTCAGTTCTGGCTGTTTCTCATCATTACATAGGAAGACTTGCCAGCTTGTTCCAGGCATAAACCTTTTCGATCCTAACACAATCGAAGCACATGCATTAGATATTTAGGTATTAATCAGTATATATATAGCCTTTCTGATCCTACTAATGAAGCAACACATTAGATATATAGGTATTTAAGCAGTACTAATTGTTACGGTAGGTTTCTTTGGTATAGACACAGATGTTGTGGATGGTATGTTAATTCATGGATTTAACATTTTTTCTTTCTGTTAAGTATGGCGGAGTCTTTCGTGTGGTTTATAAACATCCTCCCTAACCATTAGAGGATGTAAGCTTGTGGCATACAGCCATCGGGTTAATTCCTCCAAGGAGAGAGATAATACCTTAGATTTGGGATATACAGACATCATGGCTGCCACTGATGCACAGCATTTCCAGGTAGATGAGGTAGGGTGCTTGACCGTGATTCCGGTATGTCCTGACTACGCGCTGGTCGCGGAGATCTTGCTTGACTCAAGAGACAATATTTTGCTTTATTGGTATTAGACTGTTTGTTTGGTAATACTCTCTGGCATCCCCGAGACCCAATCTGTATACTTGCAAGTGTCGGTCTCCCATAACATCTTTCCCATGTTTAGTATCAGTCTCAACAGCAGAGCCTTATACACCTCTCTTCCTGCAATATCCAGTTTGGAGGCAAGGAAGCCTTATACCATTTGTGGGGGCTTGGATCCCCTGGCACATCTTCCTTGGTAGAATAATGCCCATTGTTGATGTCAGAGCTCCTGTAGTAAAACATTTTGATTATCACAGAGCACCCTAGCTTTAGGAGACTTTAGATTATATTTGGTTTCTGAATAGAGAATAATCCTTTTAACACATTCCTATGTTCATTAGTCATTAAAAAGCAAGGCAGTTTTACTGATTTTACAAAGAGAATACCTCTATAATCAAGCTGGCTCCAATCTACACGCTGGAGAACGACCTCATCATCATCTATTTCTTCTCACTTATCTCTATGGGGGGGGGAGTTAAGAAAAGTGTCTCGTATTTGAAAACCTTTGCCGGCACCTAGAAGGTTAAGTTTCGTTAGGAATCATAAAAAAGTTAGTTTGTTACTAGTGGGATCCACAGGGGCCTGATGTCTGCAGCAATCTGAGGCTTTCTTCCTTTCAATGCCCAGAGGAAGTACAATCCTTCTGCTGGCACTTTCCTGGTACATCGCTACTCACATGCAAAGCTGCATTTATCTTGTGGCAGAGTGATGCGATATTTAAAGAACCAACAGAAAGATTGCATAGAAAAGCTGACTGAAAGTTGGTGACTGGGAGGGGGGGAGGTGGGAGAGGACGGGTGTATATGATTGGTCATGTTTAATTGACCGTGAGTTCAACAAGGAATCAGTTTTTTGCCCAGACTGCTGCTCTACAGGAAATACATGTGGTTTTAGGACTTTTAGTAAAAATAATCATGTGCAATATTGGAGAAACCATTGGTTTGAAAAGGTTCTGATAAAAAACGGTAATGCAAATCTGGAGTTAATGTGGTTGTATAAATTGCTCTTGTCCACATTAAGCTTTACTAAAGTATCTGTTAAATTACTTTGGGATTGGTAATAAAAATGTTCTCGTATATTTTGTTCTGTCATTAGTATTATCACCTGGTAGCAATCTCTTTCACCTAAGGATGATTTAACTTCAAAAATAAACTTTGTTTCCCAAGTTAATCACATACAGTAACCAAAACAACATGGTGATACTTGATGAAATCTTGCCTTGATTCCACCCTATAGGTATGTATAAAACAACTGCTTTTTTGAGACTCATGGGTCAAAAATAAAAACCTTAAATAAAAAAGGGGGATATAGATAGATATGAAAACATTTTGTCAAAAAACCTTGCAACCCAAATCTTAAAACTAACTATGGGAAAGGATTTGTATGTTCCAACAGGCCAGAGTATCACCAACTTAATGGCTGAGAAAGAGATTGGATTTTAACAGGTGGCCAATTATAAAAAGTAGCTCTAGAATAGTCAGTCATATTTCAAGTACATGGAAACCTATACTGTGTGTGAAAACTAATTCTGTGGCCTCATGAAAACTAATGTTGCTGGAAATAAAATATTTCAACATATGTGTGGCTAAAAATCTGAAAGTAAAAAAAATATAAACACTGATGAAACAAATAATACTAATTGGAAATTAAAACAGAGCACACTCCCAGAGACTGTTAAGGTAATTTTAGAGCAGAAAATACTACTAGGTTATTCTTCTGAAACCTGTGGTTAAAACAATTTAACATCAGAGTTTCAGATCTTCTTTAGATTACTGGATTTCATCAACTGATAAAAGGTTAAGGGCTCAGGACACACATTATACATAGACTGGACGTAACAGTGATGGTAAAAGTTAAAGGTTTTTCCAAGAACTTCAGTTACAGATAGAAAGTTTAAGTTGTGATTGAAATGCATACTTCTAAATATAAGAAGTATTTTCAAGTTTTCATATAGTCAGATTTATTTATTATAAACATTTCCCTGAAATAAAGAAGCATTACTAACTTTACTTAGTTTCAGTTATCCTGCAAGCTCTAAAATAATGAAAATATTAACTATTGAACTCAAGAATATGTTTAGATTGTGTTATAATATATGACTATATTTGAAAATTATATGAAGTGAAATCAAAAGGAAAAAAGATATATAAGATTCTTATAAAATAGTGAAAAGATAATTATACTGATATTGGGATGTTTTAGATAGCTTACTTAAATATTTCTTCTTTTAAGTAACTTTTCTCAGAAATAGAATAATGTTCAGATTTTTCAAAACTATTGATAAGTCAAATTATTCTTGTCTAAACATATCTTCTCCACAGTAATAGGTTGTATTTATGCACACATCCATGCACGTAAATATGCACAAGCATATATATACTGGAAAATGTACAGATATGTGTATAGATAGATGTGATGTCTACTCACTGTCGATTTCTCTACTTTTCAAGCTTTTGAAAATGCATACCTCTTTTCATAAAAATTAACTGTGAAAAACTTATTCATGAACTACATTTTATTTTTATATGAAAATAACCCCCAAACATATATATATATATATATATGTTAAATATACACTCTATATTTAGTTTCCATATGTTCTATATATACATATATATTATATGAAGAATACATATGTACTAGTACATTATAAATATCAACATAGTAACATATTTAAGAAATACTTTTGACTTTTTCCTTTTGTTGAGAATATATAAACTAATCTTATCCAGGGGAAATGTATAATTTATATATATATAGTAATAATCTATTGTTGAGTTTTGGTGCTTTCATCAAACATTTCTCCGTCAATAAAGGGTAAGACTAAATTCCTCTTTCCATACCCCCCACCCCACCCAAGATCCAGCATCTTGGCATATATGTCTTGTATCTTTTTCCCAGGCTTTTAAAAGTTTTATTATGCAGAGATTTATTATTTTGGGTAGAAGTTTACTGTTTCAGTCAGTTCTTCATCCCAGTACTTTTGTTGTTGTTATTCCCTCCAATTTGTATTGCTCCAAAATATGCATGCATATATCTCACACATATACATAAAATTATGATGTCTGACAATAAACTATGTAAATTTCAAATCATGTTTAGGAATTCACATTTTCCCCTTTCATTTTATATTACTCCAAAATATTCATGCATACTCTTCACTCATCTACCAAAATTACACAGTCTGAAAGTAGGTGGTAATTTAGTTCTAGAGCCCATTGAGGGATTCTTATTATAACATCACAGTTGTTTTCAGATAAAAGCAAATTACAACTAGGGATTTGGTGCTAACATCCACAAATGTGGGATACCATTCTTCATTTATTTTTCTGGGACTGTGTTACTTCACTTAGAATAATGGCTTCTACTTTATCCATTTACCTGCAAAATTCATTATCTCATCTTTCTTTACTGCTGTATAAAATTCCACTGTGTAGATCTACCAAATTTTGGGTTGCTTCCAGCTCTTCGCTATTGTGAATAGAGCTGCAATAAACATAGATATGCATGTATCTCAGCAATAGGATGAATCTTGTGAGTATATACTCAGGAGTGTTATGAATGGGACAGGTGGTAGGCTCATTTTCAGATTCTTAAGAGTTCTAGAGGTTGCATGAGTTTGCATTCCCATCAGTGGTGGATGAGTGTTCCCCTTTCCCCACAACCTCTCCAGCATATGGTATCCTTTGTTTTCTGGATCACAGCTAGTCTTAACAGAGTAAGATGAAACCTTAAGGTAGTTTTAATGTGCATTTTCCTTATTTATTAGCAACATTGAACACTTTTTAAGATGTGTCTCAGCCAACTTTACTTCATTTGTGAAGGCTCTGTTCAGCTCTTTACTCTGTCTTTTGAGTGAGTCATTTGTTTTCTTCTTCCTTTGTTTTTTTGAGTAGTTTATATACTCTGGATGTTAATGCTCTATCAAATGTATCACTGGTGAAGGTTTCCTCCCACTCTGTAGGTTTTCTATTCACGTCTTTGATTGTTTCTTTCACTGTAGAAAAGCTCCTGTGTTTAATAAATTACGATTTTTCACTTGTTTACCTTATTTTTTGCACAGCTGCTGTCTGATTTAGAAAGTCTTTTCCTATGCCTATGCCTTGTAGGTTAGCACCGACATTTTCTTCTCTCATTTTCAGTTTTGGGTTTCACATTGAAGTATTTGATCCATTTGGAGTTGTTTTGTGTACATTGAGAGAGGTAGGGGTTTAGATTCATTCTTCGACAAGTGGTGATCCAGTTATGCCGACACTATTTGCTGAAGATGATGTTTTTCTTCCATTGAGTGCTCAGCTGGTTGAAATTCGATGTGCTCAGGTTCGGATCCTCAGCCTTGTTCCATTGATCTGTGCATCTGTTTTTAAGCCAATACCAGGCTGTTTTTATGACTATAGCCCTGTAATATAGTTTGAAGTCTGGTATGGTAATCCCCCTTGTATTGTTTTTGTTTGTTTGTTTGTTTGTTTGTTTTCAATGTTGCTTTGGCTATCTGGGGTCTTTGTTTTCCATATGAACTTTAGGATGATTTTTTTCTAGGCCTTTGAAGAAGCTGATAGGGATTTTAATTGGGAATGCATTGAATCTGTATATTACTTTGGGCAAGATGGTCATTTTTACTATATTAATTCTTCCAATCCATAAGCATGGGAGGTTCTTCCATCCTCTGGTATCTTCCTCAATTTTCTTATTGAAGGATTTTTTTTTTCCCCATTGGAGAGACTTTTAGTATCTTTGGTCAGGTTTGCTCCTAGACAGCTTGGATTTTTTGGAGGCTATTGTGAGTGGGAATTTCTCCTTGCATTCCATCTCTAATGGTTTGTTATTGGCATAAAAAAAGGCTACCAATTTTTCTAGGTTCATTTTTTACCACGCCACTGTACTGAACCTGTTGTTGGTATCTAGAAGTTTTCTGGTGGAGTTTTTAGTGTCTCTCAGGTAAACTATCATGCCATCTGCAAAATGGGATTGTTTGACCTCTTTTTTTTCCAATTAGTGCTCCTCTAATTTCAGTTTCTTGTCTTATTGCTTCCACAAGCATTTCAAGGACTATATTGAAAAGGAGTGGGGAGTAGGAGGCAGCCGTGCCTGGTTCCTGACTTTAAGGAGAACACTTCTAATTTTTCCTTATTTAGGAGAATGTTGGCTGTGGGTTTGTCCTATATGGCTTTAATTATGTTGAGGAATGTTTGCTCCAGACCAATTCCCTCCCGGACTTTCAAACATGAAATATGTAATTTTTAAAAGGAAATCTAATGATCACAAATGAAATATAAAAACATAAGATAAGCTGATAATATTATAAATGCAAATGCATACATACACATATTCATACTATATATTCTATATAACAGATAAATAGAAATATGTATTATAAAAATATATCATAAAGTCTATACTTACAGAACCTATATATTGACATACCCACTTATATATATTAACAAAATGATGTAATATGCTCATATACTATATACATGCTCATATATTTAAATGTAATAGAATATGCTCATATACGTAAATGTAATATAATCATATGTATTATTCCATATATATTTTATATGTATACTATTCCATTCATGCTTGAATGTAATACAGTTTCAATATTGACAGGGGGCACACATCTGTAATCATAGCACTTGATAGGTTGAGTTAGAAAGATCCTGAGTTTGAGGAAAGATTGTGCTGCAGAGCAAGGACATCCAGGACTCAAAAAAAAAAAACAAAACAAAACGTCAAAATCACAAACCACACTGCTTATACATGCCCATTTTTTTCTGATTATGATCTATTGCTGAGTCATATGCAACTGTAGTTCCTCCCTGTTCTGAAAGTAATTGTGCAATGGCTGATACACAAAAGAAATTTCCTATTTCTTAATTATGTTGTTATTTGGTGTGTTTTCTTGAAATTATTTCTAAAAAATTTATCTTTCATGAAAAGTTATTCTTTTACATTAATTATTTCAATTGGATAACTTTTCACTATTTCTTACTAACCGTAGAAGATAATTTTCTATTTCATATGCATATTTTGTGGAGAGAAGCTTTTTCTCTTATTTTATTTTTTTCTAAATAAAAATTCTGCAGAACAACATGATTTCACTTAATATTATCTCCACAGTTTTTTCCCCTCATATTGCTGAATTGACTGACTTTTTGTCATACGGTCTTCAATGACTTCATATACATTGCAATATTGTAATTCCTGGCAGTCTGTAGGTAAAACATTGTAAGTTGAAGTATTCTCAACCACTAGCACCTCTGCCACATGAATCTCTGCACTAGGTGTGCCTCTGCTATCAATTATTACTTGGCCAGGAAAATTTTGCAATTACTGGAAAATATGCCATGCATTACTTGGTTAAAATCCATGATTTTTATGAGTCTAAGAAATAATATTTCCACATATCTTGTAGAATCATTTTTTCAATTTTAATAACTCAATACCAATTGCAATTTTCAGTTACTGAGTTCATTTTTCAGATTTAGAAATCTGTCTATTTTAATACATGCAAATATAAAATGTTGAATGGAAATATGGTGCTCTCTTTAGGAATACATCATGTGAGCACCACTGCCACTTTGAAGAGTGAATCATCCCAGGTCACAGCAGAGCCTCCGGTCCAGTGTAGGCTGGAATATTTCCTAGGTACACTTGAGGAAACTGAACACACTGAATTCATTTGAACAGACTGAATTGTAGTATTGAATCAACTCAAAGTCACATAAGGAAAAGCAACAAGAAAACTTGGAAAATGGAAATACTCCCTCCCCCAAGTAATTACTGAAAATGGCTCACTTGTTTTAAATTTAGCCTTGTGCTAAAACCATTCCCATATGGTTTCAATTTTGACCTTTGTGTAGCACAGCTGTTTCCCTATAAAACATTTCTCAATAAAGTATGTTTTCTAGTTTGAGTTTTTGATTAATTAGCAAGATGATGCACAGTAGATGTTCTAAACAGAAGTAGATGTTTATTATAGAATATTTCTCCCCATTCTGGAATGCTCAGATATCCATACTTTTGTCACTACAGGTTTTTTTCCCCTATAAATTTTATTCCTGTTACACTTTAGTGACGATTTTTCCTAACTTCTCCCATTATTTACACAATACAGTGAAATGTGACAGTGTAGGTGGGTTCTGTCTAAAAAGACATTCATAAGTAGGTGGCTTAAACATGCAGAAAATGCTTCCGAATGTTTTTTTTTTTTTTTTTAATTATTTGTCAGTTGTTGTTGAGGTTAAAAGGCTTTGTGAAGTACTTAAAGTTATATGGAGAAAAGGAGAAACCTTCATTGTAGCTCTGTGACATGAGAGTATCCTGGTTTTCCTGAGTATGTATTGTTACCCCTTCTCTTCGAGTACATTTTATATTTTCTTCCTTTATGTCAGTTTAGAAGCTTCAGTTGTTCCCATTCATTATCTTTTAGCTGAGATTGAGTTGACGTCAGTTTCTCTTATCCTCACAGGTGATTTATGTTATCATTGGAAGTCAGCAAAATGTGTTCTCTCTATAGACCTAATATGAAATATGAATTTTCTCTATATGCTGGAGCTTGGGATCCACTAGCAGACTGGAGGATCTAGTCCTACAAAAGTGGGTGGAGACATTTAGGTCAGAATTATGTCTCTTGAACAATCAGGGCTACAATGAAGCACAAATGAATGGGGAAAGATAACATTGGAAATGGAATTTTCCATAAAGATTTGTGGTGAAGAGGGAAATTTAGGCCCTAAACATGCCTAAACATGTCCAAATAATGACAACAGAAACTTGTTAACTTGTCTGTCAATTCATTAATTTAAAAACAAATAGAATGTCTCAATTTGATCCCAATGTATACTGTTTTTAAATTGATGCTAAGTTCTACCTTCATATTGTATTAAAATGATCAAATACAAAGCACTTTATGATTAAAGTTAATGGATTATAATAATTAGAACATCAACACTGACTATTGCGAATTTGTCTGCAGCACCTAAGAAAAGCTTTTATGTAAAGTGACTTCTTAAATAGTTTTGTTTTGGATATTAACTTCCATAATTCTTTAAACATTTTTTAAAGTCTATTTAATCCACTTAATTTTATTTAAAAATTATTATGCAGCTGGGAGTGATGGTGCATGCCTGTAATCCCAGCACTCAGGAGGCAGAGACAGGAAGACCTCTGTGAGTTCAAGGCCAGCCTGGTCTACATAGTGAGGTCCAGGGCAGCTGGGGCTACATAGAGACGTTGTCTCAAAAAGACCAAAAATATTATGTAGTATAATGGTTTTTATAATCATTAGGAATGTTTAATCATGGGAAATTACATGATTTTCATTATTTTTTAAATTCTAAGGATAAAATTTAATAACTATAATGTTTTATTAATTTAAGAGCTACAACAAATACATGAATTTTGTTAATATATTACATAATACATTACATGCATTGGGTTTTTAATGCTAATTAATAGCATAAAACACAGTTATTCTAACTAAATGTATAAAATGAATGATTGGTACATTCAAAGATTTCATATTTACATCAAATTGTAAATTGTTAACTTAAACAGAAAATATATCTAATGAACTTATACAGTAAATAATGTATATAAGTGCCAGGCATGGTGGCACATGCCTTTAATCCTAGCACTTGGGAAGCAGAGGCAGGCTGATCTTTGTGAGTTCAAGGCCATCTTGGTCTACAGAGTGAGTTCCAGGACTGTTGGGACTACAGGGAGACCCTGTCTCAAAAAGACCAAAAAATAATAATAATAATGTACACAAGTATGTAATGTCCAAGTTTATTTATTTATTTATTTTTGGTCTTTTTCAGACAGGGTCTCCCTTTAGTACCAGCTGGCCTGGAGCTTGCTCTGTAGACCAGGCTGGTCTTGAACTCACAGAGATACCCCTGCCTCTGCCTCCCAAGTGCTAGGATTAAAGGCATGTGCCACCATGCCGGGCCTCCAAATTTATTTTAAAAAGCTAATTTAGAGACTGGAGAGATGAATGAGTAATTAAGAGCACTGGCAGCTCTTACAGCATACCCAGGTTCAATTACCCAGAACCCACATGGTGGTTATCAACCACCATGATGTTCAGTTCCAGGAGATTCTGATACCCTCTTCTGACCTCCATGTGCAAAGCATGATGGTGGTATATTTACACACATGCAGGCAGTACACTCATACTCATAAAATAAAAATAATAAATAAAATGCTTCTTTTAAAGCTTATTGAGTCAAAATTCCCACAAATCTTTAAAAAGTTAATGCCATCTTGGAATGTCCCTCAGTAGGAGACGGGGTTGCATGTGTAAAGCCTTTGGTTTAATATTTAACACTAAGAAAAAGTTATAGTTTGCCATGTCTGCAATAGTTTAGATGCTGTTGAGATTGATGGTAGTAATTCATATTCACTTTATAATGTGATTGATCACGATCAAATTGCTAACTCCAACTCTCTGTTTAATGACATGGTCAGAATCTTAATCCCCAATTTAAAAGTCATCACTGCTTTTACTGGTAATGTCAGCTCGATATAACCAGTAATAAATAAAAGAAGGTATAAGTTTGTAGGGTCTTGTGAATCTAAATAGCTATGTATTAAATTTGCTGTAGATAGATTCTGGTGTCTTTTCCAGAGTCCACTGTGGCAGCTCATCATAGATCCAGGGCAAGATGGCCATGTCCAGTCCTCTCTGTTGCTTATTTTCCTTCTTTTCAAAAATCTCACCACAGAAGCACTTTAAAAAATGGCTAAGGATGTATGCTCTAGCAAAATATGTTTTGAGATCAGGCTATCAATATTTAATGCTCTTTGAACACTTCCCTTTAGTTCAGCAATTTCCATTCTCATTTCCTCCCCTTGGGATGAAACATAGAGCCTTGAGCTTGCTAGGCATGCCCTCTGCCACTTAGCTAAATTTCCATTCTTAATTCTGGGATTTCTTAAAACTAAGCATTGAAAGGCAGGAAAATTAATCACAGGCTGAATGCATGTCTTTAAACAGGTTCCAAGTTGAGCCACACAACCTGACATTGGTTTCCTGGAAGCAAGTTGATAGATGAAATCAAGTCCAAAGAAATATTTACAAACAGGAAACAAGTAATGATACAGCCCTGGTCAATTTGTGTTGTGTGAATTCTTCCACCTGTTTTCAAATCCAGATTTGTTACTGTAAATATTTTCTAATACTATTATGCTATTTGTTATCTGTATACCATAAAATTTTAAAATATTTTCTCCAGTTTTTTTCTTTTAGAGAGGGTCTTTTTGAAAGAGGGTCTCCCTGTGGCCACAGCTGGCCTGGAACTTACTATGTAAGCCAGGCTGACCTCAAACTCACAAAGTCCCACCTACTTCTGCCTTCTAAGTACTAGGATTAAAGATATGCGTCATCATGCCTGGCTTTTCCTCAGTTCTTAAAAAATAAATTGCCATCACATCCTATAACCTCATATTTTCTGATATACCATTGGTGCTATTTGTAAATATATTCTACATTTTATAACACTGCAGGATTTGAAATGTGGATTTTTGAACTCTAGAAAGATTTTATTCCATCTTACTTTGGGAGATTTTTATCTCAATGAGAAATTACTACCTTACATTCAAATATATGAGGTAATCTACAGTGAAACATAATTACGTTCTTGGAGTAAAATGAAATTAATCACAAAGGCCTTGTGAATACTTTCATTGTCTTGGGGTGTAAAAAGTATAAAATATTTGGGGGTCCCAGCACCTGGATTTCTGATGCTCATATTAACTCAGACACTATGCACCTAACATAACTGGGTCAAAAGCAGTAAAGACCAAGTGACATTTCACTGTTCTTTACTAAGAAAATGAGCAAATACTTGCAGACTTTTTTCTTACTGGATTTATCACTGTAGCACTGATATTATTTAACTATATTCCCTTATTTTGGTTTTTTTCGTTGGAGAGGAGGGGCGAGAGATGAGAACATTGGTCAAATGCCAGTGTTATAAGCAGTCAATTGCCAGTGTTATAAGCAGTCAATTGCAGTCAATTACAACCTCTCAATTCTACAATGCTTCCACTTTTTTGTCTTCAGTGACCATGTGGATAAGTCAAATGAAGTAAGCAATAAATTCTGACTGGCAGAAACTCCCTTGTCAGTCAGTTCCTTTTAGAAGACTAAACTGCTTTTGTTTCATTTAGTGTAGATTTTCATTGTTTTCACAATAGAAGCAGTTTTTGTTGCTTCTCACATTCATTTGAAGCACTCTTCTATAGAAAAACATATTCTTTGATGTCACTCTAGAGATGATACTATCAGTTAAATGAACCATTCATCCTTTTGTAAAAAAATAAAGTTTGAAATTCATAGCACAATGAAATAAGAATTTGTTGAAGTATTCCTTGTATAGACTCCCTTTAATCACTTATGTGAGCAAAATTTCTCTGTTTTTATATCAGTTTCAAAGACACTTGACAGAATTATTTAAATATAGCACCAAGTGCTGGGTTTAGATTCAATTTTCTTGTTTCAGAGTCTGAAGGATATTTGCACCAATTACAAATGTGAATAAAGGTCACATAAAATACCTTCATATAACACAATGATCTTACACCAAAAATATCTATTTTTTTAGCTGCCTATGAAAAAAATCTATAGAAATTGTTAGCTTTTTTTTTTATTTGTTAGGGTTAAACATTCAGTGAGGAACTTTGAGCAGTTTTTGTGTGCAGGAGCTAAATGTTTCATCACCAACATCCATTTAGAAATGTAGCCACCAGCAAATATCAGTGTTAACATTTTTTAATTTCCTTATTTGACTAATATTTATTTATTTCTTTCATGAAATAGATCTGCTCTACAGTATTGTTGCTGCTTTCAATATTAGTATCCTCTTTATTTTACAGAAAATATTTAACATGGAATATGTTCCTAGGAATATTTTAGTAATTTACAAACTCAGTGAGAAAACCAAATATAGATTATTTAATTTTTTAAATAAAGCCACAAAATACTTAGAATTGAACAATTCCCCACTATTCATACAACATAATAGACACATGCTTGCTAGAGCATTTCTATTCCTTCGCCACTCATGTATAAATTGTTTCCTGGGGCAGCAGCTGGGACTGGACTGATGCTCTAGGGAAGAAAACAACAGTACGTGCTTCCCCAAGTGAAAGAATTCCCAGACTGTTAGGACAGAGGATTGCATAAGGAAGGGAGAGGGAATTTGGGAATGCTAGACTAAGATTTGGCAAGGACTTGAGTTATGTCCTTTGGGATATGTGAGCTGTCACTAGTTAAGAGTCACACAAGTTTCCAGGCACAGGATTAAAGGGCAGTCAGCAGGACAGACCAGGAATTTGCAGTCATGCCCACCACTATGAAGTGCCATAACTGTGTACTACTAACCATATTACTAAAATTCCCCAATTACAAAAACTTCAGGATCCACTCTAAAGAATTCTACATGGTAAAACTTATTCTAGAAAGGATTTTAAGAGAATCAGAACATCTTATAAATACTGAAATGAGGAATGTCTTTAGAAATAATTCAAAGCTGAAAAGTATCCCAAAGGTAGATTTATGAATCCTGCTTCTCTTTCTATTATGATATATGATAGGCTTGGTATTTCCTTGTTCTGGTTTTCTCCTTTTACATTGTGTGCACAGGAAATATGTCCTTGGATTTCTCAGTGTGATGTAGAATGATAATGAGGAGAAACATTGCATTTGCTAATGGATTAGATGCGGGCCAGGGAAAGGGTACTTACTGGAATATTAAGAAACAACTGTGGAAAAGGCAAAGCAGACAAACTTCCTCTGTCTATTTTATTCTCCTGGATCTCTATAAAAACACTTTGAGAATTAGGGTTTTATGTCCTTAAATAATAAAGGGATGATGCTGAAAGAGTTTCAAATGCAACTGATTGGAAAAAAGAGTCTGTTCAAACAAAAACTTACAATTTGATGATACACAGACTGGTGAACACATGATGTCACATAAAGCAGTTATTTTATGAAGTCATTTGAATACTCGAAGTATTCTGAGCTGCTTGGGGGAATTTTGTATCCTCCCAAATGCTCTGTATGCTTAGAGAGGGGATTTTCTAAGCAACCCATTGATGATATTAAGGAACAGTTCCATAACTTGTTCTTTATTATAAAAACACATGAAAAACTGGTTTTCTTTCTCTCTCTCTTTTTTTGTCTTTTTTGAGACAGGGTCTCCTTTTTTTTGTTTGTTTGTTTGTTTGTTTGTCTTTTTTGAGACAGGGTCTCCCTGCAGCCCCAGCTGTCCTGGAACTCACTCTGTAGACCAGGCTGGCCTTGAACTCACAAAGATCCACCTGCCTCTGCCTCCCGAGTGCTAGGATTAAAGGCGTGCGCCACCACACTGAGCTGAAAAACTAGTTTTCATCTTTAGAATCTCCCTATTATTTACTCTATAGAATGTCAAGGAATTGTTCATATATTTGATGGTGTGGGTGGATGTATGATCAAACACTGTCTACTTCAGACTCATTTTAATTTGCACCCTGCATCATTATAGTCTTGCACAAAACAGGTAGGAAGTGTTTCAAAATACTGAATAAGTTGAGACAAAGTTCATAACTTCTTGATTTAACTGAACACATTTAAAGAGAATCAAACAGTTTCATTTTAGGCATTAAATGAGTTGCTATTATTACTCGCAGTACCGAATATTGTATGATATAACCTAAAAGTTCAGGATCAAGAATAATCAGTTTGAAAATTTTTGGCCTATTAAATTATATATGTATTCTTTAAATACATCAATGCTGTGTATATAGCTACTAAAGATATTCAGAGAAATTTTTAATGTTCTGTAGAATAATCTAATTATCTCTCTTATTTTATGCTGAGAGTTATTGAGGACTGTGTGGTTAACTTTGTTTATGATTAATCAGCAATAGGTCCTTATTTAGTGGCACAGCCAGAGGTGCTAAGTTCAACATTAGCTCCATTTGTACCAGTTCCTTACAGACAGAATAGCTTTAGAATAGCATAACGGAGTTTATCCCATTCTATCATTCCTCATGGAGATATGATTGTTTTATAAAATTCTATTGTTTTATACACCTTTAACCATGGCAAAATAATATTCAAGAAAGTTAATGCATTTCGTTTATATGAGTCATTTCGGATCTTGGTCTGTCTTCTGTTTGTTTGTTTGTTTGTTTTTGATAAAGATGATTTTTAAGATGATTATTTCTTATAGATAAGAAGAAATAACTAAATGAATTGTCTTCCTAGCTAAATATTTATAACCCAAAATCTATGCCCAAGTTTTAAATCTAAAACAGAATTCAAAAGGTTATTTTTCCAACTCTAAAAGAAGTAGTACAGTTTCTATCCCTGCATTCCCCAGCCTTTCAATACATTTATGTCATTTATCTGCTGTGGATTTCAGCTGACATCTGCAGAGCAAAATCAAGATCTCTTCTGGAAAATTGATTGATGCTGTTCTGTGTTATGCACAAAGTTCACACCATCTACACTTGAAAAATTTTACCATAAATGTAATTGAAAACAAAACAAGGAAACTTAAAGTGTGGGTTTAGCCAGAGAACAGGCAAATTTTATACAATAACTAAATCACAATTCTTTCATGTTTTAAATCCATAGAGTTACTGGAATAAAGTTCTTTTGTGGAACATCCCTTGTCTACATGATTTAGATGATTTTTGTAGAAATGTATACCTACTATTATGAAAAGATCACTAATTTATGATTTGTTGAAAAAGCGTAGAGGAAATTTTGTTTTCTTTTGTAAATATTTATAATTTTATACAAAACAAATAGTCATGAAATTATATTTGAGGAATCTGTATCTACAGTCGGGTATCTAAGTTTATGGCTTAGAACAGAGTATCTTAAATGCCCAGAAAAATCTTCATTTTCAAGTCTGATTAAAGTAATTACATTTCTGTAATTAAATAAGGAAATACTTGTATTAAGGTAGTTTTGATTTAATGCTTAGTTTGAAAGCTTTTTTTCTCTCCAGTATTTCATAAAAACTCATATTTGAACTGGAACAATCAATATTATACTGTACATATTATCTGTGCTCAAGATGGAGTTTTAAAACTTGTTTTTCACTGTGTATTTATTACTTAACTTCAAAAGCAGTTAATGCATGTAATGTTGATCTTCACAGAAACCTCCTACTAACATTTCTGTTCCTTTCTTACTTATAGAATAGTGGCAGCATGTTAATCACAAATAGCTTAATTCCAGTTAAATGACTCACTTAAAATAGTATATATATTATATTATATCTATATATATCTATATATATTTAGTAAACCTGCAAACAAGGACTGCAAACACCTTACTTTGATGAAGAAACCAAGTCTTCTTACTGCTGAGAAAAAGAGAAATCCCTACTTGACAGTCCTATGCAGTGTGTTCCATCCATCCTGAATGGAATTTTCCCTCAGGCAATTTGTCATAGTAACTGTTTAACGATGACCCCTCTTCCTAAAGGAAAACAAAAAACAAAACAAACAAACAAACAAAAAATCCCAAAAAACACAACTTGGATTTTGTTTCTTCATCTTTATTTCTTTTTTTTTTAATTTATTCATGTATGTGTATGAATGTACTACTGTCTGCATGTAGGTTTGTGCACCCATGTCCTGCAATGCAGCGGTCAGAAGAGGGCATTGGATTACCCTGGAACTGGAGTTAAAGACGGTTTTCAGCCGCCATGTGGGTGCTGGGGATTGAACCCAGGTCCTCTGCAAGAGCAGTCGGCACTCTTAACCGCTAGGCCATCTCTCCAGCCCCTCTACATCTTTATTTCTAAATGCTCCCAGTATCCCAAATTTAATTACAAAATCAATGAAAGATCAAACAATTTCATAAATTTCCAGAAAATTTGTCAACCGTTTATGAATTGAAGATGAGTCCCAGGACCAGAACAGACGTCTAGGTCAAGGAGGACCATGTCTGGTTTGGTGAAGCAAAATTGAAGTTACCAATGTATCTTCTTAAATGAAATATTTTCTAATAATGAGAACTCTATAAGACATATCTATACCATTTATTAGAATATTTTCATTTTATTATGTCTGTTGCTATATTTTAAATTGGCTAATGAAAAGCACTAGAAAAATAATGTCTAGGAATGAAAAGTCAATAGTTTTATTCAATTCATGTCTTCTGGTTTATTATAATAATCAAATCTTAGCATGCATAATGGATATTTTATGTAATAATCTTTAAAGTGAATCTTTAAGTATTATTGACTAGAGAAAAAGTATTTAAATTCTTCACTCTGCTACTGAGCTTATCCTGGCTAATTGGTTTTGAATAGCATTTAAATTTTATAGTGTTTGGCAGAAATGGATATTTACTATAATACTGCTACTATTTACTAATATTTCTATCTTTTTATAAAATATTAAATTTTATTAGTCATTGTCATTTCATATCAGACAATTCAGACTTTATATAATTTATATGCTTGAAGTAATTTTTGGAGGATTTTTTCCATGTTACTTCAAGCATATTTGACATTTATGACATGCAATAAAGGTGAATTAAAATCCCACCTTTTGCACTCATGTAAAATAATCCATGGCTCCCTTTCACTTTATTGTCTGGTACACTTAGTCTCTTACCACTTTCTTCCCTTTAATTTTTACATTTTCAGAATTTTCTACATGAACACCCTGTATTTACATCTACCTTTCTTTGTCTTTCCAACTCCTACTTTATCCCTCACACTACCTCAGGAATCCTTTAATCTTTATCTTAAAACACTTTGGAGGTAAATGGATGGAAGTAGAAGACATTAGGCAGTAAGTAACACAGACAGTTCCCAGAAAAACAAACAACAAATGATATCCCACATCTGGAATGCTAACACCAAATACCGAGTAGTAAGGCCATGTGTATATATATATATATATATATATATATATATATATTGCTGAAAGTAACTGTACCATTATAAATGTGAATACCTGTGAATACCTTTAATGATATCTACAATTAACCTAACACTTATTTTCAGACTTTGTACTTGTGTTATATGGGGGGGAGGATATGTATGCATACTTTAGAGTAATATAAAATTAAAGCGGAAAAATATGAATTCCAAAAATAGTTACCCTCATTTGTGGATTCTAATACCCAATCCCCAGTTGAAAGGCAAGCTGAACAACATTATTGGTATATATCTTTTTATCTGAAAGCAACCGTACTGTTATAATGTGAGTGTCTTAACAGACTCTAGAATTGACCTACCACTTATTTTCAGACTCTGTAATTACTGTATATGGATGGAAGGTATATATTCACATCTTAGAGTAATAAAAATTAAAGAGGAAAATGTGAATGCTTAAACATAGTCTGGAATTAACATACAGTTTATTCCTGGAGGTCATAATTTTGATACATATGAGATGATTATATAGGCATATCTTGGAGCAATACAAAGGGAGGGAACAACAACAACTGGGACAAAGGACTGACTGATACAGTTAAATTCTGCCCAAAACAACAAGCTTCTGCAGTGAAAAACTTTGGAAAGACTGAGAGAAAGATGCAAGACATGTATGGCAGAAGGCATGAACTGGGGTGGAGTGGAGGGGACGGAGAGGGGAATGGGTCCAAGTTGGACTGAAAGATAATGTATGCAAAACACAAATCGCCAATAAAAGTATTAAAAGAAACTAAAGAAAAGGTGATTGAGTGAAAAATTATGATTTTAAATGCTGTATTCATGGTTCTTCATCTAATACATCTTAAGCTCATCTCATGTTTGAATGGGGGTCCTCTGAAATGTGAAGTTATAGAAGTCTGGGTTATAAGAAACACTATGTATTTAACTATTAACTATTTTAACCTACTTTCCTAAATTTAATATAGGAAGAATTTCTTTCTTCTTCTTTTTTTGTTTGAGACAGGACCTCCCTGAAGCCCCAGCTGTCCTGGAACACACTTTGTAGACCAGGCTGGACTTGAACTCACAGAGATCAACCTGCCTTTGCCTCCCAGGTGGTTTGATTAAAGGCATACACCACCACATCCAGATTTTTAGGATTTCTATTGCTATCTGTATTTTGTGTTAGGCCAATGTATTGATGAATAATATAATATAAGAAACACTATTAAAATGCATGTTAGAATTCAAATCACATCTTACTTTTTAGCAATTAAAATTTAATTTGGAATACTTAATTGTAAACAAGAGGAGACATGTTTTGTAATTAGTAAAAAAATTAAATTAGCCTATGGAAGTGACAGCTTTGAGGTTTTCTCTAAGATCCATGATCCTTCCAGCCATGTGGATTTGGCTATGTTTACAGTACCACACATGAATTTCCTCCAATTGTGTGGGCTTTAAGTCTAATTAAGTAACCATTGATTGCCTCCAAGATAAAAGTGCTACTACTGCACCAAAATCCTATGTTGTGCTGGCCATTAATATGGTTGTTTGGTCTTAAACCTGGAAAATCAACCCCCAGTATCATCCATTTCTCCCCTGTATAGTGCTCTCTAAAGCTATGAGAGCTAGTCTTCAGAGGAGTTGACTTCCAGGTCAATTAGAGCTACATTGCTCTAAATCCAGGCTCTGAAGTAATTCCCATTTTCAGCAATAGAGTTTTATCTTGAAGTTTTCTGGAAGGCAATGAAGAACTATGGCAGTATCCTGTGTAATTTTGTTAGTCTCGGACTATCTGGCCAACAACTCAGAGGAAGTTTTTTCATTTCTGGTACTGTTTCTTTTTTTTTTTGGCTTTTTGAGACAGGGTCTCCCTGTAGCCCCAGCTGTCCTGGAACTCGCTCTGTAGACCAGGCTGGCCTTGAACTCACAGAGATTCGCCTGCCTCTGCCTCCCAAGTGCTAGGATTAAAAGCATGAGCCACCATGCCAGGCGGTACTGTTTCTTTATATAGACTTCAGCTATGCACATGGAATTCTGTGGAGATTCTGTATGTGTAATTTGTCATTGTTAAACTAATACGATTTCCACTGTTATTTTACACTAGCTAGGCATTATTTTTCTCTCTCTTTGTCTAAGTCTCCCTCTATGTCTTCCCAATTTAAAGTGTCCCCATATTCCCCACAGTCCCTTGAAAATACCAGTCTCCGTGGTACCACCTCTCGGGGTTGCTTCTTCCCCTTTATCCCTAAGTTTCCTTATATAACCCTCTCTTACTTCTCCCCTTTAAGGACCTCCAATTTTATACATTTCTTCCTTAGTAGCACCTGTCTCCTACTATTTTTCTCTCTCATGTTCCTTCTTTTCATTTATCTCCCTGGTTCCTTTCCATTTTCCTGGTGTCTGCAGCTACAACAGAATATGTATTTACACATAAGGATTTGGAGCTAGGGTCCACAAATGAGGGAGAACATATAAATTTTGTTTTTCTGAGTAGTGTTATTTCACTTATCATGACAGTTTCTAGTTCCATCCATTTACCACCTAATTTCATGATTTCATCTTTATCACTTGAGACTGTATAAATGTACCACATTTTCATTACCCACTCATCAGTTAAGGTACACTTAAGATACTTCATCTCTTAGTATTGTGAAAAGAGTAGCAAAAAACATGGATGTACAAGTGTCTCTGCAATAGGATCAGTCCTTAGTGTATATGCCAAGGATCAGTATAACATGGTCAAATTGTAGGTTCATTTTTAGCGTTTTAAGAGTTCTCCACATTTCTTTCCATAGGAGTTGTAAAAGCTTTCAATCCCACCAGCAACAAATGAGTGTTCCTCTTTACCCACATTCTCGGCAGCTTTGGTATCATTTGTTTTCCTGACCTTAGTCTTACTGGAGTAAGATGAAATCATTAACTGGTTTTAATTTGCATTTCCTGAATTACTCACAATGTTGAACACTTCTTAAGATTTTTCCAGGCCATCTTTACTTCTTCTTTTCAGAACATTCTGTTCAGATCCTCAGCCCATAGATTTTTAAATTCAAAACCAAATTTTGTCGAAGTTTTGTGCATTTCATACAACATTTATTAATCAAATTTAGACCCATTCTTCCTTCCTTGCCCCCTCCACTCCAGCAGAGCTCATGTATTCATCTTTTTTATTTATTATTTTTATGTGTATTAATGTATTATTTGCATGTAGGTTGGTGCACCCAGGTCATGCAATGCCACGGAGGTCAGAAGGTCGGATTCCCCTAGAACTGGAGTTAAAGATGGTTCTTAGCCGCCATATGGGTGCTGGGAATCTAACCCGGGTCCTCTGCAAGAGCAGTCAGCACTCTTAACCGCTGAGCCATCTCTCCAGCCTCCCAGATGACTTTTTCATAATATTTTCTATATAATGTCAGATAAAATTTAAATGTTGTGCCGAACACTACTGTAGTGATATTCACAGTATGCAATGAGCTGCATCTCACAGCACCCCCATTTGTCTCACTAAGAAAATGAGAAACAAGTTACCTAAGAAAGTTTCCCAAATTTTTTTTTTAATTTTTTTTTTTTATTAATTTTTATTTATTTCTGTATGTGTATGAATGTACTGTCTGCATGCAGGTTTGTGCACTCGTGTCGTGCAATGCCGCGGAGGTCAGAAGCGGGTCTCGGATTCCCCTGGAACTGGAGTTCTCCTGGAATTGGAGTTTCAGACGGTTCTCAGCCGCCATGTGGGTGCTGGGGATCGAACCCGGGTCCTCTGTAAGAGCGGTCGGCGCTCTTAACCGCTAGGCCATCTCTCCAGCCCCAGTTTCCCAAATTTTTACAACTAGTAAAAGTCAAAGCCAAGAATCACCAACAATTGGTTTTCAGCATCTACATTCAGCCAGTTCAATCCCATACTACTCTTTATATTGGAAGTCCCCTAAGGTATAGAGTATATTATACTAGGTACTTTTGTCATTAAAATCAATTGTGATAAAGACCACTTTATAATAGCTGAACTTATATAATTCCACTCATAAGTAAATAAATAAAAATATTATAGGTTTGCATGCCATTTATCATAAATCACAACTCAGCAAGAAGACTACAAATTCAGCTTACATCTGTATAAAAGCATTGCTATCTTTTTATGCATGCAAGGCTTTCTGCTACAGACCAAGTTATAAAGATAAGCTAGGTCTAAGTTTGCATTTATCCTGTTCATGAGTTTTCTCACCAGGTGATGTGTACAAAGATAAACATATATAAAACTTATGAAAAAATACAGGGTAGTTGATGCATGCATGTAAAAAGAGGACAAGAGTTTTGTGTCATTTTCACCTTTGAATTTATCACACAACTCATCTCCCTCATAAAGGTAGGATGCACATTTAAAGATAACTAACTTATATAAATGGGAAAATTACTTTCTTTGGGGTAAATTGTGAGCTTTTCATTAAAAGAGGCATTTAAGAACCACAATAGCAGATTGAAATTTTCTGATAAATGTAGAGTGAATGAAACTTGGCATGTACCAGAAGGATGAATAAAGACCTCAGAGTACTTAGAGAACTGAATTAGAACCTGACAATAAGGTTGGCATGATGAAAGATTTTCAGTCTAAGCAGAGAACTATATTTTTTTAAAAAATGGAGAATTAGGAAGCTTTAGCTGGAAGTGACAAGTCTGAACTGTGCTTTGTATTAAAAGTACACATTTTATTGCATAACTAACTGGTGGTCTATTTAACTTTCTAAGTATTAATGATGATATAAAATTGACCAGTAAAAGTGTTTTTTAAAAAAGGAAAAGATGGAGATAGTTAGGTTATCAGAATGCTGTAAAGCATATTAGGCCCAAACTTAGATTAACTGAATAAAAGTGTCTCACACTCTGAAAATAAGAACAAATTTCTCTCATTTCATTGATGCGTACAGGAAATCTTTCTTCTTTTTATTTCAGTTTTTGTGGTCCAAAGCATGTTTGAAAATGAAACATCTGTGATACTGAAATATCTTCAATAGGAAGCATCTGTGATACTGAAATATCTTCTATATTTTTTTAATCTTTTGGGAAGGTTTCCCTCAGACATGTATCCCAGATACACTGTTTCATCCTTTAATGGTAAATTGCAGAGACCAGGATGCCCTACCCAAGCCTTGGAAGAAAGACTAGTCCATATAAAATTAGCAACATAAAACATAAAGTATGAACTGAATTTGTTCAAAACTCCTGCTTAAAGTGTAAATAAACTCACCACACTTACTCTGTAAAAATATTATGCATTGTTTGCATTCAGGATATTTAAACAATGATTCATACTATTCAATCTAAACTAGATTGTCTTAGTAATTCATAAATACATAATTTCCAACTCATTTCCAGAGTAAATGTATTTTTTATGCTTTTGTATTGTTATTAATTCTCTGAGACTTTTCTACAGTGCATTTTGAACATATTCACCCCTCCATCTCCTCTCAAATCCACTCCACCGTCTAACCACCCGACTTTGTGTCCTCTTCTTTTGAAAGACAATGGAGTCAAATTTATGTTGCCCAAATACTGTATTGGGTATGTGTTCATGTCCTGGAGTATGGTCCAGCTCCAATGGGGTCACACCCTTAAAGAAAACTGATTCTTCATCTCCCAATACCTATCATTTGCCAAGAGCTTCTCAACATGGAGTAGACTTCATTCCTACCTCACCCAACAAATCTGAGATTTAGTTTGGCTTAAGCTTGCCTAGTCTGTCTTAAGCTTGCCCAGGTCCTATGTGTGCTGGGGCAACTGCTGGGAGTTTTGTGTATGCAAGTAACTTGTTGTGTACAGAAATCAATGTTTATAGTTATCCACTGCCTCTCACTCTTACCATATTTCTGCCAATTCATCCACAACTATATCCCATATTTGGATACTAGTTGTGTTTTAGGTATTCCATTTAACGCTGAGAACTCCAAAGTCTCTTATTTTCTACATAGTGAACAGTTCAGGACCTCTGTGTAAATTGTCATCTCCTAAAAGAATAAGCTTTTCTGGTAAAAAAAAAAAAAACAACTGAGAGATACATTCATCTATTGGTATAACAATACATCATTAAGAGTAGGTTTAATAAAATTAATAGGTTCTCCCTCACAGTCTGACCTGTCTGGCCACAGGTCCTTGACTCTGATAACAGTGGCCAGTATGGTCTCCATGTTGTGTGGCAAAACTTAAATCCATTATGAAATTGTGTGATCACTCCCATATCATCCCTGCCATCATTGCACAGAGGGCATATTTTTTCAGGCCAATTATTATTGTAGCTCACAAGGTTTACATCTAGAAAAAGATTGATGATTACTTTACTGTTGGCATGCAAGTTCCTTCTAGCATGATGAAATCTAGTCAGTAGAAGTGAAGTGTTGAGGTTATGCTAACTTGGTTATTCATTCCTTATTTGATGGATCAAATATGTAGTGTCTTCAGCAACAAGATCTCACCATCATCTTTTGGATGTTAACCAAAAGCAATGGCAATACCCAGGAATGTTTGAGGATTTATGGATTCCCTCAGGTCAACAATCCCACAAGAGAGACACCAAATATAAGCTTTTTAATTGACATCCTCTGGTATCTTGTCTCCTTGTATAGAGTAACTCTTTTTACGAATGTACATGTATATAATTTAAGAAGCTTTCACACTAGCAGATTTCTATAAGGCTTTTCAGAAGATATTTAGTGTTATCCCTTCCCCTACTTCCTCCTCTACACTGCCAGTACTTTTTGATACTTTACCTTTAAGTCATTATGAAAATTTTTACATAAACATGACCTAAATAAACACAACCAACAATATTTATATTGGAGGGCATTTCATGTGAAGTAAATATGCATATGATTATTTGCTTAATTATCTACAGAAATGATTTACTTGTCTATTTCTTCAAACTTTTCAAGTCTGTGTATATATGCATTTCCTTGTACACATATAGATGTCTGTGATAGAAGCTTTCAAATGATATCTGTATGAATATTATAATCCTTATATGCTATGTCATTTTGTGTGTGTTTTTTTGAGACAGGGTCTCACTATGTAGCCCAAGTAAATTTCAAACTCCCTTTCTTCATATCTCAGTTTTCTGAGTGCTGGAAAAACAGGTATGAGTAGTGTATCAGGATTCATGCCATTCTTGGTTATAGATCCATGGTTGATCACAAGAAACTATGAGCTTTTTATAATTACTAGGATTCATAGATAATATTAAATATAAACAGGCCCACTGGGGTTTACAGGGGTATTTTGAAAATGACAACTTGTTTTGTATAAGTATTTTCTGAAAAAAAAATCCACAGTTTATAATTTAGAAAAATTTAGATTTCAAAAATATGAATCCCGAATAGGAAAGTATGAACTGTTTGGTTCTACAATAAATGATATATTGCTAACTATGTGCCAATAGTTTTGGAAGCACTATGAAAACTTTAACTTTAATCTCCATAACAATTTCATAAGACAGATATTTTTTCTTTTTTTAATTAAAAAAAATTTTTTTTGTAATGAATTGCATTTCCCATCTAAAACTATTGTGACAATGAAATGGGCCGCTTTCTATATATTTTTTTTCACATAAATTTATTTATTTATTTTTAACAAATCTAGATCCGTGTTCCCGCCCATTCCCCTACCCCGCCAGAGCTCATGCATTCTGCCAAACATGCTTTTCATCTCTTAGTCTTTCTCAATATTTTCCATGGGGAAGTTGACGGTTTTGAGCAGAAGTTCACTGTTTCAGTCAGTTCTTTGATGCAGTCTTTTCTGTTGTTGTTGTTGTT
>VZQC01004376.1:10843508-10895734 GCA_009823505.1 Rhizomys pruinosus
CAGATTGTTCCCTAGGCTTAGAAAAGGGGCACAGGTGGATGAGAAGCAAAACACTCTACTTTCTCTGGAGCTGATGTCTTGGTCTCTAGTCAGTTCTGGCTGTTTTCTTTCATGGGCTGCCAGCTTGTCCAGGCATAACCTTTCGATCCTACTAATGAAGCACATGCAATTAGATATTTAGGTATTAAACAGTATAATATATAGGCTTTCGATCCTACTAATGAAGCACACACAATTAGATATATAGGTATTTAAACAGTACTAATTGTTATGGTAGGTTTCTTTGGTATAGACACAGATGTTTGGATGGTATGTTAATTCATGATTTACATTTTCTTCTGTCAAGTAAGGGCTGTGGGGATAGCGCAGCCGTTAAAGGCTGAGGCTAAGAACCGCAAAAAACGATAGTGTAATTTTTGTGTGAACATGTACTTTTCCAACTGTTGTTGTCTTGCCAAAGAGGACTGAAAATAAAAGGTGCATGCTAATAATTCTAGCACTTGAGAGGCAGGGGCAGGTACATGTTTGTGATAATGAGGTCAGCCTGGTCTTCATAGTGAGTTGCAGGCTATTTTGCATTAGATGGACACTGTCAAAAGAAAGAAATAAAAAACATGAATGAAAGAAAGAAAAAGAATGAGAGAGAGAGAGAGAAAGAAAGAAAGAAAAAGAAAGAAAGAAAGAAAGAAAGGAAATTGAAAGAGAAAGGAAAGAAAGAAAAAGGAAATGAAAGAAAGAGAGAAAGGAAAGAAAGGAAAGAAAGAAAAAGGAAATGAAAGAAAAGAAAGGAAAGTGATTTTATGCAGTACATTTAAAAACCAATGAAAATTGATTCAGATAAAACTGAGCTCACTTCTGAATATAGCAAGGACAATTTGGGATTCATACCTAAGGAGACAATGGAAGAAGGAACAATTACTATGGTTAGACATAGGTAGGGAGATTCTTATTCTCCTAGTTTGGCAAGATGTGTGCTGAATCTTGCCTCTGCAAGGACAGACATGAAATCTAATGTTGCGACTTAATTGAAAAGAGAGATTGAAGGAGCTTAATATTGATTAAGGATAGAAGTTCTGGAAATTATACTTTGTCATGCACTTATTCATAAGTCTAGTATCTACACATTTGACCTTTTCAGAAAGTTTTAAACAACTCTCCAATGAACTTCACGGTCTTACTATTGATATGAAATAATTTCTCAGTTTGGTTTCCACTAGTATTTTCTTTTTTGGTCTTTTTGAGACAGGGAGACCCTTTAGTCTCAAGTGGCCTGGAACTTGCTTTGTAGACCAGGCTGGCCTTGAACTCATAGAGATCTGCCTGCCTCTGCCTCCCAAGTGCTAGGATTAAAGTCATGTGCCACCAAGCCTGGCTTACATTTTCTTAATGAATTAGAGTATGGAACATTTTTGTGTACATACACGCCATTTGGAAACCTTCCATTGAAATTTATCTGTCTAGATCCTATTCATTTATTTAGACCATTTTTCATTTGATCATTGAGCTGTAAATATTATTTATATAATTTAGATACAACTTCCTTACCAGATGTGATTTACTGATGTTTATAATTTTGTGAGCTCTTTCAATTTATCCTTTTATTCTTGATCAGATGTCCAATCTGGCCTCCTTTGGTACCTTCATTCATGAGCACATGAGCACACACATGACTAAAATTTTAAAAAAATCTTTAAAAGAGTTTTAATGTTTGAGCTTTTAAAATTAAGTCTGTGGGGGTTATCTAGATTGCTTAGCAGTTCAGAACACAGGCTGCTCTTCCAAAAGACCAAGGGTTGGTTCTCAGTACCCACTGGCAGCTAACAACCCTCTGTAACTTTAGTTCCAGTTCATCTGACAGCCCACTTCTGGCCACCATGGGCATTGTATGCAGAGTTGCACTTGCGTACATGTATGTAAAATACTCATTCACATAATATAAATAAAATAAAATTAGGTTTTTGATTCATTTACATTTATCTTCAAGGTGTGATGGAAGGGATCCTCTTTAGTCTTTCAAAAAATTTATTTTAGCTGAATATTATGAGATATTCTATTTTTAGAGTAATATTTTCATCTTTGTAATTTCCCATAGCAAATAATGACATATATCATAATGAAATTATCTTTTCAACTTTCCTTTGTTTCATTTTATTTCTTCACAGGAAAATTTAATTTAAAAATACCTATACAAATAATTTTACTATTCAGAAGTATTTTGTAAATATAACTTGTAAAATGAGTGACTCCCCCTAAAATATGTAAAGTTCAGAAAAGTAGCATTGGTTCCATTATATTGGCATTTCAGCAACAGAGACTTGCATGTGAGGAGTAGAAAATATTTTATTAGTAATTAAATTAGCAAGAAATATTAATACCATCTAAGAGCCTGTCATAAAATCAGCATGAAATTCTGTTAATCCCTTAACTTAGCCTGTGGAGTGGAATGCCCAGCAGTAGCATCCCAAATAACAGGTATCTTCTCAATATGTGTTCCATGCTAAGGACTGCATTCCTGGCGTTACCACGTCATTATTCCTCCTTGGAGTTTCCCTCAGCCAAAATCCTGTTCTTCATTCATATGGAAAGCTCGTCATTGAGAAATAAAGTTGAAATAAATGACAGCACAATTGTTTAAGTGAGCAATCCTTCCCACTTGTGATCCTTTATGATAAACATAAAATAGAGAATTACATCTTTTGAATTGAACTCTTAAAGGTGACTAGCTTGATATTAGCTAGGGAAACAAAAGAATTTAGGGAATCATTGTGGCGATCTTGATTCCATTCTTCATCTTCATTTTGGTAAGTCTGATGCTTATCTCAGTTAAGTCTGAGTACTTTGCTAGTAAGAATTTTGCATTACAGAATTTATTACAGACCACATTGGTTGGCCCTGGTACCTCTTGAAATATATTCAGCAGCCCTACTCCTGTCTGGTGGTTAATGTAACCTGACTTGCTGATGTAAACTGTGCTCACTCATTTGTAAACAGTCTAGATGAAATCCAAATGAGATCATTAGGCTATTATAAAAGGTTTTCATAGTAAAATCAAGTCCTATTGAGAAAGCCTGTATTTGATGGCTGAAAGCACAATTTCAAAGTGGCTCCTTCGACTAAATATTAGTGTCTAAAAAAAACTGCATAGATAAGTAATTCTAGCAAGTCTTCATCCTCTTCTATTACCCAGCATAATGTTACTAAACTTTTGAGTGGCTTAACACTTCGACTCCTTTTTTTTCCTTTCACTCTTTCTGTGTTCTAAGACAACTGAATATTCTTAACCAGTCTTGCTAAGAAACTGAAGGACTGCTATAACTTTTGTAAATTTTTATTGAATTTTTGTGTATTTAAAATAGCACATCTTTTTTTTGTTTGTTTGTTTGTTTGTTTTTTAATGATGCTTTGTGTATTTCATACATCACTTTCCAATTCAGTTCAGGCATATATCCCCTTCCCTTCCCCCTCCCCACCCCTACCCATCCCAGATCATGCATTCTGCCGTAAGTTTTCTGCATCTTTCTCTGCTTTTTTGTTTTGTTTTGTTTTCATTTTTTTTAACAATAAGTGATAATTTGTGAGTACAAGCATCCTTCATGTAAAACCAATTTGCAAGCAGTTGTGCCCAAACCCACACAGCTCATGGGTCCCACCATCCAGCAGGGGGGGCTTGTATGTTCAATCAAGTTGATCAAATGAGTGTCCAGTCTATTTTGTTGAAATAGCACATCTTAATCAGCCTTAAACTTATCTTTACATCCCCTTCTCCACTTAAAAACTAATCTGGATGCCTGGAGAGGTGGCTCAGGGGTTAAAAAAACTGGCTTCTCTTCCAGAGGACCTGCATTATATTCCCAGCATCCACATGGCAGCAAACAACCCTCTGTAGCTCCACTTCCAGGGAACACAATGTCCTTTTCTGCCTTCCATTGGCATTGCATGCAGGCAAAAACATTCATGCACATGAAATAAAAATAAAAAATTAATAATGTCAAAAGCTGATCTGTTTTATTTTTCATCACTACATAAAAAGACACTTGTCAACCTTCAAACTATACTCCATACATTTTCTTTCTTAACAACTGATAAAAGTAATTAATGCCTAGTGTTTTCTAAGAATGTTTATTTAATATTACATTTTCTTATTCAACCTTAACAATATTGTAGGTTTTTATTATAAATTTTTCTCTCTCTCTTGTTCAGCAAATATAGACCAGAGCTGGCTTGTTCTGGTTGGCCAGAACTGATTGTGCCATCCCAGAATGTATTGTATCATCATTTCCCAATTAGATTTTCATTGATGTCAGGATGTTAGCCTGAAATTAACAATGTAGGTAACATTTTCACCATAGATACTAACATATATTTTGGATCAATAGCTGTCCCTTCTGTACCTCCCTATCTTGTGTCTTAAGCATATTATTTTTCTTCTGGATGTTTACACTTTAGAAATATTATTATAAATTATAATCATCAGAATCTGAATGACATGCATAACTTTAAACTGTGAGTATGAAATAAAATTCCTAATATTTCAGGAGTGAGAGTTATAATTCACTAATAAAATATGAGACACAGTAATCACTGACTGTAATTCTTAATGATATCTAAAATCAAACTAATAATATACTCGATCACATAAAAAGAAGAGAGGAAATTTTCAGAGAATAAAAATTGTTTCACATGGTAGACATCAAACAAAATATATGTTTATCAAATTTATTACAGAGATTAAATATTATTTTATAGAGCTATTATTGTAATCTCTTTTGCATGGTCTAAAGTAGTATCCCCACACTTCTCCCTAGTCCATGATACTTTGTGCTTGTAATGAATTAAGTTTCAGAAGTTTGTTAAAATGTTTTCTCTATTGTGTGAAGAGCCTACGTGCACACAAGTGCACATACACAAGCAAACACACAGATTAATATTTTCTTTTTAGCTCCTATTTAATAAAGAGATTATAAAGAAAGGACACAGAAAATTATACTAAAATGACAACTTCAGGTTAAAAATTTGTCCTTTCATTTTACTGACAATTCAGAAATATTTTAAGAAGCATTATTTAAATCTTCTGGGAAATCCTTACACTTTGATACAATGTCAGTGCTTTTTGTTTTTTTTTTTTGTTTTTTTTTTTTTTGGTATTTTCAAGACAGGGTCTCCCTGTAGCCCCAGCTGGCCTGGAACTCGCTCTGTAGACCAGGCTGGCCTTGAACTCACAAAGATCCACCTGCCTCTGCCTCCCAAGTTCTAGGATTAAAGGCATGCGCCACCCATGCCCGCTTTTTTTTTTTTTTTTTTTTTTTTGTTTTTTTTTTTTTTGTTTTTTTTTTTTTTTTTTTAATGTCAGTGCTTTTTGGCATTTGCAATGTGGCTAGTAAATAATATATTGAAACCAAAAAATCATCTTCTGACTTCGAAACCATTAGAGAGTGTACAGTAGGCAAACTGGATTCTATTTGCCTTTGAAATAAAAGTCATAAAACCCCCATGCATCAACCACAGCACTGTTGACATTAGCCAGATAATCAGCATAATATCATTTAGTTCTTCATTTTTACATCCAATGAATTTTATTCCTAGTGAGCCTGAGGAGTCCAAGGCCTTGTTAGTTAAAAGTGAATCATTACAAATGCAAAAGAAATTCTGGTTCTGACATCTGTATTCTATAGGAACTTAAACTGATATTCAAACTTCCTTATACCCTAGAGGTCAGCATCTGGTTCTGCTTATGTAACAACTGTTTGTAGGCTTGTCCTGAAAATTGAATATTTTAAAAAATTATATGCATTTCAGGCCTGGTAGTGTATGCCTTTAATCTCAGCTCTAGAGAGGCAGAAGAAGGTAGAACTCTGTGAGTTCAAGGCCAGCTGGTCTACATAGAAATTCCAGTACATCTGGGGCTACAGGGAGACCCTGTCTCAGAAAGACCAAAAACATAAAAAAAAAAAAAAATAAATAAACCTACACAGAGAAATTACCTCTATAACTTTTCCTTTATAAACCTAATAAATTACTATTTCAGTACCTCTTTAAAATTGCTTATGTTCCTGCCCCAGGTTGTTCTTGGCTTTCCAAATCCTGTAGGTGTAAGACCAATGTCGACCTGTATCTTTGGTATAATGTAGAGATTAATTCATGGTAAATTTAGTTGATCTTGGCAATAGGATACTCGAATTTCAATTTCTTTGAGGAATTTATTCTCAACTCTACATTTTGGGACACCTCAAGCCACCCCATAATACTAAAAGCTATTATAAACTTTATTTAAATAATCTCTATATTTAAATATAGTTTTTTGCACTTAAAAATAAATGTGTATTCCATAATATAATGTAGCATTTAAAAACAATGAAAATATTATTTTAATAGTTTAGAAGAAACCACAGAGAAAGCTAGTTTCAGTATACCCAAGAATGATGGCTGTAATTTAATTAATTTATGGTTGATCACATAAGCTCCTTACATGAACATACAGTTGTATTGACAGCTATATAGGATAGAATATCCAAGCAGGGCTATTTATATCTCCAGGATGTGCATCTTGAAGGGAAAAGAACATCATCATGATGGTATCTGTCAGCATCCCCTGTTTGGCACATACCACAGACATCTGTGATGATGAACTATACAGTTAATTATTTGATACCCATTCAAATTACTGACTGCATGTGTGCTTGAACCAAGAACTATTTTACTTACCTTGACATTTTTGTGCAAGTAAGAGAGAAATAGAAGAGATTCTTCTGAACTAAACTTAAGAAAAAATACTATGTTTCTTCTTCAACTCCTGTTCCAGATAGATGGCTCATAAGTAGAAAATTTGCATATAATATAGTATTAAATTTCAATTGTTGTTATAGTAGTTCTTCCTGTATGACCATATTCGTCTTGAAAAGATTGTAATTGATTTTTAAATAATATCTTAAGAGGAATATTATTATATCACATCTAAATATTTAGAAATTTTCATTTAAATATAAATTCAAAATAGTGTTATTCGAAGGCCAATATGTCGAAAGTAAATGTTAAATACTATAATTGAATATAGCATATTTTTCCCTAAAAATTGTAATTTTTATTTTTATATTTTCATTATTTTTTATTTGTGTATATGAGTTTATTGCAGGCATGTTTGTAAGTTCACGCATGTCATGCAGTGCGTACAGATGTCAGAAAAAGGTGTCAGATCCCCTGGGACTGGCACTGCAGACAGTTGTTAGCAGCTATGTAGGTCCTAGGGACTATACCCAGGTACTCTGCAAGAGCAACCAATAATCTTACCCACTGAGCCAACTTTCTAATCTCTAAAAATTATCATTTTGAAAAATCAGGCATTTTGATTTATAGGGAAAAATATCTGTTTAGTGTTCAGAAAAAAATCTAAAAATATCTTTTTATATATTTTTATTATTAAACTTTTTCCATAGGTCATACATCATTTCTCAATCAAATCTAGAATCACTTCCCTTTCCATGCCCCTCACCCCACCAGAGTCCTTGCACTCTGCCATACATGTTCTGTATCTTTTTCTGAGTCTTTCCAGAGTTTTATCTTTCAGTTCTTTTGTTGTTGTTTTCTCCAACTTGTATTGCTACAGTATATATACACATATATACATAGTTATATATATGCATAATTATATATAGATACACATGTCACTAAAAATATATTTTAACAATAAAAAATATAGGGTTGGAGTAATAGCTCAGCATTTGACAGCACTGGCTTCTCTTGTGGAGGACATGGATTCTATTCCCATCATCCATTTCTAGCACTCATATATGCCTGAAAACAGGCATTCATTCCAGTGTCAGATGGGCTCCTTTGGCCTTGGTGCATTTCCACCCATGTCACGCACTCACATACATGTAGGAAAAAACAGTCATTTACATACAATAAAAAATGAACAAAATAAATTTTAAAATGAAAAAGTACTAAGTGTGTTCTTTGCCATTTAATATATTGTACCTCAAAGCTAGCTAAAAGAGCAAATGTTTAGGTTGAAGCATAGTGAATGTTTCACACAGTTTTATGGAAGGACTATTTTAACATGTAGTGTAATTTTACCTACAGAGAAAAATGAAAGTCAGACTCAAATGTTTACATTCTTCATTTAAGGAACATGTTTATTCAAAGATAATGATATGACCACAGTTGTATCAGCCAACATATAATTCTGGGATACAGTTTCCAAGAAAGAAATGGTATTTGTGGGTAGGATTGAAAAATAGCTTGCAAGTGACAGGGACAGCAACAAGTATCATTTACTATATGCCAAGCTCCATACTATACTCATGCATATTGAGCAGCTCTTTTGCATCTATGACAATAAGCTATGTGAAATGTTATTACCAGAGGTCCAAAAACACTTAAGTGAATTTCAAGGACTAAGAGAATTTTATCTCAAATTACTCAAGAACTAAAAATATAGTATGTCAACCCATGTATACTTTTCTTGTCCTTTTGTGACAGGGTCTCCCTTTAGTCCCAGCTGGCCCAGAGATCACTATGAAGACCATGCTTGCCTTGAAATCACAAAGATCTGCCTGCTTCTGCCTCCAGAGTGCTGAGATTAAAGGTGTGTGCTACCACACCTGGCTCATTCAACCCGTGTTTTAGGACCATAAGTGTGGCCTACTGATTTGGCAAGTGAAAGCATTACCAATTTTAAATTTTTGGAAAACTTGGTTTTATGTTGGAGGAATAGTACGAAGTCATCATGGTTATCAAGTTCTTTTTAAATTTAATTTAATTTTATTTATGTTTATGAATGTACTGTTTGCATACAGGTCTGTGCACCCATGTTGTGCAATGCCGCGGAGATCAGAAGAGGGTGTCGGATTCCCCTAGAACTGGAGTTCTCCTGGAATTGGAGTTACAGACGGTTCTCAGCCGCCATGTGGGTGCTGGAGATTGAACCCGAGTCCTCTGCAAGAGCGGTCGGTGTTCTTAACCGCTAGGCCATCTCTCCAGCCCCTATCAAGTTCTGATCTTTCACGCTTAGAGTAGAAAAAAATCTAGGGGGGTTATCACATTTTTCTACTTTGATATAATGTATAATTTATACTTAATATCCTAAGCAAATAGCAGAGAACATTATAATATTAAAGCAAAAGGGAAGAAAGAGGAGGTTAAAGGAGGGAGGTAAGAAGGAAGTAATTTATACATGTCAGCATATTATATTAGTAGATAGATTTAGTCATAATTTCTTTTCTTTCTTTCTTTTTTTTTTTGTCTTTTCAAGACAGGGTCTCCCTGTAGCCCCAGCTGGCCTGGGGCTCACTCTGTAGACCAAGCTGGCCTTGAACTAACAGAGATTCACCTGCCTCTGCTTCCTGAGTGCTAGGATTAAAGGCGTGCACCACCATGCCCGCCTAGTCATAATTTCTAAAAGTATACTTAGGTGGTTTGCAAGTTGACAAATATTATCTACCTGATTATGGAAACAGAATTAAGAATAATGTCCATTCTTTTCAGTTATGGAATTTTGTTTTTGATAAAATATTGAATCTTAAGACCCATGTCATCTCTGTAAGACAAAAACCCTAGTCAAGGAACTACTAGCAAATGATTACTGTACAGTAAGGGAGACTAGACCTACTTTAAGAGAGTGACTTTAGATAGACTGAGTAGATTCCAGTAGATGAACTTGCACTGAGGAAAACCTGGGGACAAATGTTTGACAGGAGAGGACTTAACATATATGACAGAACACCAAAATCTGGTGGTGGGGGTGTCATGGGGAGCAGAGAGGAGGAGGGAGTCTAAATTTGATTATTCAAACTTACATATGCCCATCCTCACTGAAAAAGTTGCTTCTTCTGTTAGCATTACTAAGGCTAAATTAGTCTACTTGGTTAACTTCATAGACTTATTTATTTGAAACAAGACTACAAGTTTCCAAATCTGTATATTTTCAAATAGAATACATTTTCAAGATCCTTTAACACCATGCCAAGAATTTTATTTTTGCTGTCTCATTAAAATATTATTGAGTAAAAAAGTTTTTCATATTTTTCTATCTCTGACTCTGGTTTGAAGCTTTTAAGTAGATAATTTTCCTTTCAGCATTTCTTGCAGGCATTGCAATTACCATTTCATGTGGATTATAGAAGTTGTTTTGGCATGTGTTTATGTCCAGTTGTAGTTACATGAAATTCCAAAAATCTCTCCAGAATTAGGAAATAGAAAGCATTTGTTTGATAGTAAGACCTCAGAATTTCATAAAAGAATAAAGCATTCTCAAATATCTTGCTAGTAACATTTTTCTCACTTAAAAAAAAAAACTTCAGCATAACATTTTTTCACTTTAATTAAAATTTTAGGAATTTCATACAATATATTTTGAACATATTTAAACCCCAGTCCCTTATGTGTACCCTCCCCTTAATTTCTGCCAATCAGTTTCATGTATTCACATTTACTAAAGCCTATCAAGTCAAATGTTTGCCTCCAAATGTCATTTGATATGGATCCAACCACTGGAGCTTGGTTAACCTATACAGCATGACACCCTTGATGACAACTGACTCTCCCAATAGTTTTCAGTAGTTTCCAGTATTTCCTCAGGTAGGGTTGGGACTTCTTACTTCTCCTTGTCTATGCTGGTGTTTTGTCTGCCATGAACTTGTGTGGGACTTGTGCATGCTGTCACCATTGTGGTGAGTTCATATGAGTAATTACTCATCAGTCTGAAAATCTGTTTCTTTGTGATCATCCACCACGTTTGGCTCTTATAATCTTTCTGAACCCTCTTCATTAAATGATCCCTGAGCCTTGGGAGGCAAAAATTTGATATAGATTTCCTATTCTGTGATATAAGTACTCACCAGAAAATAAAGCACAAGATTAATTATATTAATTAGCTTTCCTGTTATTATGACAAAAATATATAAGAACAAGTTAAAGAAGGAAAGATTTGTTTGTCTTATGGTTTATGTGTGACAGTCTGTCATGGTAAGAAGGCTCCCATGCTGTGCCAGAAAACAGAGAAAGCACAATGTTGGTGCACTGTTAATTTCCTCCTTTCCTTCTATTCCATTCGGGCCTCCAGCCCATTAGATAGAGATACCCAACATAAGTGTTTCCTCACTTAGGTAATCTTCTCCAAAAATGTCCTCAGAGACAAACCATTAAGCAACATCATCCTTCTCCTAGGAACTTCCCAGTACAGCCAAGTTGACTTGATGATAAAACATCTTCACCATAATAATAACTAGAATAAAAATGAAGAAAATGGGTATATAAACATTCACATTGGCTAACCATATTTTTCCCTGTTTTGGGTCAGATCTGAAAGTTCAATATTTTCATAAGTAGTTGGAGTGAAATGCTATATAAGTACATTTGATTTTTTGCCATTTTTTAAGCATTTAAGGCATCTTTTTTTTTTTTTTTGTCTTTTTGAGACAGCCTTCCTTTAGTCCCAGCTGGCCTGGAGCTCTTATGTATACCAGGTTGGCCTTGAAGTAAGAGATCTGCCTGCCTCTGTCTCCCGAGTGCTGGGATTAAAGGCATGTACCACCATGCCCAGCAAGTTCATTTGATTTTTTGAAATTGACAATTTTCAAACTATATTTGATGTCCTTTGCCAAATTTTATTAAAAACATTTAAAAATAGAAGTAACCAATACCATTATAAAAAAACAAAAGGTAACATATTAAAAAAACAATGACAAGATATAGCAAGAACCCTTTATATTTAGACGGCAAGAACATATTTCCAGACATTTGAGTCATTAGTGAAAATAAAATAATATAAAAATATGTGGAAGTATATGTTATAACAAAACAAGTTTTAAACTAAGAGGAAATTCACTCTTCCCCTTTTAGCTGTATCATATGAGATCATTGCCTTTAAGGAAATGAATATGCCAAGACGTATTGGAAACTCCCTTGTCTCTAAAGGTGATGATTAACTTAGCGTTCTCATGCTTTCAGGCCAGCAAAGTTTGACAACAATGGATCTGAACATTTGAAGTATTTTACTGTTGTTTTAAACGAATATTCTGAAAAATATTTAATAGTATGAGGATACATTTTATTTGGTTAAAAAATATTATATCCTCCCAGATGATCCTGGTTGAATCAGTGGTCACAAAACAAAACAAAAAACAAAAAAAATTAGAAAGACATAAAAGTGGGAAAGAAAGCTATAGGTGACAGGGGTAGGAGGGAGACAAGGTGCGGGATAAATCATTTCGTCTTTGAAGTTGGCTTATCACCAGGAGAAGCTGGCAACTTATTAGGAAGAGCTGAGATAGCATCCAAGCTGCTCAGGGGGTTTCCCTGTGGTGCTGACATTCCTGATGCTGGCATTCCGATGGAAGGTGCATGAGACTTGGGAAGTCTCCGGCTTTGGGGGTGGAGACTTATAAAAGGCCCACCACATGAAGCTGGGCCCTCTCTCACCATTTGACCAGCACAGGAAGAGCACTCAGGTTTCATTCCAGAACTCCATTGGTCAGGTTGAACCTGGGACCCAATGCAGCTTGAGTGAGTGTATACTTTCCAGCCATTATCTTCTAGACAATCTCAATTAATTCTGTTCTAGTCTGAAATTAGAGAGTTCTTTCCCTTGCTTTGCCTAGCAACCAGGAACTGGGAAACTGGCAGAGGCTGGCCAGACTATGGGGTGCTGTGTGAGTGGCTTGTGAAAGCTGTGGGTGCCCCCTCCCCTGGAAGGAAAATTCCCGTGTTACACAAGGGAAGGTGGGAGTGAAAGTAAATAGAATGCACTATACATGTGTGAAATTGTCAAGGAAAAAATTTAAACAATGAAAAAGGAAAGGATGTCAAACTACATTGGGCTATTTTTTTTTAAATATTTTATATATTTACTTTTATTTTTTGTGTATGAGTGGATTGCCTGCATGTATGTAAGTGCATGCCTGTCATGCAATACCAGCAGAGGTCAGAAAAGTTATGGGAGTCCCCTGAAACTGGAGTTACTGATGATGGTTGTTAGCCACCCTGTGGTTGCTGGGAATCCAACCATGGTCCTCTGTAAGAGCAGCCAGTGCTCTTAACTGCTGAGCTATCTCTCCAGCCCCTCATTTGGCTCTTTGTGTGTGCATATGGGAGGTAGCAGTGTTGTATGTGTTGTGGGTGTAAAGGCCAGAGGTCAATCTTGATAGTGTTCCTTGAGTCACTCTCTGCCTCCGTCTGTCTGTCTATCTGTCTCTGTCCATCTGTTTCTCTCTCCCCTTTCATTGCTTCTTTTCTGAGATAAGGTCTTTTACTGGACCCTAGGCCTGGGGCTTAACAGAATAGACTGGATGATTTTATGTCCTTGGGAATATGTAAGAAAATAAACAGCTAAGAAATCATATAACTGCAAATTTTTCAAGATACTTATTGTTTTTCAGCTATATTGAAAATATTCAGATACCTGTGTTTCCTATATAGTATATTTGCTGAAGGCTATATTGTATATTACTCTAAATTCTCTTCTGTTCTATTTTTGTTTTTGTTTCTTCTAGTTACTGGCTGACCAACAAAGTTCCCATTAAAAGACCCAGCACAGGTCTCCTCATGTACACACTCGCCACGAGATTCTGTGATGAAATTCACCTGTATGGATTCTGGCCATTCCCTAAAGATTTGAATGGAAAGTCTGTCAAATATCATTACTATGATGACTTGAAATATAGATACTTTTCTAATGCAAGTCCTCACAGAATGCCATTAGAATTCAAAACTTTGAATGTGCTACATAATAGGGGAGCTCTAAAACTGACAACAGGAAAGTGTATGAAGCAATAAAGCACACTTTAAAGGATACACACTGGACATGAACTTCTTTTTCTAAAGATGCTTCTGAAGATTTGGAAATAGGATCCCAAACAAGGCTGGGTTTCAGTATCCACCAATTGACTGAAAGGCTGAAAATGGAAGTCTGTGAAATCCACCACCAGCTGATGAAGTACCTGCAAAGTGCTCTAATAAATACTTTGACTTCAAGGGTCCTAGTAAGTGCCACTTCCACTAAGAATACAGTTTGAATGTATTATCAGTAGTGTTTACAAGATCCAACAGTGCACTCATCATTAATTAGCAAAGCAAATATGTCACCACTGTAGGGCTGATACTGCAATGCCAAGCACATTGGAAGAGGAACCCAGGAGCATATCTCAGCCCTTGGGAAATTAAACCATCCTTGTCAGCAGAAATCAAGATGGAATCAGTTTGAGCAGTGAAATCTGTGCAATTAAGCAACTAGAGTTAATGCCTTCAGTCAGGACACTGAGTCTGATCATGTTTATGTTTTTATCTTCTGAAATTTTTTTTGGTTTGAGAATGGGGGTGTTTTACATATTCTTTCTGAGATACAGAAATTGAAAATGCATATAATGAGAAGAATAAACATAAAAAAATCTTTTCCAAAGTTCTTATATTTTTAAACTGCAAACACAAGTTTCTTTAACCTTTATTTTGCACAACTCTAAACCTCTGAACTGTTTTTAAATGGTGTAGAAGGTACCAGCCAAACTATATCACTCAATAATAGTGACCCATTGTAAAGGAGAGATATTACTGTCTTATGAGATGTTAAAAAGGCCAGAAAAAATTTGCACTCTTGGTACCAAAGATCATACATATATCATGCTCCCATACAACAAACCATTCTCCTTTCAGGAAACTAATGCATTATTAACATGAACACATTGATATACTATTAATGTGGATTTAACTTGTCTATAAATATCTTAAAATTTCCAATCTCAAACTTTATTTTTATTTTGCACTTGAGATTTCATAATAATAGTGCAAAGACATCTTGCCCTTTAAAATAAATGTTGGATTGGCATAGCTTAAATGTGACATCTTTAATATACTCATTGTTACTATAATACAAAGATTTTCATACTTTTTAGATTATTCTAACATTTCTCAAAACAGAAATAGCAAGGTTGGCAGAGCCCTGTTTTAATCACAGATAATTAATTTGAAGCAGTTTAGACAATGACAAAATATACCAGTATTTTGTATTTAAAATGAATTCAACTGACCAGTATATTTCTGTACTTAAATATAGTTACATTGTGACTGATTTTTTTAAAAAAAGAAAATGTGAAGTTATTTATTGAGTGATTTGAAATGATTGAATATGTAACAAAATTGACCATGAGGCTAGATTTCTGTTTCTTTTAAAAGCAGAAGCCTTGTATTCTCACTTCTTCTTTAGCCTGAAACAGTTCTCATGACTTCTTTTTTCTGGGGGAAGGTAATGTGATGAAAGCAGAAACACCAGGAGGACTGTGTATGCTTTGTTTTTCTAGGAGGGCACTCTGAAAAATGAGTAAAGAGCATGTGGAAGATATACATACATATTATATATAATATGTATATTTGTGTTATGGGAAAAGATAGTCACAGTAGTAGCTACCAGGATTTTTAATAATATTTGGTGTTATTTTTAAAAATACAATAGATTGTTAGGTTCAAGAGAATATTTTCTGAATTTTCGTGCATCTATAAGGAAGCAAAGAAGAATGCATATGAGAGATTCATGATAAAAATGCCTAAACTCAATATACTTTTATCATTAAGATTCTTATATATTCAAAAAATTTTAAAGGGTTGGATACATGCTACATGAATGTCACATGGAAAGTGTGATTTACTTAATGGAAGGAAAGTAGGTTGCTCTATGAAATGTTAGTTTAAACTCTATGTAGTCAAGTTATTCCAGTAGCATTTAACATGAATTTTAATAGAAATCTAGAAGTCACAAGTAAATTCGTACAAGTAGATACTAACTTGACACTTTTCAAAATAAGTCTTTAAAAAGTATCAGCAAGCTACCTTACCATTTTTACTACATTTTCAACAAAGGTATTTAAGCAACATTAAGGCCACAGTAAGCACACCACAGCTTCTCACTTTGTGTGCATTGATGCTTATCTCTTAGATGCATTAGGTAGTGCCTTTTTAGCGTCTTCATATTGATTTTATTTTACATTCTGCTTTAGGTTATCAGTGCTTGCCCAACTATAAAAATGGTCAGCATCAAAGGGCTCAGATAGGAGGGAAACTACTTTTGTTCATCTCAGGGAAATTGCAATATGTAAGAATGAATTCACTTAAAGATAGTGTTCAAAGAGGGCAAACTTTGTGATTAGCATTTCATCCCTTATTGTACAACTTTTCATTTGCCCTCCCACTTCATTACCTACTGTGGCCTTCTGACAGGAAGAAGAAAGTGGACCACTGAAGCTACTAATGAGAATGAGAAGAGATTTGAGATTTAACCATCAAGGTAGCATATGAAATGACAGCAACATCAATTTGTTTGTCCATACTTACTATATATGGGTTTTCCTTAATATCATATGCTCATACATTTAATTATTTAATTTCCCTTATCATGATTTAGCCATATACCTGACAATGCTCAGGCAGCTAATATTCTTTTCATTGTGGTTACATGGTTGCTACTGTGCTATTGACATCAATAGACCATGGAAATATTATCATTACTATTACTCAGACTGATCTATATTTAATGCTAAGTTACTGAAACAAAAAGGAAATCAGTAACAGATCTTCAGGGCAAATCTTGTGATTAGCCCAGAATAATGACAAATCTACTATGGAAGTTTGTCTAACTGAAAGAAGGTGTTGGGCATTCTAATGTCTTTATGTGTTGCATATCATATGAGCTGTATATCAATTATTAATGGAAATTTTACATATATGCTTTCAGAAACATTTATTTAAAAAGTGCTAAGGGTAGTGTACAGATCAATTAGTTGCTAAGCTACTACACAAGAAAAGGGTAAGCAAAGTAATTTATTTCTAGTTGTACCAGTTAGTCATAATGCATATTATGTGATATTTTGTTAAAAAGAGTTCTTTTCATGTGATTATTGTAAGGATTATTTAGAACTGTGCAAGGGTTATGGGACAACTTGTGTATAGTTAGTTATCTCTACAAGTTTGGAGTCTCCCTATCAAATGTTATTAATATACAAATGTTTTAAAAATTGAGTGAGGGTAATTGTTTGTATTTGATAAAACAAAATCCAAATAAAGCCCACCTAGAAATAGATATTTTATTATATGTGCTATAGATATATCTATACAGTACAAATAGACAAATGTGATGCATATATACAAAGTTATATATGTGTATCTGTGTGTACACACACTGAGTCTGTAATATGTGCACAACTAGATTTGTGTTATGCTAACATCTTCAGGGTCTGCACTTTGAACTACCCTGGAGACCAACAAGACCAATATAAAATAAAGAAGTTCTTTTGAAACTTCAGTTACTAATCTGCTTTAAGAGAGACCTACTTTATAACTGAATTATATGTTGTTCTTTCCTAGAGTAAGAAAAAGAAACTAATATGTCCAAATCTTTGTTTTTAAAGTAAAGAATAAAATGTCTTCAAGCTGGCAATGTGCTTAAATTGCAGTTTTCAGATTGTGGGTTCAGGCAATGTGTTTCTCATTTAAGTAGTGTCTTTTAATAAATCCTCTTTCTTTGTGTAAGTAAAAGCACAAGTGTTTTAAATGTATATAGCAAGAAGAAAAACAGTTTACAGAGACAGCATTGCTGCATTGGGTAATTGCTACTGAGTCTTTCTTATACCATTTGTGGAATGAGAAAAGGGGATTATTCTGTAGGCTCTTTCTGTTCAACACTGTTCACTTTTTATTTGTGTATAGCAGTTGGTTATTGTTGCTTTATCATTTGTATAATTGTAAAATAAATTAAATTGTGTTTTTCAAATTTCCTCTTATCTTTTACATCCATGCCTCTATTCTCAGTTCATAAATCAGAATCAGGTGATACTTTTTAAGCAGCAGTGATTACTACTTTGGTCAACTCCACCTTCAGCCCAGTAATTGACAACTGAGTAAGCATTTATTTAGTGTATTCATGGATAGATGAGCAATGTCAGTAGCAGCTCAAACATCAGGAAATCCTTAATAATATTTGGTGTGGCACATTCTGTTTGTGGTTTTGAGACTGGAACTTTACACAATCTATTGGCATTCCTGTGTAATTTATGCTCACTCTGTCTGACAGTCATTTAACCATCAAGGTTCTAGTGCTGATGACTTTCTCACACTGTTTTCTAGGGCTGCCCACTGATTTGTGATTTCATCTGCAAAGGGCTGGTGTTTGCAGTTTGTCTTCTGGAACTAGATTTTGGAAAACTACTTACTTAAATCTTTTCCCATATATTTCAATAACATGAAAAATCTATGCTTTCAGATATTAGAATGTACTGGGAAATGCTGTAAAGTTAATTTAATGAGCTCCTTTTTCACATTCTACAGTTTGGAATCATTTGCTGTAAGTCAGAAAGCAACCACTATCAAAGACAGATACACTTAGATGTTACTTTAGTTATTCAGCTTCACATAGTTTTTTTTTTTTTTTCTTTCAAAAAATCCATTAATAATGATGTGTTTTGCCTATTTTTGGAATTTGGTCAGATCACATAATGTAGAATCCAGATTCCTGTATTGCAAGGCTCACAGGACTTTGTGTCAGGATTGTCTACTATGAATCCATTTTCTAAAACACACTGTCAAAGTAATTATTTTTTATTGCCAAATGTTAACATATATATCACTTCAAAATAGATTTCACTGTATTTTGTGTGAAATTCTGGCCAAATTCCCCGTTATCATTTTCTAGCTTATGTTGTTCAGTATGCTTTGCAAAGGAATAAATGACATTTCATAGCACATTTCCAATGAGGTCTCAGAGATTAACAAGGTACTGTAGTATATTACAGACTGAGAAAACAAATATATTGAATTAGTGAACCTTTAATATATTTTAAGAAGTATCATATTACATTCTTTATCAATTTAATTTTTAATTTATTTTTATGTGCACAAGTAAAAATCTGCAGGTAAGTGCACCCATTTGTTGCATAAGACTGTCCTTCAACAGGCAGACCATGGACAGACACCATCTTCCCAAGAGTGATTGCACACACTTGTCTAGAAACATCACAGCTAGATTCATTGACTGTTACTCTCAGCAAGAAAGCAAAGAGAGTCAGTCATACCTCCTAATCAACCATTTATCCCTAGTTGCCAGGATGGGGAGGAACTAAGGGCATATATACTGAGCATGCCTATGGGAGATGGCCGTTGTGTGCAGCTGTGGAGAAGTCTCCATGCTTGGTTGAAGACTTTCCAGTGGCCACCCACACTCCTATAAGTAAATCTTCACTAATAGCTCTGTTAGTAAGCAGAATAAACTCATTGGTTTACCAGAATGCAGTTTGGCAAAATTGTACCTCTGTTTGTCATGGGGACACAGGAGAAATTGGAAAGAACTTTGTTTATTCCTCCCAGGAGGACTTTTAGCTATACCATTTCATGTAATTCCTGAAGAACAGGGCATCAAATCCCCTGGAACTGGAATTGTGGAAGATCATTGCTCAAATGTGGGAACTAAATATGGTTCCTTTCAAAAGCAGTGATTGCTCATAAATGCTGAGCCATATCTCCAGCCCTAGATTTACCAAGTTTTGTAAAATTAAAAACTAGATATATCCAGGTTTGTTAGTGCAGGGCTTTAATCCCAGCATTCAGAAGCAGAAGCAGTGGTATCTCTGTGAGCACAAGGCCAACCTTTTCTGTTAAGTGGGTTCTAGGCCAGCTGCAGCTGGGAATACAGAAAGACCCTGTCTTTTTTTTTTTTTTTATTTCTGTATGTGTATCAATGTACTGTCTGCATGCAGGTTTGTGCACCCGTGTCGTGCAATGCCGCGGAGGTCAGAAGAGGGTCTCGGATTCCCCTGGAACTGGAGTTCTCCTGGAATTGGAGTTTCACACGGCTCTCGGCTGCCATATGGGTGCTGGGGATCGAACCCAGGTCCTCTGTAAGAGCGGTCGGCGCTCTTAACCGCTAGGCCATCTCTCCAGCCCAAGACCCTGTCTTAAAAAACAAACAAACAAAACAAAATAACACAGGATCTTTATAAAGTAAATGTCAATTATTTATTGCATATTTCATTTATAAAGGTAAACTACACTGTTCTCAGATTTCCTAATACAATACACTACAGTTTAAATTATAGATTTCAAAAGGAACCAGTAACCTGAATAGGCAGAGACTCCACAAATAGCTTACTGAATGAATCCTAATATCTCCAAACTCACAGGGCTATTTTATGTCTCACTCTTCTTATATTGACAGTAGTTAAATTGTCTCACTTTGAGCGAAATACAGTTCCAAATACTCCATAAATATTAACTCACATTTAATTAAAAGTATAAGAGCCAGGGCTGGAGAGATGGCCTAGCGGTTAAGAGCACCGACTGCTCTTACAGAGGACCCGGGTTCGATCCCCAGCACCCACATGGCGGCCAAGAACCGTCTGAAACTCCAATTCCAGGAGAACTCCAGTTCCGGGGGAATCCGCCGTCTTCTGACCTCCACGGCATTGCACAACACAGGTGCACAAACTTGCATGCAGACAGTACATTCATACACATAAAAAATAATAATAAAAGTATAAGAGCCAGGTACTACAGCTGTCCCATTTTATACATGATTAAAAGATAAGTTATCTGGCTTCTTCAAAAGGAAGAATACAAGACATGAACCCACTGACTCCAGGCTCTACCCTCTTCAGTAGGCTTCCTCCTCATCATAACACCTTGTGAAATTTGATTAACAAATTCATTGTTTAATGACTATTTGAAGTATCGGTCATATAGAGTTAAAAATATAATTCAGTTAGATTAGTCTGTAAAAGAACCTTATCACTAAACATGACCATTTCTCATAACAAAACCAGCAGCCTTCCAAGTCAGTGTCTCCTAAACTAACAGTGGCAAATCTACCTTCAAAGACTTGTGCATATTTTATTAATGCAAGGTAAATTTCTGTTTTACAATCTTGCTTTGTATTTCAGTGATGTGACTTTTAGTTGAAATTTCAATACAAACATGTTAAGTGAATTTGAGAGTTTAATTCATCTCCATTTGCTACTGTTTAAAGACCATCTTTTAAGGCTTAACTTTTGTATATCAGCTCAATTGATTTTTTTTTATTCTTACTTTTTCCTCCCAGGGAGAGAATTTCCAAATTAAGGGAGCAGTTTAGTATTCCTACTCATATATTAGCTTCATTCCAAATGAGCCAAGAAACAACAAAACAAAAATTATGATACTTGGTAAAAAACTAAAATATTGCCTGATTCAGTATACAAAAATAAAGATTTCAATCACTTAAATGCTCAATTTCTGAAATTCCAATGGCAAAGTGAAATGAGAGAAGTAAATATGAAAATAAATGTAGGTAGTAGGTAATTTTTTTGCTTCCAGATTCCTGATTTCTGATGCAAATGGATCTTTGCGAGTTCAAGACCAGCCTGGTCTACATAGCGAGTTCCAGGCCAACTGGGACTAAAGGGAGACCCTGTCTCAAAAAGAAAAAAAAAAGACAAAAGTCATAGAAAATTTTTGGTAACATATTAGCTATAAAATTATTTTCCAGGCAGCATATTCTGAAAAATATTTTTTAATATAAGAAAATTATTCAAGAAGGGACAATAAGTTTCAGTCCCAAAAATATGAACAAAAAGAAATTAATTTCAGACAGCTGGGAAATTATTATATATGAATTTACAGCAAAGGTAATATCATGCAAAAGGCCCAAGCTAAAGCCAGACAAAATACCAGCATAGAAGTGGACGAGTGGGTAAAAAGCTCCAAATTTAGTTGAGGAATTATTGGAAAGCGATAACTACAGGGAGAGGAAGTGTTGGTTTTCTCTAAAGCTGTGGCCCTAGGTAGGTTATCCAGGCTCCAATGGATGGACATACACTGAAGGACTTTGGGGGACTTAGCATATATGACAGAGTACATGAAATCCCATAAGGGAGATTAGAATGGAGGGTGCACATAGAGAAGGGGGTCTAAATATGATCAAAATGTATTCCATGAAAATCACAAAATTTCAACAAAATTGTAAAATAGGTAAATAGGTAAAGATGCATATACATGAATGTGTGTTTATGCATAGAAATAAATGTGTGTATGTGTGTGTGAGCACACATGTATTATAGTGCATGTGCATGTGTGAGTACATGCTTGAAGAAGCCAGAGGACAACCATAGGCATTTCTCAGGAGCCATCAGGACCTTTTCTTTTTTTTTAAGACATAGTAGCTGTCTGAACTGGGGCATACCTACTAAGCTTGGCTGGTGTGTCCCAGGGACCTCTGCCTCTCCAATACTGGGATTACAAGTGCAGCCCACCATGCTTCTTCAAGCATGGTTTCTGCCAACATAACTTGAGTCTTCATACTTGCTTGGCTAATACTTTGTGACTTAAACTATCTTCTTAGCACCAAGTCCACTTCTTTACTTAATGTTTCATTTTCTCATAGACAAATCTTTCCCTAATAATATTATTTTTAATTATTTTAATTTTCATATGTGTATGAATGTACTGTCTGCATGTAGGTTGGTGCACCCGTGTCGTGCAATGCCGCGGAGGTCAGAAGAGGGTGTCGGATTCCCCTGGAACTAGAGTTAAAGAAAGTTTTCAGCCGCTATGTGGGTACTGGGGATCGAACCCGGGTCCTCTGCAAGAGCAGTAGGCACTCTTAACTGCTAGGATATCTCTCCACCCCCTCAATAATATTTTTGAAAATGAAACAGATACAATATTTATTCTCTAAGTTACTTTTGTAGGAATGATTATTGTTTCACAAAGAAACTGATCAAAACTGCATATCTAGGAGCAGTCTCTCCACAAAGCCCTACTACTCATCTACTCTGCAGACTAGCTCATATTCTCAAATCATATACCTGAAAGCATGGCATTTCCAGAAGGATATGTTTTCTCTGAGGTGGTAATTTGCATTATCTACAGCTCAGGACCTTGCAGACATCTCACTCTCTGCTTCCTGTCCAGCAAAGTTTCCTTGGCCTCAGGCTCTCAACGCCACACAGATGGGCTGACTCCGAACACATCTGCCAAGTCTGCCAAGATATAAACACACTCAGCTGGGAGCAAATGTTTCCAGGAAATATCTCTACCACTGGAGCTGTTCTTTTCTAGTTTCTATTAGTTAATCTCCATGATTGGTCACAGTACACTCTGTTCATATAGATCATTTGACTCGCAGTTGTAGAACAATAACAGGGTGGGTACAGGTCACCACTTGATATTTGCCTGCATCTCTGGTATGAATCCAACTTGTTTTTTAATGTGGGTCTGGATGCGATTTGCACATATTTTGTTGAGAATTTTTGCATCTGTTTTCATTAATGAGATGGGTCTATAGTTTCCTTTTTTGGATGAATATCTGAAATCCTGGGAAACAACAAACCTTAACCAAGAGGTTGTCTTTGCCTCATTTTGATATCAGAGTGGTGTTGGCTTCATAGATGGAATTTGGGAGATTTCCCTCTGTTTGTACCTTCTGAATAATTTGAGTAGTAATGGTTGTAAGACTTCTTTAAATGTTTATAGAATTCTGCTGTGAAACCATCTTGGCCTTGGCCTTTTTATTTTTAGTTGGGAGGTTTTTTATTACATCTTCAACTTCCTGAAATGTTACGGGTCTGTTTACACTGTCAACCTCTTGGTTAAGGTTTGTTGTTTCCCAGGATTTCAGATATTCATCCATTTTTCTTAAGTTTTCACACTTAATAAAATATACATTTTTGAAGTATTCTTGTATGATTCTCTGGATCTTTTTTTTTTTTTACCCGTTGTGATGTTTTCCTTTTCATCACAAATTCTATTGATTTGGAGTTGCTCTTTTTTTCTTTTGGTTAACTGGGCTAGGGGTCAGTCTATCTTGTTTATCCTTTCAAAGAACTATATTTGGATTAATTGATTCTTTGTATTGTTTTCTTTGTTTCTATTTCATTGATTTCTGCTCTGATATTTGTTCTTTTTTTTTTTGTATGTGTATGAATGTACTGTCTGCCTATAGGTTTGTGCGCCCATGTCATGCAATGCCGCAGAGGTCAGAAGAGGGTCCTGAATTCCCCTGGAACTGGTGTTCTCCTGGAATTGGAGTTACAGATGGTTCTCAGTCACCATGTGGGTGCTGGGGATGGAACCCGGGTCCTCTGCAAGCGCAGTTGGTGCTCTTAACTGCTATGCTATCTCTCCAGCCCCGATATTTGTTATTACTTCCTGTCCATTCAGTTTGGGGTTCATTTGTTGTTGTTTCTCAAGTTGTTGGTTTTTTTGTTTTTTTTTTTTTTTAGCTGCAGTGTTAGATCTTTTGTTTGTGCTCTTTCTGTTTTGTTTGTTTGTTTGTTTTGTTTTTAATGTAAGCACCCAGGGCTACAAACTTCCCTCTTAGGACTGCTTTAAAACTATCCCATAGGTTTTGTTGTGTTGTGTTGTGTTGTGTTGTGTTGTCATTTTCATTTAGTTCCAGGAATGCTTTTATGCCTTTATTTCTTCCTTGACCTATTCAGGAGTGTGTTCTTTAGTCTCCATGTGCTCTTGTAGATAGTATTGCTTATTCTGGTGTTGATATTGAGCTCCACTACACTGTGTTTGGACAGAATGCATAAAATTATTTCAATACTTTTGTATTTGTTGAGGTTTTTCCTGAGTCCCAGTATGTGGTCGATTTGGGAGAATGTTCCATAGGTGCTGAGTAGAAAGTATATTCTCTGTTGTTTGGGTGAATATTCAGTAGATGTCCATGAGGTCCATTTGTTGTATTATATTGTTCAGTTTCAATGTCTTTCTTTCTATTTTTTGTCCAGTTGATCTATCCAAGGGCCTCAGTGGGGTATTGAATTCCCCTGCTATTATGGTGTTGGGATTAATCTGAGTCTTGAGTATCTGCAGAATTGTTTTTATATAGTTCAGTGCACCACAGTTTGGTGCATAAACATTTAGGTTTGTGATGTCTTCCTGATTGTTCCTTGATAAGGATGAAGTGGCCCTCTTTGTCTCTTCTGATTGACTTTACTCTCAGCTCTATTTTATGTGATATTAGAATAACAACTCCTGCTTGCTTTTTGGTACCATTTGCTTGGAATAGTTTTTACATCCTTTCACTTTGATTTGGTGTCTATCCTTGAGCATGAGATGGGTTTCTTGTAGATAGCATATAGATGGATTCTGTTTCCTAATCCATTCTCCCAGTCTATGCCTTTTGAGTGGGGAGTTTAGACCATTAATATTTAAGGTCATTATGGAGTGATATGTGTTGCTTCCTTTCAACTTATTCCTGTTTTGTATTCTTGGTTAGTTTTGTATTTACACTCTATGCTTTTATTATTTTCTCTCTTTAGTTGGTTGGGGATAGTTGATCCTTTCCTCTTTCCTTTGAATTGCTTCAAGGATTTCCTGGTGTTGGGTTTTTTGACATGTATTCATTCATCTTTTTTATGTCATGAAATATTTTTTCTTTCTCCTTCAACTATCATTGTCATTTTTTTGGTTATAGTAGTCTGGGTTGGCATCTAATGTCATTTAGCACTGAGAATATTTTGATCCACATTCTTCTGGCTTTCATAGTTTGCATTGAGAAGTCAGCTGTAATTCTGATGTGTTTTCCCCTTGTATGTAATTTGCCATTTTTCTCTTAAGACATTCAGTATTTTGTCTTTATTTTGAGCATCTAGCATTTTAACTATGACATGACATGGGGAGTTTCTTTTCTGTTCTTGTCTGTTTGGTGTTCTTGAGCATTTTAGATGTTCTGTGTTATACTGTAGGTCTGATATTCTATTTTCTGCTTCATCCATTCTGCTTCTGAGGCTTTCTCCCATCCTTTCCTGCTGATAGGATTAATGTTTCATTTAGATTTTCATTTCTTCCTGTGATTTCTTTAGTATTTCCATTTCCTTTTGGAGCTTGTCATTTCTATTTGTAGCTTTGCTGGTCTTTTTCTTTCTTCATATCAGCCTGGGTTTTTTTCAGTGTTTTCACTTATTTCCAGAGTTTGTCATTCTCTCCCTCTAGTTCTTTTTTGAGTTTGTGTTTCTGTTCCTGTAGGTCCTTTGACATTTTTTTTTTGTTTGTTTGCTTTCCTCTAGTTCTTTTCAGATTTTGTGTTTCTCTTCCTCTAGTTCTTTTCACAGTTTGTCATTCTCTCCCTCTAGTTCTTTCCAGAGTTTGTCATTCTCTCTCTCCCTCTATTTCTTTCCAGTATTTATCATTCTTTTCTTCTAGATCCTTCCTGACTTCTTTCATTTTCATCTCTTTGTTCTCTTATTTGTTCTTTATGTTCTTTGATTTCTTTGAATATGTCCACAATTGTTCTTTTAAGGTCTGTGTCTTTGTCTCCTTCCATGGATATCTCTTTTTAGGATTCTTCTGTCAGACCAGTAGAGCTCAATATAGATTTATTATGAGCTTTTCCCATGTTGGATTTTCATTGTGTCATTGGCATGTAGATATTTTTTGAATTTTTTGTGTGTTTTTGGATTCTGGTGTCTCAATGTTGGCTGTGCAGACTAAGTTCACTATGACTACGCCTGCTAGATAGTCTGCAACACAACACCACCAGTTTGCAGGGTGTGCTCTTTGGCCCACTTTCTAGGAGCCCTGTTGACCTGCTGTGACCCTGTCTAGGTGCACTCACACAACGGTGGTCTCTGGGAGGTTCCAGGAGCCGGTCTAGGGATCCAAATCCACAAGGCAGTTTTGCCTCACCAGGGCACTGTTCTGTGCCCATGCCACTGTGGTCTCTGGAAACCAGGTGGAAGGTTCCAGGGGTGGGTCTAGGTCACCAAAGGTGCAAGGCAGTTCCACCTTACCATGGCACTTCACTGTACCCATGGCTCAATGGTCTCTGGATCCCCACTTTTACCTATTTTTAAGAAGTTGGCTTGTGCCATTAGTTAGATATTTCCTTATTTGAGATTCCCAGTCACTCTTCACTAGAATCTGTGCCAAGTAAAACTAACTTATCAACCTCTACTGCAATGCCCATTTCAAAAGCACTTATCCTTTTTAATTAATATCTTATTTAATTCTTGTGCATTGCATACAACAAATCTTAATCATATTTAGGCTTCACCCCCCCATCCACACCACTGAATTTCATACATTTCTCATATATTTGAAGTTATATTGAGTTAAGTTTTGTAGCCATTTGTCACTCAGTGCAAGTTCATACACTGGAATTTATTCAGACTGTCTAGAGTCACTCCCTTAAAGATCAACTTTCCCTCTTTCAGCACTTCCCAAGCATTCCTGGGCTAAGTTTGGGACCATTGCCCATTTCTTCACTTCTGCGCCTTGTTTTTGTCTGATGAGCCTGTATAGGTATTGTGGATGCTGTCAAGACTGCTACAGTGGTGGGTTAGGTTAAAGATAGGAGTCCTACCCAGCATACACACACTCTCCAGTTCCTCATTCTCTACAGATTGGTCAGTTATGGCCATCAGTGTACATCACACTCTGTTGCATGAGGAATCTTTGCTGGTCATGGAATGTATTAGTGTTCTCTCTACTCCTTGTTCCACTATGCTCTGTACAGGTACAGAGGTTCTACTGTAGATGTGTCACTTCTGGCTGGGTATCACTCAGACACATTTTCTCTTTGTGTGGCCAGTTGTGGAATTATGTACTAGCTAGCCTCCCTCTATTGCAAAAAGAAGCTTCATTGATGTAGATATAAGGATCCATATTAAGCATACAGTGAGAAATTACATTTGTCTTTCTAGAAAAAAAACTATCTCTGTCATAATCATTCTTATGTATTGAGAAGACAGAGAGATGTAAGGACCAGGGTTAAAATGTAATCACCTGGACAGAAAAGTAGTCAAGATCTAAAAAAAAAGATAAAAACACTCAAACAAAAGAGATTTGTATGTCAAAGCTGGGCCCAGCATGTGTGAATTTTCAGAGTCTGATAAATGAGACAATTTCTCTTAGTATATTGAATTTCCATATATTTTCTGAACTCCTTTCATGTTAGTTGAGTGTAGCACAAATCTACAGGCTACTGATTTGGACAGTATAACTCAAAACATTCCATTTTTGATAAATGATGGATGATGTTAAAAGTGCATGACCAAAATATGTGTAGAGAACCAATAAAGGAAAAGCAATCCCACACTGGACTTAGTCTCTTCCTCATTTGCAATAAAATTTCAGGTTGTCATCATGATAACTAAAAAATGTATAAATACAATAAAAGGTTTTGAGAGCTGTCATGTCTAATATTCAATAATTGAGAAAATACCCTTGTACTATTGAGAAAAGTTTCATGGTGAAATGTTCTAGACATGAAAATATAAGGAAAGTAACTACTAACTTCTCAATTCACACAGAATGACAGAAATATTAACATATAATCATACCACATTAGAATATAGAACAGTTGATTTTCTTTGATAATTTTATGAGTGTTTATATTTTAAATTTTATGCAGCTTATTTAAAACGTTTTAAATATAAAATATGTTATTAACATTGCTTTCTTTAAAAGGAACTTGATTACATTCAAAGACTGTAGGTCAAGAATTTGTAAAGGCAGTGAATGACCAACTCATAATAACAGTGAAATATTTCACATTATTGCTGAAGTTTGATAGTACAGTTTCACAACTAATAATATTCAAAAGTACAGCAGAATAGTAGAATTTCAAATTTATGTTCTAATATCTAGTTATATTTATTTACACTGACAAAAAACTTTATTTTTCTTTTATAAGATACTTGTATTGTTGAATTGTGTATTTCATTTATTATCTTTCAGTCCAATTTAGACACATTCCACTCTCCGTGCCCCCATCCCACCCCTGTTCGTGCCTTCTGCCATATATGTCTTGCATCTTTCTCTCAGTCTTTCCAAAGTTTTTCCCTAGAGCAGCTTGTTGTTTTAGGCAGAGTTTAACTGTATCACTCAGTTCTTTAACCCAGTCTTTATGTTATTGTTTTCCCTCCCCTTTGTATTGCTCCATCAGATGCCTATATAATCATCACATATGAATCAAAATTATGATCTCTGATAATAAACTGTATGTTAATTCCAAAATAGGCTTAGGAATTCAAATGTTCCCCCATTAATTTTATATTACTCTAAAACATGAATACATACCTTCCACCTGTATACAGTAATTACAGAGTCAGGAAATAAGTGGTATGTTGAATCTAGAGATTTACATTATACAGATTACATTATGTTAAGAGATTTACATTATAACAACACAGTTGTTTCTAGATTAAAAAAACATTACAATAATGTTGTTCAGCTTGCATTTCATCTGAGGATTTGGTGTTCGCATCCACAAATGAAGGAAACCATTCACTATTTTTTTTTTTCTGGGACTGTTTCTTCACTTAGCATAATGGCTTCAAGTTCCATCCATTTACCTGAAAAGTTCATGATGTCATCTTTCTTTACTGCTGAATAGAACTCCATTGTGTGGATGTACCACATTTTTGTCATCCACTCATCTGTTGAGGGGCATTTGGGGTTGGTTCCAGCTCTTCGCTATTGTGAAGAGAGCTGCTATAAGCATGGATTTGCATGTATCTTTGAGGAAGGATGAGTCTTTTGGGGTATATGCCCAGGAGTGGTATGATTTTTTTTTTTTTAGTTTGAGAATTACATCAATTTATTACAATAATTTCTAATTTCATTTTTAATATTTTATTGAAGTTTTATGCATTTCATACAACATATCTCAATTCAATCCAGAATCATTTGGTCCTCCATGCCCGCCACCCCTCCCAAGTTCATGCAGTCTGCCATACATGTCCTGTATCCCTTTCTGAGATTTTTCTCAAAGTTTTTCAAAGCAGAGGATTATTATTTGAGGGGGTTGTTATTATTTGGGAGGATTATTATCTACTGCTTCTCTCAGTTCCCTGTCCCAGTGCTATTGTTATTGTTCTCCCTGATTCATATTTTTTTTCAACGTATGCATTTATTTATATCACACTTGAACTAAAATCATGTCATATGAAAATAACAGTATGTTATTTCCAAATCATATTTTGGGATTCACATTTCTCCTTTTAATTTTATATTGTTTTAAAATATGCAAACATATCCTCCACCCTTGTTCCAAAATTATTAAGTCTAAAAAATAGGTAGTAGGCTAATTCTAGAACTCTTTAAGGGTTTCACATTCTAAGAGCACAGTTGCTTTTAGATAAAGAGAAATATAACATAAATGTTACTCAGTTTGCCTTACATATAGGTGCTTGTTGCTAGCATACACAGAGAGGGATAGCATCTGTCATTTGATTTTCTGGGACTGTGTTACTTCACTTAGTGTGATATCTTCTAGTTTCATCCATTTACCTGCAAAGTTCACGATGTCATGTTTGTTTACCACTACATAGAACTCCATTGTGTAAATGTACCAGATTTTCTTTATCCACTTGTTGGATTGGGGGCACTTGTGTTGGTTCCATCTCTTCCCTATTGTGAAGACAGCTGCAATAAACATGGCTGTGCATGTATCTCTGCAGTAGGATGAGTCTTGTGCTTACATGGTATGACTGGGTCAGGTGGTAAGCTCATTTTGAGTCTTTTAAGGGTTCTCCACACTGCTATCCACAGTGGTTGCACAAGTTTTCATTCCCGACAGCAGTGAATGAGTGTTACCCTTTCAGCAGAACCTCTCCAGAATGTGGTATCACTTGTTTTCTTGATCCTAGCCAGTATTATTGGAGTGAGATGATATCTTAAAGTGATTTTAATTTATATTTCCTTAATTATTAATGATGTTGAACAGTTTTTAAAGTGTTTCTCAACCATCTTTCTTCCTCACTTCAGCTCTTTCTTCCTTCTTTTAGGTGAGTCATTTGTTTTCTTTGTTTTTTGAGTAGTTTATATATTCTGGGAGTTAATGCCCCATCAGATGTATCAGTTGTGAGGGTTTCCTCCCACTTTGTGGCTTTTTTGTTTACTTCATTGATTGTTTGTTTTGCTGTACAGAAGCTTTTGAGTTTAATAAGGTCCAACTTGTTAATTGTTATTTACTTCACACCTGCTGATTTAGAAAGTATTTTCCTATGCTTATATCTTGTAGGCTGCTGCCAACATTTTCTTCTATCACCTTCAGAGTTTCAGGTTTCACAATGAGGTCTTTGATCCATTTGGAGTTGATTTTTGTATAGGGTGAGAGGTAAGGGTTTAATTTTATTCTTCTACAAGTGGTGATCCAGTTTTGTCAACACAATTTTCTGAAGATGCTGTGTTACCTGCATTGAGATTTTTTGGCCCCTTTATCAAATATGAGGTGGCTGAAATTGTATGTGCTCAAGTTTGGATCTTCCATTCTTTTCCATTGGTCTATGGGTCTGTTTTTGTGCCAGTACCAGGCTGTTTTTATGACTATAGCCTTGTAATATACTTTGAAGTCTGGTATAGTGTCCCCCCATGTATTGCTCTTTTCAGTAAGTGCTGCTTTGGTTATTCAGGGTCTTTTTCCATATGAATTTAAGGATTTTTTTAGCCAAGTCTTTGAAGAAACTCTTGGGGATTTTAATTGGGATTGCATTGAATCTGTATATTAATTTGGGTAGAATGGACATCTTTACTATATTAGTTTTTCCAATCCATGAGCATTGGAGGTCTTTCCATCTTCTGATGTCTTCTTCAGTCTCCTTCAGGGCTTTAAAATTTTTGTTGTAGAGATCTTTGGTGTCTTTGGTTAGGTTTGTGCCTAGGTATTTTTATTGTTTTTGAGGATATTGTGAGTGGGAAGGTCCCCTTATGTACCTTCTTCTGTTGTTTGTTGTTGATGTAAAGAAAGGCTACTATTTTTTCTAGGTTAATTTTGTATCCCACCACTTTACTTAAAGTCTTAGTTCTTTCTAGGATTTTTCTGTTTTGTTTTGTTTTTAATTTGGTGCCTGTCTTTGAGGGTGAGATGGGTTTCTTGTATACCTCAAAAAATATATTCTGTTTCCTAATCCATTCTCCCAGTCTATGTCTTTGATTGGGGAGTTTAGACAATTAATACTGAAGGTTATTATTAAGAGATGTGTGTTTCTTCCTTTCACCTTATATCTGTTTCCATTCTTGGTCTATGTTTGTATTTTCACAGTTACACTTTTATTAATTTCTCTCTCTAACTGCTTGGGGAAAGGTGATTCTTTCCTTTGTCCTTTGAATTGCTTTGAGTATTTTCTGAAGGGTTGATTTTTTGGACATGTATTCTTTCATCCTGTTTATGTGACAAAAGATTCTTTCTTTATCCTTCAACTATAATTGACATTTTTGTTGGGTATATTAATCTGGGTTGGCATCTCCAGTCATTTAGTACTGGGAATACTTTTGCCCACGTTCTTCTAGCATTCATAGTTTGCAGTGAGAAGTCAGCTGTAATTCTTATTTGTTTTCCTTTATATGTAAAATGTTCTTTATCTCTTGTGGCTTTCAGTATCTTGTCTTTGATTTGGGCATCTAGCATTTTAACTATGATATGGTGTGGGGAAATTCTTTTCTGTTCCTTTCTATTTGGAGTTCTATGTGCTTCTTTTTTTTTTTTTTTTTTTTTTTTTTTTTGTGTTTTTTTTTTTTTTTTTTTTTTTTTTTTTTTTTTTTTTTTTTTTTTTTTTTTTTTTTTTTTTTTTTTCTTTCTTTTCCTCTTTTTCTTTTCTGTTCTTTTTTTTTTTATTCTCTCCCTTTAGTTCTCTGCTTTGTTCTTTATATTCTTTGATATCTTTGATTATGTCTATGATTGTTTTTCTAAGATCTGTGTCGTGGGTTCCTTCCAGGTAGATCTTGTTTGGATTTTCTATAAGACTGGTAGTGTCTGTGGAGATTTATTATGTGCTTTCCCCATGTTGTTTCTTCTTTGTGTTTTTGGAATGTGGGTTTCTTTTATTGTTTGCATTCTGATGTGGATCTCACATGTTTCTTCATTAGTTGAAATCCTTATTTGCTTGTTTCCTGCAGATATGTTGGTGTCATCTTGGTTTATGGAGGCATGGTTGTGCCATTTCCAGTTAACCTAAGGGATACTAAAAACTCCGCCAGAAAAATTCTAGAAATAATTAAGAGTTTCAGTAAAGTGGCAGGCTACAAAATTAACATAGAAAAATCAGTAGCCTTTGTTTACAAAAACAGCAAACAAGTGGAGAAGGAATATAAGAAGACCTTCACAGATCTGAGATCTCCCGAGAAAAGCTGAAGCAAGCCTAGGTAGGTAGGTAGGAGCTGGGTGCTACAGCAAGGCTGATTCTTGTTTGACTTAATGTAGTTAATCCATTAAACCAGTTGTCTTTGGCTTAACTGGCTTTTGTGGCTGTGGGGGCAGAGTTATCTTCCCACCTGGTATAAAAGCTAGAGTTGTGTGAGTCTTGAGATCTGAGCTCTCCCAAAACCAGCTGAAGCTTAGGTACTGGGGCAAGGGCTAAAGAGCACAACCCCCCTCAACTGGGATTACGAAGGCATCTGAAGGAGGCAAGCAAAGCAAGCCTTCAACACAGTGAAGAGGAATTTGGAACTCACATTGTAATACAGGCAAGGAGAAGTCCATATACCAGGAACACGAAGAAGAGACAACATGGGAAAGGGGTAGGATAATCCCGCAACAAGCTATACCAACCCAATGGAAGAATCCTACAGTGGGATCCCCCTGGGGATGGCCCAGGACACAGACATCAGAAACACGATTATGAACATACTTAAAGAACTACAAGATTATAAAGAGCAAATCAAAGAACTAAGAAAAGAGAATAAAGAGCTCAAGAAGGACCTAGAGAGAAAGAATGACAAAATCCAGAAGGAAGTAGAAACACTGAAAAGATCCCATGCTGAAAAAGATAAGGAAACCAACCAGCGAAGCAAAGAGCTACAGGAAGAGCTTGAGAAGCTCCAAAAGGAAGTAGAAATACTAAAGAAATCAGAAGAGGAAATGAAAAAGGAAAACAAACACTCATCAAATCAAGAGGAAAGGAATGGAAAAAGCCTCAGAAGCAGAATGAAAGAAGCAAAACAAAGAATATCAGACCTGGAAGATAACACAGAACAACTAAAAACCTCAAGTAAAGGTTATGAAAAATTTAAAAATACACAAAAGTTGAACAACCAGAAAATGTGAGACACTATGAAAAGATCAAACCTCCCCATCATAGGAATAGAGGAAGGAGAAGAATCCCAAGAGAATGGTATTGATCAGATCTTCAACAGTATAATAGATGAAAACTTCCCCAAACTAAAAAAAAAAAAAAAAAAAAAAGACAAACCAATATAAATACAAGAAGCGCATAGAGCTCCAAACAGACAAGTTCAGAAAAGAAATTCTCCACACACATCATAGTTAAAATGCTAGACACCCCAAACAAAGACAAAATCCTTAAAGCCACAAGAGAAAAACAGCAAGTGACCTATAAGGTGAAACCTATCAGAAGTACAACTGACTTCTCAATGCAAACTATGAAAGGAAGAACGTGGAGCAAAGCATTCCCAGTGTTAAAGGACAATAGATGCCAACCCAGAAAAAATTTCAATTATAGTTGAAGGAGCGAGAAAATCCTTCCGTGATATAAACAAGTTGAAAGAATACATGTCAGGAAAACCAACCCTTCAGAGAATACTTGAAGCAATTCAAAGGACAGAAGAAAGGAGTGACCATCCCCAGGCACCTAGAAAGAGAAATCAATAAAAGCATAACTGCAGAAGTAGAAATGTAAACCCAAACTGTAAATGTATAATAAGGTAAAAGGAAGCAATACAAACCTATCAGTCATAACCTTAAATATTAATGGACTAAATTCCCCAATGAAAAGATATAGACTGGGCTATTGGATTAGGAAACAGAATCCATCAATAAGCTGTCTACAAGAAACACATCTTAACTCAAGGACAGGCACCACCTTAAAGTGAAAGGATGTTAGGGTTGGAGATATGGCCTAGTGGTTAAGAGCTCCAAGCACTCTTACAGAGGACCCGGGTTCAATCCCCAGCACCCACATGGTGGCCAAGAACAATCTGAAACTCCAATTCCAGGAGAACTCCAGTTCTGGGGAAATCCGACACCCTCTTCTGACTTCCACAGCATTGCACAACACAGGTGCACACACCTGCATGCAGACAGTACATTCATACACATACAGAAATAAATAAAAAAATTTTTTAAGTGAAAGGATGGAAAAAAATATTCCAAGCAAACGGTACCAAAAAGAAAGCAGGTGTTCCTATTGTAATATCAGACAAAATAGTCTGTAAAGTAAAAGAAATCAGAAGAGACAAAGAAGACCATTAAATTTTTATTAAAGGAACAATTCAGCAAGAAGATTTCACAATTATGAATATATATGCCCCAAACTCTGGTGCACCAAAATTTATAAAGACAGTTCTCCAGGACCACAAACCACTAACCCCAGTACACTCATAGTAGGGGACTTCAATACCCCACTAAGTTCTTTGGACAGGTCAACAGGACAAAGAATAAACAGAGATATCTGAACTGAACAATATGATACACCAAATGGACCTCATAAACCTCTACCAAATAGTCCATCCTACTACCAGAGAATACACTGTCTACTCAGCATGCCATGGAACATTCTCCAAAATTGACCACATACTGGAACACAGAAGAAACCTCCACAAATACAAAATGATTGAAATAATTTCATGCATTCTATTAGAACACAGTGCAATAAAGCTCAACATCAACACCAGGATAAGCCCTACTGCCTACGAGAACACATGGAGACTAAACAACACACTCTTGAATGATGAATGGGTCAAGGAAGAGATGAAGAAAGAAATAAATGCATTCCTGGAACTGAATGACAATGACAATACAACACAACAAAACCTATAGGATACCTTAAAAGCAGTGCTAAGAGGGAAGTTTATAGCCCTGGGTGCCTACATTAGATAAAAAGAAAGAGCTCAGTGAATGATCTAAGACTGCAGCCAAAAGCAATTGAGAGGCAACAACGGATGAACACTAAAAGCAACAGACAGGAAAAAATACAAATATCAGAGCAGAAATCAATGAAATAGAAACAAAGAAAACAATACAAAAAAATCAATGAATCCAAAAGTTGGTTCTTTGAAAGAATAAACAAGATAGACAGACCTCTAGCCCTGTTAACCAAAAGAAAGAAGGAACAATTACAAATCAGTACAATCCATGATGAAAAGGGAAAAATCAGAACAGACAAGGAAAAGATCCAGAAAATCATCTGGAAATACTTCAAAAACCTATACTCTACCAAGTTTGAAAACCTAGAAGAAATGGATGAATACTTGAGATCCTGGGAATCACCAAAGCTCAACCAAGAAGAGATAGACAGCTTAAATAGACCCACAATACATGAAGAAATTGAAGATGTTATAAGAAACCTCCCAACTAAAAAAAGCCCAGGCCCAGATGGCTTCACAGCAGAATTCTATAAAACATTTCAAAAAGACCCACAACCATTATTACTGAAACTGTTTAGAAGGATACAATCAGATGTAATTCTCCCAAATTCCTTCTAAGAAGTCAGTATCACTCTATTACCAAAGCCAGGCAAAGATACAACTAAAAAGGAGAATTATAGATCCATCTCCCTAATGAACAAAGATGCCAAAATTCTAAACAGGATACTGGCAAATCGCATACAAACCCATATCAAGAAGATCATCCATCATGTCCAAATTGGATTCATACCAGAGATGCAGGGATAGTTCAACATAAGGAAAATCAATAAACATCATCAAACACATAAATTGAACGAAAGTCAAAAACCACTCCATTATCGCAATTGATGCTGAAAAAGCCTTTGACAAAATCCAGCATCCCTTCATGCTTAAAGTCCTACAAGGAATTGGATTGGAGGGATCATTCCTCCATGTAATCACAGCCATATACAGGAAACCTACAGCCAATATCATCCTAAATGGTGAAATGATAGAAACATTACCTTTAAAGGTAGGAATTCAGCAAGGCTGCCCCTGTCACCACTCCTCTTCAATATAGTGCTTGAAACACTTGCTAGAGCAAAAAGGCAAGAAAAGGAAATTAAAGGAGTACTATTTGGAAAAGAGGAAATCAAGCTATCCCTATTTGCTGATGATATGATTGTTTACTTAAAGGATACTAAAAACTCCACCAGAATACTACTAGAAATGAGTAACAGCTTCAACAAAGTGGCAGGATACAAAATTAACCTAAAAAAAAATCAATGGCATTTCTTTACACCAACAACAAGCAACTGGAGAAAGAATTCAAAGAGGCCTTCCCACTCACAATAGCCTCAAAAACAATAAAATACCTAGGAACAAACCTAACCAAAGACACCAAAGATCTCTACAACAAAAATTTTAAACCCTTAAAGAAAGAAATTGAAGAAGACATCAGAAGATGGAAAAACCTCCCATGCTCATGGATTGGGAAAATTAACATTGTAAAAATGTCCATTTTACCAAAACTCTTGTATAGATTTAATGCAATCCCAATCAAAATCCCCAAGAGTTTCTTCACAGGCTTGGAAACAAAAGTTCTTAAATTCATTTGGAGAAACAAAAGACCCCGAATAGCCAAATCAATCCTGAGTGAAAAGAGCTACACAGGAGGGATCTCTATACCAGATTTTAAACTATACTACAGGGCTATAGTCATAAAAACAGCCTGGTACTGGCACAAAAACAGACCTGTTGACCAATGGAACAAAACCGAAGATCCAAATCTGAGCACATACAATTTCAGCCATCTCATATTTGACAAGGGGGCCAAGAAACCACAATGGAGAAAAGACAGCATCTTCAGCAAGTGGTGTTGGCAAAACTGGATCACCACTTGTAGAAGAATGAAATTAAACCCCTACCTCTCACCCTGTACAAAAGTCAACTCCAGATGGATTAAAGACCTCAACGTGAAACCCCAAACTCTGAAGGTGATAGAAGAAAAAGTTGGCAGCAGACTACAAGACATAGGCGTAGGAAAAGACTTCCTAAATCAGACAGCAGCTGCACAAGAATTAAGGTCGACAATTGACAAATGGGACCTCATTAAACTCAAAAGCTTCTGTACATCAAAAGAAACAATCAAGGAAGTGAAGAGAAATCCCACAGAGTGGGAGGAAACCTTCACTGCAGATACATCTGACAAAGCATTGATTTCCAGAATATATAAACTACTCAAAAAACAAAGAAAAAAGAAAACAAATGACCCACTCAATAGATGGAGCAAAGAACTGAACAGAGACTTCACAAGTGAGGAATTAGAGATGTCTGAGAAACACCTCAAGAAGTGTTCAACATCACTAATCATTAAGGAAATGCAAATGAAAACCACTTTAAGATATCATCTTACTCCAATAAGACTGGCTAGGATCAAGAAAACAAATGATACCAAGTGCTGGAGAGGTTGTGGGGAAAGGGGAACACTCATCCACTGCTGGTGGGAATGTAAACTCGTACAGCCACTATGGAAAGCAGTGTGGAGAACCCTTGGAAGACTTGGAATGAACTTGCCACCCGACCCAGCCATACCACTCCTGGGCATGTACCCTCAAGACTCACCCCACCACAGAGATACATGCACGGCCATGTTTATTTCAGCTCTCTTCACAATAGCAAGGAGCTGGAACCAACCCAAATGCCTCTCAACTGATGAGTGGATAGAGAAAATGTGGTACATCTACACAATGGAGTTCTATGCAGCAGTAAAGAAAGACGACATCATGAGCTTTGCAGGAAAATGGCTGGACCTAGAGGACATCAAGCTAAGTGAAGTAACACAGTCCCGGAAAAACAAACAAGGAATGGTATCCCTCATCTCTGGATGCTAGTGCCAATTATCTAGTTGTAAGTATTTCTTGTGCATGGCCCCTTGAGCTTTTGTTCAAAGCAGTTGGGAGTGATGCATTTTGGAATCAACAACAGCAACAGAAAGGACTGCATCAAAGAACTGACTGAAACAGTGAACTTCTGCTCAAAACAGTCAACTTCCACATGGAGAATACTGAGAAAGACTGAGAAATAGATGAAAAGCATGTTTGGCAGAAGGCATGAGCTCTGGTGGGGTGGGGGCAGAGGTGGGGTCACGGGTCTAGATTTGATAAAAATATATTAATTAATTAATTAATTAATTAATTAAATAAGGAATACCTTACCACTCACAATAGTCTCAGAAATGATACGATACCTGGGAACAAACCTAAACAAAGATACCAAAGACCTCTACAACAAAATTTAAACCCCTGAAGAAGGAGATTGAAAATTGCATCAAAAGATTGAAAGGCCTCCCATGCTCATGGATTGGGAAAATTAATTTAGTAAAAGTGTCCATTTTACCCAAATTGATGCACAGATTAAATGCAATCCCAAAGGAAATCTCTATGAGCTTCTTCACAGACTTGGAAAAAAATCCTTAAATTCATATGGAAAAACAAAAGACCCCAAATAGTTAAAGGAACCTTGAGTGAAAAATGCAATACAGGGTTATTGCACTACCATACTTCAAACTATATTACTGGGCCATACTCATAAAGACAGCCTGGTACTGGCACAAATCAGACCTGTTGACCAATGGAACAAAATTGAATTTCCAAACTTGACTTCATAGAATTTCAGCCACCTCATATTTGACAAAGGGGCAAAAAACCCTCAATGGAGGAGGGATAGCCTCTTCAGCAAATGGTCTTGGCAAAATTAGATTATCACTTAAATAAGAACAAAATTAAACCCCTACCTCCCACCCTGCACAAAAATCAACTCCAAACGGATCAAAGATCTCAACATAAACCCTGAAACCCTGAAGGTAATAGAAGAAAACGTTGGCAATGACCTGCAAGAAATAGGTGTAGAAAAAGACTTTCTAAATCCGACAGCTGCTGCACAGGACATAAGGCCAACAGTCTACAAATGGGACCTCATAAAGTCAAAAGCTTCTGCAGAGTGAAGGAAACAATCAAGGAGGTGAAGAGAAAACCCACAGAGTGGGAAGAAATTTTTACCAGTGATACATCTGACAGACCATTGATGTCAAGAATATATAAACTACTCAAAAAACAAAGAAGAAAGAAAACAAATGACCTACTCAAAAGATGGAGTGAAGAGCTGAACAGAGACTTCACCAGTGAGGAAGTAAAGATGGCTGAGAAATATTTTAAAAAGCATTCAATATCATTAATAACTAAGGAAATGCAAATTAAAACCACTGTCAGATATCATCTCACTCCAGTACAGCTAGCTAAGATCAAGAAAACAAAATACAACAAATGCTGGATATGTTGTGGGGAAAGGGGAACACTCATACACTACTGGTGGGAATGTAAACTTGTACGACCACTATGGAAAGCAGTGTGGAGAGCCCTTAAAAGACTCGGAATGAGCCTACCACCTGACCCATTCACACCACTCCTAGGTATACTTCAAAAACTCATCCTACTGCAAAGTTGCATGTGCATCCATGTTTATTGCAGCTCTCTTCACAATAGTGAAGAGATGGAACCAACACAAATGCCCAACAAACGAGTGGATGACAAAAATGTGGTACATCTACACAATGGAGTACTATTCAGCTGTAAAGAAAGATGGTCGGGGCTGGAGAGATGGCCTAGTGGTTCAGAGTTCTGACCGCCCTTGCAGAAGACCCGGGTTCGAACCCCAGGACCCACATGGTGGCTGAGAACTGTCTTAACTCCAGTTCCAGGGGAATCCAACACCCTCCTCTGAACTCCACGTCATTGCATGACTCAGGTGCACAAACCTACATGCAGACAGTCCATTCATACACATACAAAAATAAATTAAAAAAAAGAAAGATGGCATTATGAACTTTGCAGGTAAATGGATGGAGCTTGAAGCCCTTACGCTGAGTGAAGTAACACAGTCCCAGAAAGACAGACAATGGTTTCCCTCATTCGTGGATCCTAACACCAAAAACCCCAGATGAAAGGCAAGCTGAATAACATTATTATTATATTTCTGTTATTCTGAAAGCAACTACGTTGTTACAATGTGAATCTTTCAATGGGCTCTAGAATCCACTGTCAAATTATTTTCAGACTTTGCAATTACTATATATGGGTGGAGAGTATGTATCCATATTTTAGAGTAATAGAAAATTAGGGGCTGGAGAGATGGCCTAGCGGTTAAGAGCGCTGACCGCTCTTACAGAGGACCCGGGTTCGATCCCCAGCACCCACATGGCGGCTGAGAACCGTCTGTCACTCCAATTCCAGGAGAACTCCAGTTCCAGGGGAATCTGAGACCCTCTTCTGACCTCCGCGGCATTGCAAAACACGGGTGCACAAACTTGCATGCAGACAGTACATTCATACACATGCAGAAATAAATAAAAAAAAAATAAATAATAAAAAAATAAAAAAATAAAAAAAAGAAAATTAATGGAGGAAAATGTGAATTGCTAAGCATAAAAAAACTGAGAGAAAAATGCAGGGTAGTTATGGCAGAATGCATGATCTGGGGTGAGGTGCGGTGCAGTGGGGTGGGGGGGAAGGGGAAGGGGAATATGCCTGAACTGAATTGAAAAATGATGTCTGAAATACACAAAATGTCAATAAGAGGTTCCGCTAGCTCTTCCCTTTCTGATCTGAAGGCTCCCCAGAAATCCAGAGGAGGTAACAATCAGGTTCCCTGCTGAGCATGCATCTGCTTTCTGCTCCAGTGTTGCTACAGCTCTTCTCAGAGTTGCGGGGGTAGTTTGCTGGTGCTGTCTGGACCTGGTGGGTGTTCTGATGGCTGGGTGATTCTGCTCAGTAGCTGTACATGCTGAGTCAAGTGTGGCTGGCTGGCAGACAGCAGACCAGTCCCAGGGAAGTGATGAGCCGGCCTAGTGGTGTGATCACCTATTCTCCAGGCGCAGTGATGCCCCATTTCTAATTTCTATCTCTTTAATTTTTTTTAACTTCCTAGACTATGATTTTTATCTCTAGGAGTTCAATTGGGGCATAGGTCAAGGCATACTGGAACTGTACAAGAGGAATAGAAAAATCATGTAAATCCTCTTGGTGCCTAGGAATGTGAGAGGTCCAATATCAAGGCCTGGATACAGATAACCATGTGGGAGTAAGGACTGCAGCGGGCCCTCAGAGTGGTGTGAGTCCATTCCAGAGAATCAGTTCCCCCAGTTCCAGAATCCTCAAATAACAGAGGCCTCCCCTGTACCCATCAAAAGAGACAAAGCCTCTACTGAACACAGCCTAAGTCTTCAGAGTAGGGGCTGTGGGGAATGTAGTCACTCACAGAAGAAAATCCTACATGCTCTACTCTGTTCCACCATCAGCTTCCTTCAGAGCAATGTGGAAACATTGCTTACATTAGTGGTCCAAAGCTTCAGCTCAGGTGAAGGGACCAGAATTTCAGTTTATTGGAGGAGATGATGACTCTAGATGGATAATGTGAAAGATAAATTTCAGCTATAGGCTTCAGATGCTATCTGATTGGTTTCTCAGCATTTTGGTTTTGGGGAGCTAGGTTATCTGTGAATCAAAATATTTTAATTCAGAAACAGAGATAGGTAAGAACTGGCTATTCAGAGGCTAAAAATGCCCCAAGACAAATTGTAAATAGGCTCTGGGTCTGTGGCGTTCCAAAATCTCCAGCCATTGAAGTGCCAATCAGCATTTCAGAAAGTTCAGTTATGATGCAAGATTTTTCTGGGAACTTTTGCTCATAGTTCCCCTTATTGGCCAAGCATCATATTTTGTGCATGTGGGGGCCACATATTTATTCCCATGTTGATAGGAAAGGCTTTTTAGGATCTGATGTAGATGAGTCTGAGAGGGAGACAGGAAAAACAATCTTCAGAAGAGAGGAATAGCTAGCAATGCCAATCAAGAATAAAATCCTGGAGCTAAGCATGGTGGCACAAGACTTTAATCCTAGCACTCTGGAGGTAGAGGCAGATGGATGTTTGTGAGTTCAAGGCCAACCTCATCTAAAAAGGGAACTCCAGTCCAGCTACACACAAATGAATCCCATATTTTATAGTGATTATTTTTCTTTTTTTTTACATAAATTTATTTTTATTTTTTTTACAAATCTAGACCTGTGCCCCCCCCCATTCACTCACCCCACCAGAGCTCATGCATTCTGCCAAATATGCTTTTCATCTCTTTCTCAGTCTTTCTCAATATTCTCCATGAGGAAGTTGATTGTTTTGAGCAGAAGTTCACTGTTTCAGTCAGTTCTTCGATTTGGTCCTTTCTGTTGTTGTTGGTGGTGGTGTTGTTGTTTCCAATATGCATCACTCCCAACTGCTTTGGACAAAAGCTCAGGGGGCCATACACAAGAAATACATCTTATTTTTCAAAGTTCTGGTTGGCCATATTTGGTAATCGCAGCCTATATCCTTCTTCCCTGGCCTTCGGGAGCAGGTCATGAGACATGTTTCTCAGAATTTGATTTGCCAAAACTGGCCTCCACTAGCATTTTGACTCTTCAGCCAATTTTTTAAATTGTCAAGTTCTTTCTTGCCTGTGTGCAGCTTGTTATCACCCTGCAGTGGCTGCCCACAAGCCCAGTCCCTAGCAACGGAGGAACACCAAGGTGAGCCAAGGTGGGGTGGTCTCAATTTCACCCAGAGTCACACTTTGCTGAGAGCCACCACCTCCACCATCTTGGCTCTTAAGACATTTTCTTTATTAATTTCCTAATACTTTCTTGCCTGTTCCTCAACTTGTCACCTTGATGATGATGGTTGACAGATTACATGTATGCATAATTTTGCATAGCCCACAGGCCCAGGCTTTAGCAAGAGAGGTAGACCAGTGTGTAGGGCAACCACTTACCCGTTTCGCCTGCACCCAGGTGCTTGTGCTCCTGAGCTAGGAGATCAAGGTCCCTGGGACCCAGGAGCACCTACTCCATGTGGCTACCCCATGTCTGCATGGTTTTTAAACTGAATAAAAACACAGTGATGATATATCAAATTGCTTGTGCTTCATTAGTAGGATCGAAAGGTTATTCCTGGACAAACTGTCAGCCCATGAAAGGAAACAGCCAGAATTGGCCAGAGTCCAAGACAACAGCTCCAGAGAGAGTGGACTGTTTTGCTTCTCATCCACCTGTGGCCCTTTTCTAAGCCTAGGGAACAATCTGCGGAAGAGGGGGCGTGGTAGAATGTAAGGACTGCGATTGGGGTGAATGGTGAAACTACAGCAATGTAGTCTGGACACTCATTTGATCAACTTGATTGAACAAACAACCTGTCACCCCCCACTGGATGGTGGGGCTGTAGGTGTTTGGGCACAACAGCCTGCAGATAGGTTTTGCATGAAGGATGCTTGTACTCATGGATTATCACTTATAGCTAAAAATGAAAAAAAACTGATAACATGAATGCAGGACAGATATGCCGGAGAAAACATGAGTCTGGGATGGGGGTGGGAGGTGGGGGGGATAGGGGGGGAAGGGACATATGCCTGAACTGAACTGAATCAATGAAGCCTGTATGTATGGAATCTTATGCACAGAAGCATCATCAACAAAGATTTGTTAAAAAAAAAAAACTACAGGTTGATGATCACCATGTGTTGTGGCCCTCAACTTTAATTCCAATATGTGGGAGGCAGAAACAGGCAGATCTCTGTGAGATTTAGCGAGGCAGAAACAGGCAGATCTCTGTGAGATTTAGGGAGGCAGAAACAGGCAGATCTCTGTGAGATTTAGGCCAGCCTGGTCTACATTGTGAGTTCCAAACCAGCTGCAGGCAGAACCTGTCTCGATTAAAAAAGCAACATAAAAACCAATGATCCCACAAAAAAAAAATACTTAAAAATTATTATTTTTATTTTATGTGTATGAGCGTATTGTCTGCATGTGTGTAAGTGCACCCCTGTCAGTGCTCATGGAGGCCAGAAGGAGGTCATTGGATTCCCCTGGGACTGGAGTTATGAATGTCTGTTAGCCTATAGGTGGGTGCTGGAAAAGCAACGATAGCTCTTAACTGCTGAGCCATCTCTCCAGCCACCTCATCACTTACTTTTGTGGGGTGTTTTTCTTACTAACAGATTTATTTTTTATTCATATTGGAAATTCTGTTGCATGAATATACATTTAAAAATATGTTCCAGTCAGAATACTGAAACAAATAGGTGGCATCCTGCCTCTAACTTTCAAGATGCAAAGGCAGTTCTCTGCATGGGTGAAGATATGCTTCCTATGCACACCTGCACATCCCAAGTCAGAAGGTGTTGTTAACTATAGGTTGATTCTCTAGGTAAAAATTTTCCATCACCATAAACATTTTACACTATTTGCTTGTGCTTGATAGCTTTGGTTGTAACTTGACACACTGGGTTGAGGAGCCTTGGTGTGGGAATTGGCTCCATTGGATTGGCTGTGGCCAGTCTGTGGGTATTGTCTTGATTGTTGAGCAGTGACAGTAAGAAGGCAGGCTGGGCATGAGCAGAAGCAAGTCAGTAGAGAGCAAGCCAGTAACACACTCCTCCATGGCCTGTGCTCAGCTCCCTGCCTCCAGGTTCTGCCCTGAGTTCCTGCCTTGGGCTCACCTATATGATGAACTGTGACCCAGGAGATGTAAGCTGAATAAACCCTTTCCTCCCCAAGTTGGTGTCAGTCAGAGTGTGTTTGTCACAGTCAATGGAAGACAAAACTGGACAGAAATTGGTACCAGAGGAGTGGGGTATTGCTGTACAGACTTGACCTTGGTGTTTGGGGGATTGTGGAGGCGTTTGGAACTTTGGGCTGGGAAGATCATTGAATGCTAAAGATCATTGCCTATGTAGCTTGGAGCAGTTTTGCTGAAGGAGTTGTAGAAGATGGAGGCCTGGCTTGTGAAGTTTCAAAGGGGGCGAGATCATCAGGACTGTTTAATGTGTGGGTGTTTCGGTCAGCTGGGGCTGGGAGATATAGCGTATAGTAACAAGAGACCAGAACCTGAAGTGAATTTTTGTGGTACTGGGGCAATTGATGCTGGTTAGCTGGGGCTGAAAAATCAGCTGTAAGTAACAAGAAGACAGCATCACCATGCTAGGTGACATCTTCTGGGGAGAATAGCTTCAAGGTCAGCACACAGAAAGCTGTGACCCAGAAAGGGCTGAGCCTCCATCTCGAGCCAGAAGCTGGACTTGGTAACGTGTAAGAGTCCCCTAGATGGTTCGGTGTTTGAAATTTGAGGTGGTCACAGAGAGCAGCCGAGGCTTGGCACTGTGAAAGTTCAGGAAAGACCATTGGTGGAAGTGCACCTCGGTTGTTGTGAAGCCCCCAGGATTGCAGGGGTCATGGAGAGAAGCTGGGCTTTGCACCAGGAGAGGTCAGAAGAGACCATTGTGAAGGTGCTGCCTCCAGTTTCAGTCGGCGACCCCAGCTTTTTGGAGATGCCGGTACCCTGGGACGACCACCAAGAGCAGCGGTAGGTGTAGAATGGGAGTCGGCCTGGGTCTGCGAGATGAGCTGTGTGCCACAAATGGACGCAGAGTCGGAGAGGGGAACGCTGCCGAGACACTTTGGAGCCCAGAAGATCATGATGAGTCCCAGTGTCCAGCCTTGAGCTACTTGCTGGACTTAGGTTTTGTTTGAGATGCCTGATTCTTCCCTTTGAAATAGACAGTACTTGTTTGGATTTTGCAGCGCCCACAGTTAGGAGACTTTTAATAGAGTGGACTTTTAAGTGTTTGGACATTTTAAGGACTGTGGGGCTTTTAAGGATGTACTGTCTTAGGTTGTGATTAGTGTTAACATCATACTTTGGGGATAAGAACTGGAAAGGTGGTTTAATAGTGATGTGTTTGTGTGTCAAGTTGACAAGGGGTCAATTGTGCTGGATAGCTTTGGTGTCAACTTGACACACCTGGGTTGAGGGAGCCTTGGTTGGGGAATTGGCTCCATTGGATTGGCCTGTGGCCACATCTGTGGTGTATTGTCTTGATTGTTGAGCAGTGACAGTATAAGAAGGAAGGCTGGGCATGAGCCAGAGAGCAAGTCAGTAGAGAGCAAGCCAGTAACCAGCACTCCTCCATGGCCTGTGCTTCAGGCCCTGCCTCCAGGTTCCTGCCCTGAGTTCCTACCTTGGGCTCCCTATATGATGAACTGTGACCCAGGAGATGTAAGCTGAATAAACCCTTTCCTCCCCAAGTTGGTGTCGGTCAGAGTGTTTTGTCACAGCAATGGAAGACAAACTGGGACATTGCTTCAAAGGAAATGGTGTATTTCAAGGAGAAAATGCATGCAGGGTTACAAGGACCCTGACTGTATTACATGATAGTTATTATAAATCTAAATGTAATTCTCTGTTACTTTTTGCCCATCACCTTTCTGAAAATTTGTTTGGTATTTTTAGTTGTGTTTCCTGATGTTTGAGAATTATGGATTGTAGGAATAAATTACAGTATGTACATACATATATATTATTTTTATGATTTTTATTTTTCCAGTATAGATTATATTAATTTTTTTCCATTTTATTCATTTTTGTATGTGTATGAATGTACTGTCTGCATGCAGGTCTGTGTGCCCGTGTCGTGCAATTCCGCGGAGGTCAGAAGAAGGTCTCGGATTCCCCTGGAACTGGAGTTCTCGTGGAATTGGAGTTTCAGACGGTTCTCGGCTGCCATGTGGGTGCTGGGGATCAAACCCGGGTCCTCTGCAAGAGCAGTCGGTGCTCTTAACCGCTAGGCCATCTCTCCAGCCCCAGATTTTATTAATTTTTATACATTTCATATATCTTGATCATATCTAGACACTTTTCCTAGCTGCAGTCCTCTCTACACCCCCACTTCATTTCCTGCATCCTGTTATATTTGTTTAAGGAATATCCAATCAATTAGTGTCCCCAGATGTCATTCAGTTTGAGTTTATCCACTGGACCCATGTCAGCCTATCTAGTATCACTCCCTTGAGGAAGATCAATGCTCTCCCATCCAGCAGTCTTCAGCTGCCAATCATTCCTCAGCAAAGTTTGGTGTAACTCACCCATTTTCTCCCTTCTGTTCTTGTTTGTTTGTTTGTTTGTTTGTTTGTTTGTTTTGCTGGTATGAGTTCACATAAGTCTTGTGTATGCTGTCACCATCACTGTAAATTCATATGTGCAAGTTCCCAGGAAAAATTCCAAAGGTCCTTGAGTTTTGGATAGCAGAAGTTTACTCTAGAAGTCCTGTCAAGCAACACACACTCTGTATTCACTACATTTTTTGCCATTTGGGGCTTTCTGTGTTAATTTCCCTCTGTTGCATGAGGAAGGTTATCTGGTAAGAGTTGAGAGATGCATTAGTAGTCTCTCTAACCTGCTTTGCTATGTTCTAGGACCGTTAGGTTTAGAGTTTCCATTGTAGATATGTCACTAAGGGATAGACATATCACATTTATTCTCCATGTTTGGCCAGTTGTGGAACTCTGTAATAGTCTCCATCTTTTGCAAAAAGTAATCTCTTTAAGAGACCTTATACATATGGACTGGAGAGATGGCCTAGCAGTTAAGAGCGCCGACCGCTCTTACAGAGGATCTGGGTTCAATCCCCAGCACCCACATGGTGGCCAAGAACCATCTGAAACTCCAATTCCGGGAGAACTCCAGTTCCAGGGGAATCTGACACCCTCTTCTGACCTCCGCGGCATTGCACGACACGGGTGCACAAACCTGCATGCAGACAGTACATTGATACACATACAGAAATAAATAAAATTTTAAAAAATTAAAAAAAGAGACCTTATACATATAATTGTATGTAAATATAAGAATACAAAATGACGAATGGTATCCGTCATCTGTGGATGCTAGCACCAATTACCTAATTGTATGGCAAACTGAGCAACGTCAATGTGATCTGAAAACAACTGTGCTCTTATCTTGTGAATCCCTTAAAATATAATAAAATAGATTTATTTTAACAAAAAATATATATTTGACATATAGTAGGAAATTACATTTTTTAGAGATGCAACAGAAATAGGGTTTTTTCTAGGATCCATGCCTTATCTAGTTATGTGTATTTGGCTGTGTTTACAGTGTCACATATTAGTTCCCTCCCATTGAGTCATGAGAAAATTTCTGAACTCAGATCCCTGCTTAACATTTATAGAAATGAAACAGAAATTGCAAAGCTTGCTTTTTCATAATTCTACCTAAAATAATAGTCTTAAAATTGAAGTTGTCTTTGGTATTTCAAAAAAAGAATAACTTATGATGAAAGTGCTTGAAGTTTGAAAAAATTGTGACTATGGTTCAAATTTAAATACAATGTGAAAATACGTTACTTATGAAGTGTCAAGTAGTATTGGCAAAATCCTATAGATCCCATTTCTATTCCCAAGCCAAATGGCACTACTTATTTCTTACAGTTTTAGTTAAAAGCTTACCAACTGCCACAGTCCAAATTTAATAAAAGGTACACACAACACCTTGATAACAAGAATTATCTTCAAATATGACCAGATTATAGAATTCTTGCATTTGAGACAGAAAATCAAATTCACTCTAGCTAGGCAGGCTTACTGGAAAATTTCTAGAGAACTTAACTGTTAAGTATGAGTTTCTCTCCCATATACTCAAACATGGAAATATTACTATTCAGTAAAATAATTGAAAAAACTGTTTTAGGATATATTCATCCATTTTGAAAATCAAAGATTAAATTTCCTTAATTGCTCTTATTCTGAACAATGTGGCACTGGCAGTGCAAAGACACGGAATATTTCCAAATATATTTGAAATTAAGCTCCTTTAACTATGAGTATGTGTATTTGATTATAATTGCCTAAAAATGACTCATAACATAATTATATGTAAAATTAATATCATGATTTATTTTGTGGTCGAATCATCCATTTAGCTGCAGTGGGGCAGAGGGAATCCTAAGAATACCTTGTTGTAAATGCTTGACTTCCAGAGTTCAGTGGATAGAAGTTCTGTTCTCTGGTCTGGGCTGTCTAGTGACTGTTACATCACTGAGAAACTGTTTTCCAAAAGAGTAAGACTGAAGATTTGACTCCAATATAAAGACCTGTTGATGTGGACCACAGTCCCATAAAACTGTGGCATCTAAAGTTTCATCAACCTCTTTAACATGAGCCTGCCTTGAGATTTTTCAGAATGAAAAACATATCTAGATGTTTTAGCATAATTTTCCTCAAATACAGTACATTCACTCTATCATCTTTTATCTGTTGCTATGTTTTGACAATACAAAGTGGTTTGGTCATAAATACCAACTACCAGCTTAAGGATCAAGTTGGAGACCTAGGGTTTGCCCTTGTTTGCAATTCATGCTGAAAAAACAATCTTTCATATCAGCTGCACTAACATTAAATAAAATGTATAGATTCATAGGTTGGTATAAATGGAATGGGTCAAAATCCTCATCTCACTCATCACACATGGTCAGTCATAACCAAGATCACGCATGACTTTCAGCAAACTGAGCCATGGACACACTGTCTGCCTCACCCCACTGCATCACCCTGGTTTCCCAGAGTCTTAATCAACCCAGGTTTTATCACAGGACTATTGTGCTTCCCCACCCCCTTCCTTGTCCCTGCCATGGTTATGAATATCTCCACAGTGCTTATTGTTTCATCTTCTTTATTTTTCTCAAATGCCACTTTCTCAGTAAGCCTTTAAATTTGCACTATATTCAGCTTAAACCCCTCTCTTCCAAATATGCTACATATTTTGAGAAGTTTCTGAGAGGAAAAAAAATCCCAAAATCAAGATTCAGGAGTTCTATAATATTCAAGCCCTTAATTTTGATAGCTGACAAAATTATTGAAATGGAAATACAACTTATGACTAACTCAACAGCCCACCACTTAATAGAACTCACTAATTTTATAAAATGGAATTTACTGCAGCATTGATTGTTCACTTAAAATGCTTGTAAAACTTTCAATTAAAACAGAAACTTGTAATTTTCATAAATTTCTCATAACCATAACTTTATCTGAAGGTATCATTAAACTATTCACTCACTGCTAATGCTTTTATGTAGGATTATGAAATGCCTCTTCTGTAGCAATGTTATCAACAGTCAGCCCATGGTGCCACAAAACAGTTTGGCTTAGCATTAAAATCTTTTTAAAGATGGCGCTGGAGAGACACTAAGCAGTTAAGAGCACCTGCTGCTCTTGCAGAAAACCTGGTTTTGGTTCCCAGCACCCACATATAGGTTAACAACTGTCCTTAACTCCAGCTCCAGGGAAATACAATGTGCTTTTCTAGTCTCTCCAAACATTGCATGCCAGGGATGCACCAACATACATGCAGTCAATATACTCATACATATACAAATATTTTTAATTTAAAAATAACTTTGAAAGAAACAACAGAGAGTAAACACATGCTTTCTTGTTTTACTAACTCATAGATTTTCATCATTGCAAATAAGACAACATTTATTTATGTCTTTTTTTTTATTCTCTTCTTCCCACATATCAGATGTACTCCTCCAAATACATCTAACACAGGGAATTCTCCTAAGTCTTTATTTCTTCTTCTGACAGAAAGAACAGTGGTAAACTCAGCTTGATTGTATTTATATATAATCCTGAAGTTATACATTTATAAAATCCAGTGCCTGTGCTGAACATTTTGGTATATTTCTTTTTAAGTTTTAATTTGACCATTCTGACTTGCAAATATTTACTACAAAAAGTTGTTTTTATATTTAAGCTCTATGGCTAAAATTAAACATTTAGATGCAGGGTCAGTTATAAACACAGTCTTCACAGTACAACTGAATTGAAGTGATAATGGAGTAGTATCTTGGATAAGCAATATTTATAACTACTGAACTCATCTTAAAGATGTTTAAAATAGTTCTTCAAGAATACATAAAAGTAGATGAGAATGTACTGAAACATGATGTTCATCTCTAATTTTAGAATATTTGAGAATTATTGATCAAATTATTCTATTTACTTTTTTTAAATTAATTTTATTTATTTCTGTATGTGTATGAATGTACTGTCTGCATGCAAGTCTGTGCACCCGTGTCGTGCAACGCCGCGGAGTTCAGAAGAGGGTCTCAGATTCCCCTGGAACTGGAGTTCTCCTGGAATTGGAGCTTCAGACGGTTCTCAGCCGCCATGTGGGTGCTGGGGATCGAACCCGGGTCCTCTGTAAGAGCGGTCGGCGCTCTTAACCGCTAGGCCATCTCTCCAGCCCCCTTTTTGGTTGTTTAAAGAAAAAAACAAACCAAATGACTGACTGACTTGACCAACCAAAACATACCAGAATGTAAACCAGCTTGACAAAATGGTATCTTTTGAGTTTCAGTCTAAGGTTAGGATATGCCTATTTTACCACCATTCTAGATACATTGCAAGCCAAAAATACTAGATTCCACTAGGCCTTCCTTCTTTTTTTCATTTATTATTTTCATTTTATATGTGAGTGTATCCCTGCATGT
>VZQC01004376.1:10896021-10970886 GCA_009823505.1 Rhizomys pruinosus
ACACACACACACACACACACACACACACACATACACACAGTATCCAATTGTAGGATGCATGCAAGGGACCCACTTTAGCCAGAAGAACACATGTGTGCTGAAAGTGAAGAAGTGGAAAAATGTGTATGCAAATCATAAAGACATGAAGCAAGGAGGAATATACTGAATTCAAGCAAAATAGACTCTAAGTTAAAATTTTCCACAAGAGGCAATAGTGATCATTATTTAATGATAAATTGTTAAGGCAAACTTAAAGAGATAGCTCAGTGATTGAGAGCTCATCTTATTCTTGTAGAGAGCATGGGTTCTTGGGGGCTGGAGAGATGGCCTAGCGGTTAAGAGTGCCTACTGATTTTGCAGAGGAACAGGGTTCAAATCCCAGCACCCACATGGCAGTTAAGAACTGTCTTTAACTCCAGTTCCAGCGGAATCCAACACCCTCTTCTGACCTCCCCGGCATTGCAAGACACGGGTGTACAAAGCTACATGCAGACAGTACATTCATACACATACAAGAATAAATAAAAATTTTAAAAAAATTAAAAAAAGAACATGGGTTCAGTTCCTAACACTTATGTAGGGCAGCTCACAGCCAGCTATATCTCTAGCTTAAGAGGATCTGATTCCTCTATCTTTTGTGGGCACCTATACTCACATGGACATATCCACACACAAGCAGCAAGATATATACATAATTTAAAAGCATCAAAATAAATATTTTAAAGGTATTTTATTTATTATTTTTATTTTATGTATGTGAGTTTATTACCTGCATGTGTGTATGTATACCTGTGTTGTACAATGCTCATGGAGATCAGAAGAGGGCACGTGATCTCCTGGAACTGGAGTTGTGGATGGTAGCTAGCTACCAATGTGTGGGTGCTGGGAATCAAATCTGGGTCCTCCAAAAGAATAGCTAACTCTTTTAACTACTGAGTCATCTCCCCAGGCCCCCAAATAAATATTTTTAATTAAAAAATCCAAGTTGAGTGTGGTGGTGCATACCTTTAATCCAAGCACTTGGAAGGCAGAGGCAGGCAGATCTCTATGTGATCCAGTACACCTTGGTCTATATAGTGATATCCAGGACAAGTGTGGCTACAGTAATAGCCTCTCTCAAACAACAAAAATTTATTAAATAAATATTAATACAGCAGTAAGATTTAACATACACAAACACACACTCATATATATATATATATATATATACATGCACACACACACACACACACACACACACATATATATATATACACACACACACACACACACACATATATATATATATATATATATATATATATATATGTATATCTCCAACCTCAAGTCATTTACTAATATGAAATAAATATTAATGGAATATATATATATATATATATATATACATATTTAACAAAGCAGAAACAGGAGGGAAGCCCAATTTTCACTTTAAATAATGACAGAAAGCTAATAAGTTCATGGAATAAACTTCAGTTTACACAAACTAAATAAACATAATATTCTAGTAAGCAACATCAGAATTACATATTCATACATAATTGTAATTGTGGATTGTACATTCTTCAGGAGAGATGGTTAAAATCAGGAAAATCAGGAAGATTGAATCATGTCTTGAAATTATATATTTTATTTCAGCAGCAATTGTTTGAAACTAGAGATATGAGAAATTTTGACTAATTTATATATGCAAAACCTAATCAGCATGGCTCTGAATAAAATAAATAAAAATGGCAATTTAACAAATTTTTTTAAAACATACATCTTCATGTTTTTAAATGTCAGCTGTATCACTTTTGTGGCCTATGATCTTGCATTTTTAATATATTGACAAAATCCTCACACCTTCAATGATAATACTCTTCTCTCACACTCACACATACATGTGAATACATGTATATACATGCATGTAAAATAGCAGACCCAATTTTAGAGAAAATGTTTACAACAGATCCACATATCTGGAAATATTCTGAGACAAATGGTGATGGAAACACAATTAAAATGAAAACTAAGTTTTTAAAAAACTGAATAACATTCAATTTTATGAAGATTATAAGAGCCATAGGTAGTGAATGACCACAAGTAAACAATTTCCCAGACAACTGGGCACTTACTCATAAGTACTCAGAAAATGATGAGAACATGCACAAGTTTGACTTAAGCTCAAATGAGACAAAAATGCAACATAGACATGGAGAAATTTGTGACAATCTTGAGACTAGTGAGTCCCATTAGCCCCCAAACCCCTGAGCCTCCTGGTCTCTCGTCTCCATCCATGAAAGATTATTCCTGGGTCTGAACTTGTGACTGTCTCCTATGGATGATTATAGCTGCTTTGATTCAAGATGGCAATTATCATGACCAACATGGAAGCAACATTTATACTACACAAGTGTAGACTAGGTTGGAGGAATTGTTATCATTAAAATGTACATCTAAAGTTGGCCAAAATTCCAGCAAGGATGGGAAAGAGGCTTATGAAGTCTTAGACCAATCTGAGGATCTACTGTCAAGTGGTGGCTGCAGGGGAAGGAAGAATCAGTTTTTGTTAGGAATGCAGCCTGAGAGGGTACCATGCTCAGCTGATGGTTCCACCCCCAGGCACATACAGGAAAAGTTAAATGGACTCAGCGGGCATTTAATAACAAAAGATAACCTATGAGATAAATGGTGATAAATGGTGGAGGGATAGGTGAAGATTTGTAGAGGAGGAAAAATGGGGGAAGGACCTGATCAACATACATTATATGCATATATGAATATTACATAGTGTATTAAAATATGTTCATCTATTTAAGTGCTATGTAGATTCTACAGAATCCTTTGATTGCTAAGTTGTCCTGTGAATCACTGAAACACGAAGGCAGAAAATTTGATTTGTCTCAGATAAACATATCTATACAGAAGATATGAGTCCTTCATTAATTTAAATTTTTTCTTAAAAGGTTAAGAAGTACACAATTTCAATGTGGCTTTCATTTGAAATGTACCTAAAAAGTACTTACCTAAAGTAATTCTTCAGGCTTGCTTTGCAAGCTACCTGTGGAATTCAGCTACACTAAGGGGATTTTATAATAAGGTACACATAATTCAAAATTTTGGCAAGATTTCATTATTTATTACCCTGATATGGAGCGGCTTCTCCAGCATAGGGAGTTAAATCACTCTGGTGTTGAATCTGTGTTTCGTAGCCTGTGATCTGGCAGACTTGCTTTTCCAACTATTCTTAGACTAAGATTAGGAGCTATGCCATTTATGGAAAAGCCACTAAAATGCTCCCCTCGATTTCTAATTAAGATTAAGATATTTCTTGGTTATGTTGAGTCTATTTAGGCATAAAATGACAATAATTTTGACATTAAATTCTCATCACTGTATTTTCCCAGTGTGATTCTTTACAGGCATTTACAAAATGCTAGCTGAAAAATAATCTTTCGGTAGATGTTGTTCATTGGCTTTTATCTCTGCCACATTCATTCCTTCCAGTATCAGCTTTCTTCTCTTTTGTGAATTTTGAAATATATTCAAGAAGGAAGCAAAAGGAAAAAAAAGGAAGCAAACAATTATCATTTCCCAACTGGTTTATGTAAAGAAAAAATAGTACCTAACATGTGCATGAGGCTGTGGAAATATGCATATCCTTCACTGGTTTCTGAGAACTCAATTCAGGTATCCTGTGGCTGCTATGACAACAAAAAAGGAATCTTTGCACAAGTGTTTCATGAGGATTCATGCCTTTGCTGGGTTGTTGCTGCATCACTGCTTGATACAGTATTCAGGCATCAAAAATGGAAAAGTCAGAGACACAGATCCACTAGTTTGAAGCTTCCAGTGACTGTAACCACCAAGGCCCATGTGTTAAGTGCTTCAGAAGAACCTGGAGCACGCACAGTGGCTGCTGAGTGATGTCCTGAGAACTTACTGCTTTCTTTCTCACAGAATGTCCCTGAACTTTTCTGCCCTCTGCTACCTGGAAAAACTGACATGCACAACTCCAGACAATGCACCCTTAAAGAACGTATGCTGGATGCATGCTGGCTTCAGTGTCTCTTTTAAGTGTAGGTTATGAAGCAAGTCAGTCAACAAAAACCATGGTAGTTCTGGTTAGGATGGTAGTCGAAGGTCAGCTCTGCACTGGAGACGTGAGAAAAAAAGAATACCATTTGACTGTAAACCTCCTGGCGAATTTCATTAAAAGATAAATCTACCTTAGTCTATTTTAAGCCTGGGTTTTTATAACACAATAATAAGGGACAGTGTGAAAGACTTCTTTTCTACCATCACATTTTTCCTGCTGCTCATTCACATCTGTAAATGCATTTAGCAAGTCTAAAGGCAATTGAAAAGTGCGTGGGATATGGTAACTTTGCAGGCAGACGAAATATTGTTCAATCAGGTTAGAAAATTCAAAGTCTGACACTCCCAGACAGAGCTCCTTTGTTCATTTCTGAGAAGACAGTAGAAGTCAACAACATACTCTCCATCTATGTCTCATTACGGGAAGTGACACCATGATCAACGGCTGCATTGTATGAAAACAAAACGTGAAGAAGAATGTCACCAACAATTGCAAAGTGATACTTCAGAGTACCTGAGAGGCTGATCTCGCCAGCAGGCAATTTCAAGGAGGAAAACCTTGCTTCAACAGGTGTTTTTTCTCAGAGCACGAAGCTGAGCCCTGATGCAAGGATGAACTGTTTCTTCAGGAAGATCTGTGGCATAGTTATATAAGAAAACTTCAATTACATGGTGAGGGTGGGGTCATATGTTTCTCCAGAAGACAGACTTTACAATTTAATTCTTTTCTAACATTTAAAAATACATGTGATAAGTAATGTAATTTGTTATTAAAATCAATATGTAATGAAGCATTAGGTTCTAGGAAAAGGAAAATTTTTGTTATAATAATGATAACAATAACACTAGAATATGAATAGCTTCAAAGACAATGATTAATATTTCTGTCTCAGTCAAACCACATTTATTTACTTTGTTATTTATATCTCATATAATTTGATTTTTCTCCAATTTTCAGGGCTTTTGAATTATTTACTTTTTTAAAATTTTATTTATTTTTGTATGTGTATGAATGTACTGTCTGCATGTAGGTTTGTGCACCCGTGTCATGCAATGCTGCGGAGGTCAGAAGAGGGTGTCGGATTCCCCTGGAACTGGAGTTAAGACGGTTCTCGGCCACCATGTGGGTGCTGGGGATCGAACCTGGGTCCTCTGTAAGAGCGGTCGGGGCTCTTAACCGCTAGGCCATCTCTCCAGCCCCTTGAATTATTTACTTTTTATGTTTGTTATTCTATCATCACTAAAGTATCTCAGTAACAAAGATTTTTCTCAGACACCAGTTTATGCAGTTATTGCTTACTGAGGCTCAAAGAGTAAGTCAATCTTAGCTTATTAATTTTAAAGTGTATACTATCCCTGACAATCCTAAAGAAACAGATTGGCAGGGTATTTTAGCACAAGTCACAGGAAGAGACACTGCCTTCCCTTTTGCCACAGCAGGGAGTCAGACAATTGCCAGATAATACCTGAATGGCTGGGATAGACCACATCAAATTGGAAAGTAACATTGTCCTACTTTGCTTTCTATTGCAGTGATAAAACACTGACCAAATGCAACTTGAAGGAGGAAAGAGTCCATCACCCAGAGAACCCAGGATTGAAACAGAAACCAGGGAGGAACACTGTCTTCTGGGCACTTTCCCTTAGTTTGCTCAGCTACTTTTCTCATACAGCTCAATCCCTGTGACGTGGCAAGGCACCACCATAACCCATGTTAATTAGCAATTAAGACAATCTCTGACAGACAGGTCTACAAGCTAGTTTAACGGAGGGAATTCCCTAATTGATATTCCTTCTTCCCTGTCTCTATTTTGTGTCAAGGTGACAAAAAATAACTAGCATAAACACCAAATGTAAAGTTTTCCTTATATGCAAAAGTCTATCTTTGCTCTCAGAAGATCTTTCAGGTAATAGGCATACATTCATCATGAATTGAATTTTATTTTGAATTTAGTGAACAATATGTATTTGCAAAGTACATTGTGAAAGTTAGTCTAGGCAAGTGTACTCTCTCATCTCTGCACATTCTGTACATTTTCTGAGGGAAATCTCTTCCGTCTCTCTGATTAACACAGTGCTCTCCTAGTATCTTTAAAGGTTGATTTTCATCCCAGATTTTTCTCTTTATATAAAGACTCATACTCTCTTACATATCAAGAGAACTATTGTATGTAGCAAGTGTAACATACTTTTCTACCCCTGTCTGTCAAATTCATGTTTCCTATCTTATTTATTTTTCTTTTTTTCTTTTTTAATTTTTTATTATTATTTATTTATACATACTTTTTTTATCAAATCTAGACCCGTGTTCCTCCATCCCCCCCACCCCTCCAGAGCTCATGCATTCTGCCAAACATGCTATTCATCTCTTTCTCAGTCTTTCTCAATATTCTCCATGAGGAAGTTGACTGTTTTTTAGCAGAAGTTCACTGTTTCAGTCAGTTCTTTGATTTTTTTTTAATTTTTATTTATTCTTGTATGTGTATGAATGTACTGTCTGCATGTAGGTTTGTGCACCGTGTCGTGCAACGCTGCGAAGGTCAGAAGAGGGCGTCGGATTCCCCTAGAACTGGAGTTAAAGAACGTTTTCAGCCACCATGTGGGTGCTGGGAATCGAACCCAGGTCCTCTGCAAGAACAGTCGGCACTCTTAACCACTAGGCCATCTCTCCAGCCCCATGTTTCCTATCTTAACAAAAGTTTTTTCACCTATCTGGTTTTGGGTCCTTTTTCTTAAGTCCCTATAAACCACCAAATGTCATTCATTATAGCTCTAAATACCTTTTAATATGAGTTTTGTCAATTATTTAAGCATTAAAATAGTTGACACTATAAACTTCATATCATAAACTCTAAGAACCTTTGCGCACATCTACTTAAACCCACTACTTGATTACCACACCAAAATCCATTTTACAACAGGGAACTTCTGATAGATTCAGGGCTTCCTAACCTGCCTTTCCACTCCTTTGTGACCTAGAGACCTTTCTCATCTCAGTTTGCTCTCTTACTTGGGAATTTACTCATAAGTTCCTAATATTAATTTTTAGGCAGAGTCATGTCACCTGCCCAAGATATTTATACTTTTTGTGTGTTTAAGCCTCATCCATTTATTTTGACACACTCTTGTGGATCATTCACAATTCATTTTAAAAAATTCTCTCATTGCCATTTTTTTTCTATCCTCCTAGAATATATTAAACACAGTACTTCTGAACCAGATAATAGAAAGGCAGGAAACAAGGCATTTCTTTTTGTGTGAAAATCATATCCAAATCATATTTTCAAACTGTCCCAGTTTTTTTAAGATGATAAAAGAACTGTTTCTTTCAGTAGATGATGCTGTCATTTAAGATGATGCTCCCTTGTGGGTAGCTCTGTCTGTCTGTGATACTCTGTGACATATATGCGGCATGTACCAGGAGCATCTCATTTCACTGCAGAGGAGTCTGAGAAGAACTTAAGGAAAAGTGAAGTGGGGACTCAGAAGGAAATTTGACTCATTGTGTCACTAGCTAAGTTAATTGTATTCATACAGAGTTCTCACTACAAGATAGTCACAAGACAATAAAAGGCAGTAGTGCTAATTGTAAGAGTCAGAAGTCACTCAGAAAGGAACTTCATTTTCTGTAAAATCTCAGAGATCGGGGTGAAGAGAAACTTGGTTAGTAGGTCACCGACAGGCCAGACAGGGGCAGGACATCTCACTTCCCAGTACTGTCTGTAGATATTCTAGTATAGAGACTAGCTAGGGGAATGCTGTCCTTTCTCCATAACTAAACAGTTTTTCTATATGAATGGAATGGTAATATCTGAAGGATATCATTGATGTGTTCGAAACCGGTGGGCAACCGAGTCCAGTCATCTACTTCCATCCTGACACTCCCCTTTTTTATCCTGAAACTTGCCTATAAGCAGCAATGCATCTCTCCAGCCACTGACCCATTCTCAACAAGATCAGAATAAATTATGAAGGAAATTTAAGTCCATTATGAGCTTGTACACACAGCATAATCAACATTGTCATTGCTCAATAGGCAGAATGCTCTAGACAGGCTGCCTGATAACAAGTCTGACAAGTATAGACATACTGACTGCTTTCCTACACTGACTGCTTTTGTTCATGTTGCTTTATGTAGTGAAAACGTGTAAAGGGTAGAATGAGTTAGCCATTTAGAGATGCTAGACTTAACAGAAAAATGTGCAATCCCACAATCCGAGATATGGTGGACTTAATGTGTCCCCTCTCTTTTATCATAAATGTCAATTGACCTATATGTTCTCTCCAAACTCTCCATGTGCAAGGAGATATGAAAAGAGGAAGGCAGCATTTTCAAAATTCACATAGGCGATATTATGTTTTTCATTTCACTACATATATAACAGAAGTAGATTTTATAGAACTCACCTCTATAAGTCACAAAAAAGTGGTGCTTCGTTTTGAACAAATACTGACATAAATATTTGGTTCTGAATCCACTTTGTGGAGTTCTATGATATGTAGTCTTTATCATGTCATCCATTGTGATGTTTATATATGATACATTAAAGAGTATGTAAGTTATTCTTATATGATTCTAATAACTCAATTTATGAATTGGTATATCTGTAAAAGTTTTTCAATAATATTAAAGTAAAAAAGCAGCATAACCACAGCTTAATAATCCTGTCATCATGTATGTTTTAGACTGTAAGCAATTGTTTGATCAATATAACATGTCAGTATTGTACTCCTAGATCTTAGACAAAAACACTGACTTGAATGAAGTAGAGGTTCTTATCTCAAGGAATTTGAACTTACAAAGGGACAATGAAGGGATGTAGCACAATATTAGTGCCATCAGAGTAACATTAGGTTAGGAGGTGGTATTGGAGGCAAGGATCATTTTAAGTTACATATTAGGTCTTGAACCAATTAAGTAAGATATTGCTGATTATTCCAGTTAGGAAAGAAACTTCAGCCTTCTCTCTCTTTCTTTCTTTCTTTCTTTCTTTCTTTCTTTCTTTCTTTCTTTCTTTCTTTTTTTTTCTTTCTTTCTTTTTTCTTTTTTCTTTCTTTCTTTCTTCTTTTTTTCATCTTTCTGTCTTTCTTTCACCTTTTGTTCTTTCTTTCCTTATCTTTCTTTATATTCTCTTTCTTTCCTTCTCCCATTCTTTTCTTTCTTCCTTTTCTCCTTCCTTAGTTTTATTTTGTTTCTCATTTTGTTATAATCAAGTACATAAGCATTCTATTAACATATGACTTAAATACTGGTAAATTGAAGCTGGTGGTGATCGTGGAAGAATGCGAAGAGAAAACAGATGATACCTGAGATTTTTTTAAATGAACAGAATTTTACACAAATAAAATAAATGGAAATGAGAGATCACTCTAATTGCAATCAAGACAGCTGAGAAGAGAAAAAGGGAAGGAGAAAATGGAAAGCTGTATCATAATATATGTAAAGACAAGGCAGATTTTGAGAAATAATTATCAATGAATGGATTACAATCACTATGTGGATCAAGTACCAATAAGTCCTAAGTCTGTAAACTGTGACACTAAGTGCATCGTGATATAATTCATTGAGAAAAATGTGTCAAGGAAACATCAGGATAAAACTGCTATAACTGTGTAGTATTACTGTGGGACCTTCAAGACTCAGTTGAATAAATTGAATTCATTGATCTGGAGACAAGCAACCTTTGGTAGACAAGGGTGGGAAATTTCAAAGTACGTTCACCACTTAAAATATATTTCCTAATCAAAAATGAAATTAAGAAGCTAGAAGTCAAAATAGTACATATGACGTATATACTGAGCCAGTGGATAAGTAACTGAAATGTTCATGGATGCTTATAGGGAGATTGGATTCTTGTAAAAAAAGGTTGAGGGAGTTATTTTTCTTTGGGGGATGTCCACTACTGGGTTGCCCATACCCAAATGGATGACATCAGTTCTTTGTGCCTATAAGTAGCATTAAGTTTGCTCATAGAATTGAGAGTTCTCTCCTCAGCTTCATAGCTAACTTCAAAATTGTATGCATGCATGAAAAGTGCAAAGGTGAAAACACAAAAGATAATGAGAATGGAACAAATCCCATATTTTTGCCACAGAGGGAAAAAGAAGAGCTGAGATAGGTAATGAAGAAGGAATGAGTTGGTAAGGAATAGACTATTTTTCCAATAAATCAAGGAGCAAATGGACACATTGTATGGTAAGATAGCAGTTTGAGGGGGCTGGAGAGAAGGCTCAGCAGTTAAGAGTACCGACTGCTCTTGCAGAGGACCAGGGTTTGATTCCCAGCACCCACATGGCGGCTAAGAACTATCTTTAAATACAGTTTCAGGGGAATCTGACACCCTCTTCTGACCTCTGCAGCATTGCATGACACGGGTACGCCAACCTACATGCAGACAGTACACTCACACATAAAAAATAATAAACTAAAAAAAAAACTTTAAAAGATAGCCCTTTGAATGCCTTCTGGCTTTACAGTTCATTCTTCTTAGTATTTTTTTCCACTTTGCTGCCTACTTAAATTTTAGGAAAAACAATGACAATTTGATGAGGATAATGGTATCTTCCTTCAGGCTTCTGTAACAGAACATCATAACACAATGGCTTAATCAGCAAACATTCATTTCTTACTACTAGAGACTGAGCTATCCAAGAACAAAGCACCAGAAGATTCAGCATTCAGTAAGCTTCCCTTTCCCATTTTCCAGGTGGCTGTTTCCTGCTGCATCCTCACATAGTAAAGGCCTCCTCTTTTCACCATGGGTCAGGGTCTCTTTATTAATATCATTTACAAGAGTTCCAACTAGTCACTCCCTACATGTTTCACCTCCTAGTACCATAACACCACACCATATCACATACAATTTGTGGTAACATAGCATTTATTCTATAAAAGATTCATTTCAAACATATTATAAACATTCTTGTCTCCCTTATTAAAATTATGCTAACATTAGAGGTCTTGCACAGAAAGTGAAGGGAAATAAAATACATAATATGAAAGTAGAGATATGGAACACTATGCCCAGAAAGGTTTAAACAAGGACGGGGCAGAGGATTTGGGAAGGTAGAAATTAGAAGAGGATTAACCTAAACTAAGGGTATAGGAGAAAGCTGTGTAGAAATATATTAAAAGTTGGGGGCTGGAGAGATGGCCTAGCGGTTAAGAGCACCAACTGCTCTTGCAGAGGACGCGGGTTCGATCCCCAGCACCCACATGGCAGCCGAGAATCGCCTGAAACTCCAATTCCAGGAGAACTCCAGTTCCAGGGGATTCTGACACCCTCTTCTGACCGCCGCAGTGTTCCACGACACGGGTGCACAGACTTGCATGCAGACAATACATTCATACACATACAGAAATAAATAAAATTAATTAAAAAATGTTTTAAAAAGCAAAAAACAAAGAAATATATTAAAAGTTAATACTTTTTTAAAGTTTGAACACAGGTATCTTTCATGGATGGATAATGCTTCTCTGAGAAGTCATAAGCTTTTAAATAAAAGTCCCTGTTACAGATGGGAGATACTGCTCTATGACTTATTAGACAGAACCCCCCACAAAGATCCCCCAAACAGTGAAAGTTATTGGCATTGCTCTTGGTCACCCATCATAACTAGGTTTAAAGCCCTATGGCCGAAAACTCCTGACACTTTAGATACAGCATACAGATAAACTGTAAGAGAAATGGACCTTTACTATACATTGTCTAGTATCCATAGTTCTAAAAGGTGTTGCACAGGCTGCTGGGGACAATAAGCATCAACAGTCTTACCCAGCTGTGGACCCTGGAAACTGCACTACCAACTTACCAGGCATGATCTAATCATTGTCACAATAGTGGCATAATTGGTTTGAAGATAAACAAGCTCTTTCTGATTGGCTTTGAGACCCACTACATGTGAAGGAACAGATGCTTTCTAGTATTAACCTCTTCATAAACTGTGGCTGGGGAGATCATAGACCCTATGGAGAAACTTACTACTAGACAAGCTGCCTTCTAAATATTTACATTTATACCTTTAGACTAATGTTGTCCTCTGTATTAATCAGAGAAGATTCTTTTTTGTAGAGAATAATAGTTAAAACAGAGATTCAGAACTAGTCAAAGAGCTGAAAATAAGTGATTATTGAGTGTGCAACTCTAAATGGGATACTTATATCATCTCTCTACTGGTTAAGGAACATCACAGAAATGGTGTGAGAAGGACTGTAAGGGCAGGGGGTAATGAGGAATGCTATAAGAAGTTGGCATCTGGATGTGACATGTCCAGTGAAATCGTGAGCACACGCTTGAGATGTGGCTCCCCTCAGAAGACCAGCACAAATATTAAGACATAAAAGCAGGAGGAAACTAGTTTAGAAAAAGGAGGTTTGCGGGGCTGGAGAGATGGCCTAGCGGTTAAGAGCGCCGACCGCTCTTACGGAGGACCCGGGTTCGATCCCCAGCACCCACATGGCAGCCGAGAACCGACTGAAACTCCAATTCCAGGAGAACTCCAGTTCCAGGGGATTCTGACACCCTCTTCTGACCACCGCAGCATTCCACGACACGGGTGCACAGACTTGCATGCAGACAATACATTCATACACATACAGAAATAAATAAAATTAATAAAAAAAATTTTTAAAAAGCAAAAAAATAAGAAATATATTAAAAGTTGGGGGCTGGAGAGATGGCCTAGCGGTTAAGAGCACCAACTGCTCTTGCAGAGGACGCGGGTTCGATCCCCAGCACCCACATGGCAGCCGAGAACCGCCTGAAACTCCAATTCCAGGAGAACTCCAGTTCCAGGGGATTCTGACACCCTCTTCTGACCTCCGCGGCATTGCACGACACGGGTGCACAAACTTGCATGCAGACAGTACATTCATACACATACAGAAATAAATAAAAATTAAAAAAAAAGAAAAAGGAGGTTTTCAGGAATGAGAGGGAAATATCAGGGTATACATACATATATATGTATTGCATACATATGTAAAATTTTCAAATAATGCAAAACTTTTAAAAAGAATAAAAGTAAAAATTATTAGAAGAGATCAACTTCTTTTCTTTTCTTCTTTTATTGTATATAAATATTTGTAGTAACTTTATTTGTAATACTCAAAACCTGGAATCAATCTAAATGTCTTTCAATAAGTGAGTGGTTAAACAAACTGATTCATCCATACCAGGGACTGGGATTCAGCAATAAACAGGACTAAAGTGTTGATGTACACACTAGTATGGAAGTTGAGAGAATTACAAGTAAAAAGAAAACAAGTTCTCATTAGTTACAAGCTGCCTGACTTCATTTATACATCATTCTTGATATAACAACACCATAGAAATGGAAAACAGAGTAGTGACAGTAGTGATGGCCGGTCATCCAGGTGCAGGCAGAAGGAAAGTGCTATAACTATAAACAAAATGTGAAAAGATCCTCAGTATGATGACACTGTTCTGTGTCTTTTTTGTGATGCCAGTCATTCAACCTGTCCCTGTGATCAAGTTGCATGGCACTGAACACACACAGCAGTGGATGGGAAATGTGCCATTTGAAAACAGTTGATTAATTGAATTCATGTTAATATTTTTCTGCTTAGGAAACTGTACTATAATGATGCATGTTGGGGGTAAAGATGCAGTCAGTTGGTGGTAGAGAGATGGTTCAACAGTTAAGAGCCCTGACTTCTTCCAAAGGACCTGGGTTTGATTCCCAGCACCCACATGGTGGCTAATAACCATCTGTAACTCCAGTTCCAGAGAATCCAATGCCTTCTTCTGACTTCTGTAGACATTTCAAGACAAGGGTACACTCACATACATTCAGGCAATACACTCACACATAAAATAAAAATGATAAATATTTTTTAAAAGATACAGTTGGTCTTCCAATCTGTGATGTCTACACTAGATTAAAGTAATGTGGATAAAAAATAATAGAAAAATTATAAGTCCAAAGTATAAAATTAGAATTTTCTTTCATATTTTATGTTATTTTATTTATTTCACCTTGATTAATACCTATTGTCTATAGCGTTTTTCTTCCTCTTATTTTTTCCAGTTTTGATCTCAGTAGTAGTCTAGGACTATTTACATGCATAATTTCTGAAATTTGATATTCTGCTCTATTACTCCGTTTCATTTTAGTTATATTCATTTTTCTTTTAATAACGTTAAATTCATTTTTTTTATTATTTAAAACAAATATAAATTATTTCTTTATTAAAACTGTACTTTTTACCTAAACCTCATAAGGAAGAAATTTTTAGAAGGCATTTACTTTTCTCCCTTCTCCACATCCTGTTTTCCCCAGCCCTCCAAATCTTGGACTTTTGGATACTATTTAGTTCTAGATTATGAATAAGATTTACTTTCCAGTAGCTTAATAGGTTTCTATACTTCACTAACCTTTATGTAGTATTATATTGCAAACAACATGCATGGGAAGGAACATGCCACCTATTATTTGATATGTGATGTTTTACAAGTATCATGCATCACACATAGACACATATATGTGTGACCAATTTACACACAGACATCAGAGTGTGGATAAGGACTGGTGGATGTTCTTTGCTTATCTACTTCCTCTGTCTTCTCTTAACTCGATTCTTCTATTTCTTCTGATTAATTTCTTATTTGGGTATAGTATTTTCTACACCACTTTTCTCAGGTTTAGCAGTGATTGACATATTCCCCGATGTTTTGCTAGGTATCTTCAGTGAGTGGTAAGCTCTCAGGGTTTCATTCCTTCATCTATGTTTTAATACCCTTTCAGTTTAGCCATAAATTCCTGTGTGTGTGTGTGTGTGTGTGCGCGCGCGTGCGCGCGTGTGTGTGTGTGTGTGTGTGTGTACTTCTTAATCAATACTGATTGAAACATTTACCTTTTCAACTTCTGTAAGGGGAAAATCCCCTTATAATCCACTTAAGGATAGCACTTTCTCTAGTGTTTATTTTCCATGTTTATATATATATATATATATATATATATATATATATATATTTCTACTTTATATTATGTAAAAAATATATTTCTACTTTTCTTATGGGATTATGTGATTTCAACAACATACATTACTTTTGTTATTTATTTATTTTTTTATGTGTATGAGTGTACTATCTGCATGTAGGTTTGTGCACCTGTGTCATGCAGTGCCGCAGAAGTTAGAAGAGGGTGTTGGATTCCCCTGGAACTGGAGTTAAAGGCGGTTCTCAGCCGCCATGTGGGTGCTGGGGATTGAACCCAGGTCCTCTGCAAGAGCAGTCGGTGCTCTTAACTGCTAGGCTATCTCTCCAGCCCTCTTATGCACTTCTTTTTTTAATATTTTAGTAATTATCTTTACTTTACGTGTATGAGTGCATGGCTTGCATGCACATATTTATGTGCACCTGTGCCATGCATCACCCATGCAGGTTGGAAGAGGGTATTAGTATTTCTGGAATTAGAGGTACAGACAGTTGTTAGCAGGGAGGTGGGTGCTGGGAACCAAATCTGGATTCTTTGCAGGAGCAGCCAGTATTCTTACCCATTGAACCATCTCTCTCCAGCCCCAACAACATGAATTTCTTTATTTACCACACCATTTTTAAGTCACATATGTCATGAAACCTGGTTTGTAAAATATGTGTATGTAATATATGTAATTATAGAGAAATGTGATGGGTAATGCTTATATGTGCTTATATATTGCAATCTGATATATTAAAATAGTAAAGAAATGGTGTAGAAATTACAGAATAAAGTTGTGGTTGTAAAGCCATCCATATTTTCATTTTCACCATTTCCTCTTCAAGGAAAGCAAAATATAAAGGGATTTCTGAGGCTGCCGTGGTAGGGAGATTAGGATTTCATCCTGGTTGCAGTGAGTGGTCCTGCACTCATGCACGTACAAGCAACACCAGGTATACAAAGTCAGTAAAAGGAAATCAGCAGAGAACATTGAAGTTGGGAAAGGAAGAAGGTGATAGGGTTATGGGAGAAACTACAAGGGAGGGCATGGGGCTAGCTATGATCAAAACTCATTATGTGCATGTCCAAACTTCTCAAGAAGAAGGATTTAATGTGTGAATTCAACTAAGCTGTGAAATGAGCTAACTCATTTGAAATATTTTCTTATCACAGGGTATAGTAGAAGGTACATCATATTAGTTGGCTTAATTTCCTCTTCTTGAGCTTATTACTGAAATAGATTTTGCCTAATGAAAATAAATGTAGAATTTACTTCATTCTGGGAATTTTTGCAATATTTTAGAACAATAGTAGTTTAGAAAGAAATCTCTTTGAACTTAGGAAATATTTTAAATTTTAAGATGGTGTTTTCATACATGTTTGTAGGCACACATTTGCAATCCTTTGTCCTCAACTCACAATTTCACTCTGATTGTCACAAGGAACACAGAGGAATTATCTTGAATAAGCAACCTGATGTAAGAGCAAATTCTTTCAATGAGAAGGCATTCATTGCTTCACTTCTGGGTTCTAGAAATCACATTTCCTCTCTTACTAATTATTGATAAAATTTAGGTAAATTAACAATTTATAACATGTTTCTTGCAAAACTAAGTATTTTCATACTGTATTTTGGGAGGACAATTACCATATATCCTTTTGGGATTTTATTTACTTGGTTTCTGTGAAACTTAGTGATATTTATTTTAAATATTTTTTTAAATTTGATACTCATCTATTTTATACTTTTATATTTCTATTATGAGCAACTGCTATGTCCACCGCTTGCCTGCTACCAAGCTTGTCCTCTAAAGTTCTCATTGTTTGTACCTCTTTTATATCCTCAGAAGGCCAAGCTAATAATGTCTGAGCAGTGAGCTAAAATAAACATAAATGTTTCCATGTACTGGGGTTAGTGTAGTTCAAGTTTGGGCTGATATTTTTATACTACTTTCCAATTTTCTACCTTTCTATATTTTATATCCATTAAAGTGTAAACTGCAAAGTATAGAAGAATGAAGAGAAATTGTGTTCCAAATACAAGACAACACATCTAGACATCATAAGTCCCACTAATCTAACATAAGAAAACCCTAGAAATTTCAGGTCTATTTTGTTGACGATAGAGTCATTTACATGATAGTATAGTGAGGTTATAAATGCTGGGCCATCTCTTCAACACTGACTTCAGGCAAAGATGCCCTCTTTGGTGTGGTGTGAAAATCAGACTGGCTCTGGACATCAGAGACCAGGTGAAAATGTCCGTGAAAACGGGCCTTCTGGCTTCCTGGCTTCAGTGCAATTCCTTTTTTAAAACCGACTTGCCAAATCACTTCGAGAGTCATTTAATTCCATCCTGATCAAATTTCACAGGTCTGTGATTCAAATTATTCCACGTTGTCGGCTGCAAGACTTCATCAGGAATGAATTTGTTCTGCTTGGAATACTTAGCATTCGAGAAAGACCTCTGTGATTAGCCCAATCAAAACCTTTCAGCGGCACCAGCCGCCACTTTCAGACTGAATCTTTGCAGCTGACTTTCTAACAAAACATTATCTTCTATTTAATCAAGGGCTAAAACACATGATTTTGTTTCTCCCTCTTAGTAAATAATTGAACTATGAGCAAAACTATAAGTCTGGAGGAGCTGAGAGGAGCCAGCCAGTCTCCCTCAGGTGAAAGCGGCATCTCCTCACACCACTCAAGCTCAAGTCCTCTTGGTCCTTTCATCATAGCTCTGAATTCAGGGTGGCAGATGTGATACCTAAGGATCTCTTCTGCCAAGGGGAGAAGTGGAATCTAGGTGACTCATAGATGTGCAGATAGTCTCAAGGGGAGCTCATGAAGGAACTTTCTGAGGAAACAGAAGTGCTTCTCCCCTAAAAATCCAAATTCCAGTTTATGTTAATTGTCCTGTAGACTGCAGAAAACTCACTTATGGCCTCCAGAAGCCACAATTTCACCACCTATTTCAGGTACTGGGCACATTTCCCTTGCCTTGAGAAAGATTCCAAATAGTCAACTGTCAGCTGCCTCCATTTTTTTTTTTTTTTTTTTTTTTTTTTTTTTTTTTTTTTTTTTTTTTTTTTCTTTTAAGCTCACTGCACTGGGTCTCTCCTAGTTTAGGCATGCATAGAAGTAGGAAACTCTGATTTCTTGTTTCATGCATGGTTAGCTGTTTATTGTTATCATTTGCTGGTCGACTAAGCGTTTTGATGAGTTTAGACAGGAAGCAACTACCTCTAGTTTACAGCTGATTTCTGTGGCTGGCAGAGCTGAGAAGGATAAGAAACTATTTTCATGTTGGCTGTTTGTTCAAGGTTTTGCGATGCTCTTATTTCTGCTTCAAAAATAGCAATTAATCATGATGTCTGACAAGTCCTCCCAGATTGCTTTAGAATATGTAGTTTCCTTCCCTTTCTAGTACCTAAGAAAGCAAAGACTCCTTAATATTGCAGGTGTATTTTAATGAAAATTCTGTGTCGGCCCTACTCACAGCTGACAATTGTCTTACTAAGCAAGTATATGGTCAACATGATTCTTTTCCTGACAGTCAGTTATCTGTGCTTAAGATATCTGAGGTAAAGTCCACACCATCACAGAAAATGATGGGAATAAATGTGTTATTTTACAGTTATTCTCATTAATCATTGTATCAAGCACAAGAGCTAGATAAAATTACAATTTACTAAGGAAGTAAAATATGAAGAAACAAAACATAGCTGGAAAAAGTGCAATGTTATTTACAGAATTGTTGTCTCCTGTCATTTCTATTTTAATTTTATAAACCAAGTATTATTATTATTATCTTTATTATTATTGCAGGATGTGATTCAAGGTAAAAGAAAGACAAGTCTCTAGCTATTGTATTTCTCTAAAAATAGGCTTAGTAATACAGCATTAAAGATAATTTCATACTAGCTATTGTGAAATGTGACAGAAGAAGCATCTCAAAATTTGAGAGTATATTTTCTCATGCCTCAGACCCATAATTTCATCCAAAGTACCCTTCCCCTAGCCTCTAAGGCAAGATGGTTAAGAGCACAGGATGATCTGACAGAGGACCTGGGTTAGGATCCCTGAGTACCCACATGACAGCTAACAACTATTCTTAACTCCAGTTTCATGGGGATCTGACATTCTTTTCTGGCCTTGTATGTACATGGAACTCTTAAACTCATGCAGGCAAAACACTCATACAGATAAAATAAAATAAAAATTCTCTCCCAGTTGGGTATTCATATGCATGAAGTAAGAAATTAAAATGCAGTGGTGAAAATGGTCTTGGACTGAGGCTGGGTTTTTTGTTTGTTTTTGTTTGTTTTTTTTAATTGTTCTATTTTATGTATATTACTGTATTACACCTATATCGTGCAGTGCCTGTGGAGGCCAGAAGAGGGTGTCAGAGCTCCTGGAACTAGAGTTGTAGACAGTTGTTAGCCACCATGGGGTTTCAGGATACTAAACCCAGGTTGCTTAATCACTGTGCCATCTTTCCAGCTCCTGAACTGAAGATCTTGATAGGCAAGGGGTGAGAATGTCTGATCAGTAAAGGCCTATGCAATACAAAATACCACACCTGCCTAGAAAATATTCTCATATCACAAGTGACAGACACAAAGGCTCAACTTTTCTTGAAGACACACAACCACAATTTTGTAAGAGGAAGCTGTATGTTATGACCTCATTACTAACAGTGAAAATTTGTACCTATTATTTAACATAGAAACATTGACTTTTGGGGCTGGAGAGGTGGCTCCGTGGTTGGGAGCACTGGCTGCTCTTGCAGAGGACCCAGGTTCAAACCCCAGCACCCACAAGGTGGCTAACAACCATCTGTAACTCCAGTTCCAGGGGATACGATGCCCTCTTCTGACCTCTATGGGCATTGTACACATGGATGCACTTAAATCCATGCAAGCAATATAACTCATAAACATAAAAATAATAAAATAAGAAACATCGAATTTGTAGTGACAGAAGAAATATTAATATGGCCAAATTAGAAAAGAGGAAATAGAAATTTGGAGAAAGTGTTGAACTATGGACATAATTTAAGAGATACACACGAAAATGTGTTGGTAATATCCATGAAATGTGATTAATATATAGGCATTTGAAATGAACAACAGGGGCACTTCACCTTGTTCCCATTTAGAAATTCATAGTGACTCATGGACACTTCACTGACTGAATTCACTGAACAAATCAGTAAAAAGAATGATTGGTGGGAGAAGGATGGGGGGCATATATGTGGAGAGAAGGGTCAGTAGCATTATCTGCTTAGAAACAATTACTTCTCAGAGGAAACAAAAATCTTATTGAATATTAGGGTAATCCTTAAAGGGTAGAAAAAAATTAAGAGATTCTTAATCTGGTTACATATTTAGATCACTTGAGAAGATACATGGATAGATGGATAAATGATAGACAGATAGATGAGAGATAGATGAGAGATAGATAGAGAGATAGATAGATAGATAGATAGATAGATAGATAGATAGATAGATGATAGATGGCTGACTTATGGATGATATATAGATAGCCTGACCACTTCCATATTATGTTATAATAAATTACATACATCATTAATTTTTAAAATATCACTCCTTAGCTGCTTCTAAGTCAAGAAAATTGATGATCTTCATGATCTCTTAAATCATAGACATTGCCTCCATAACATTGTATACACATAGTAGATACAAGCATATGTGTATTACTTTGACTTTCCCAAATCTACTCAGTGGGGATAATTAGCCCAGAATGTACTTTATTTATTCACCCTTGTTTATTTTTTATGTATGAAATCCCCCCCAATTTTATTTTTTTAATTTATTTTGGCTGACAGATACAAGTATAAAGTTGTACATAGTTATATGGTCACATACATTGTTTAAAACTTAAAACTGCTGAACATGTGTAGGTCGTTAAACATACATAATTTCTTTGTGGTTAGAAATTCCACAGTTCTGAACAAAATAACACAGTTCTTTCATTGAGCCTTTATAAATGCATGTAGCATCACATCTATATTGATCCTACTGTAAAATCATACACCAAAGCACCGTGCTGTAAATAACCAACTTGGTATTCATTGATCAGTTTCATCCATATGTCCCTTCTTTTTTTTATTATGTTTAAGGGTTCAGATTTTTCTTTTAAATTTATATTTCTCTAAAATATGAATATATATCTCCCACCCATGTACATTAATTACTATGCCTGAATGTGGTGGTAAGTGAATTCTAGGACTCATTAAGAGATAGATTCACATTATAACATCACAGTTGCTTTCAGATAGAAAGAAATATAACAATAACATTGCTCAGCTTTTCTTTCAATTAGGGGATTTGGTACTAGCATCCACAAATGAGGGAAACCATTCCCAGTTTGTTTTGGGGGACTGCATTATTTCACTTAGCATAATGGCTTATAGTTCCGTCCATTTACCTGCAAATCTCATGATGTCATCTTTCTTTACCGTTGCATAGAACTCCATTGTGTAGATGTACCACATATTTGTTATCCAGTCCTCAGTTGAGAGGCATTTATGTTGGTTCCACATGATCTTGCCGATTTCTTAAATTTGTTCTTTTGTTTCTCCATTTTACTTGCCACAACACACATGACCCAACATTACATGTTCTTTTGTTGAAGTATAAATAATTTCTTACTTTTGCTTCAAGTATTGGCCTCAGCAATCTTTTCTTTCCTTCTAACCTTACCTTCCCATGCACAGGTCAGACAGTACCATTTCAAGTTCAGAAACCTTTTATGGATTCCTATTACCTAGAGAATACAGTGAGACCTCCTTACAGTTCTTCATGTTGTAACTTCAGTGTCACAATTCAGCCTCAAACTGCCTCTCTGCCAATGTTGTAACCTCTAGGACATGTGTTACTCAGGCATGTGAATTACCTCTCCATGTCACTAAGTCTTGTCCCTCTCTATATCTATTAAAGTGTTGTTTTTAAAAATGAGCTTGAATAACATAAATAAAAGAAAGAATAAATGAAAGCAAAGACACTCTCATTTTTCTTTCTTCCTTAAATTTAATTCCTCTTTTACTTCACTCTCCTGTCATACGGCATCTATATTAATGGCACTTAACACAGAATATATTACTTTATGCCTAATTTCTTTAAATTTCTTTCCCTTGTACTAGATTGTGATCCCTGAGAGGCTAGCTGTCAAGTTTAAGTATCTTCATAGGCCACATTTTGTCTTGCACTAGGTTTTGTACAAGATACTTAGAATAGGCTTATTGCTTTGGCTTGAACTGAGTTGACAAGCACTATTCTAAAAGTATTTGAATATCAAATTTTAAAAATAAATATTTCTTGGCAAACTAGTAAATATGTTTCTATAAGAAGTGAATATTGGCCCTTAATAAAACCAATGCAACTCAGTTTCACTTTTAAGCATTTGTTGATGTTTTGCTGTTATGAGAAGTTCTTATAAACAAATCCATCAGGATTTTTTTTTTCATTTGACCCAACTTATCTGTCAAACCAGAAGCAATTAACAAATTCCTGAGAGAAAGAATAGTTCATCTAACAAAATTGCCTTTGTTCTTATGGGACTGAAGGTAAATTGTGTTTGTGAAGTAATCCAGTTGGATTTAGCCCATCTTTTTGTTAGAACTAATGGCTTTCTCTTTCTACTTAATAATTATGGTAAAGACTTTCTGAATAAGTATGGGCTTTAAAATCTTTTAAAATGACAGTTCTTAAAGCCTTGCATTTTCCTTTTCTATAATATGAAATTCAAAATTATTCTTATTGTATTCTTGAGATTGTACCATGCATTAAAAAACATTCTATCAGGATAAATAGCAAATGACATCCACAGCCACACACCTTCTGCTCAACTAATGACCCAGTCAAAGGAGTCCTAATCAGTTCTTGCTTTTCCTTGCAACAGTGTGACACAATCCATGGATGAAAGTTATGGTTCTATTGCAGCATTCATTTCCAGTGCTTTACAGAAATTTGCCGGTCTAACCTGTCTGTAAATCATTTTATTAATGGAGCATTCTAAAGCTAAATTATAATCTATATTAAAGAAAAAATGAAATTGTTCTTTTTATTTTTTCCTTTTAGGAACAGATTTTCTCCAAGTTTGCTAGTTTCTCTGTTATTTTGTTCAAAGACACCCATGTTGTCCAAATAGAGAAATCAATACACATTTTTTGGTCTTTTTGAGACAGGGTTTCCCTGTAGCCCCAGCTGACCTGGAATTCACTATGTATGGCCTTGAACTCACAGAGATCTTCCTGCCTCTGCTTCCTGGGATTAAAGTTGTGCACCATCATGCCTGTCTCAATACACAGCTTAACTTAGAGCTTGTGACTAACTACACTCCTTATTTGGTAAATCAAAATTTCAGACACATGTCATCCATGTATTTTGGAATGTGGGTTTGTATTTTTAACAGAAAGTGTAAGTAGTTTACAAAATTGTTATTTGTGGAAATAAGTGAGATAAATCTTGATGTCTAATAACCTTTAGTTAGATAGATACCATAATTCTGTAGATATATAATGGAAACCAGAAAATAGTTAAATAAGGAACTATACATTTGAAAACAAAGGTTGTGTTGGAAGCTTTCTTTTCTGTTTAAATTTTGTTCACGTTATCTGTCTTCCTTCTGGACTTATTTATTTCTAAGCATCTTGTAAAATAATCTCTTCACCCTGTCAAAGAGAATTGCTTCTCTTCTTTCTAATACAAACTAAACATTTTCTATGACCCACTGTCCTGTTTTACTTTTCTCCATGACAGTAATTAAGGGACATTATATTTCAGTTTTTTTTTTCCATATCTTGGGATGAAGCTCTAAGATCTTGGACTTGTTAGAACAAGTGTTCTACATGTGTGATAAAAGTTCCTTGTCCTTATGCTGTACATTCTTAATTCATTTGTTTATCATGAATTCTCTATAAGAAAGCAGTTCACATTAAAGCAGGACCTTATCATAGGCTCCCAGGTGACCAGAAATATAACTGCCACAGTTTAAGTGTTTCTAAAGTCATAGGGAGTTTTTAATTGATTGATGTTATATGCTACATTTAATTCCAAAAAAATCTCAAATTCAGCTAATTTTGAAAACATTAGGAAGATCAAATATTAATGCTTAATAAAATGGTCAATATTCTAAGAAAGCACTTTAGTAAAGTAAATACCTATTATTTCACTTCAAAGATAGCAGTAAAAACTAATCCTCATGGATAATTTAAATAAAAGCCAGTATATACTGTCTATATTGGTCAATTTATGGAGACAGAAACATAAATAATATGTCACATTTCTTCCAATGAAGAGTTTATCTCCACAAAAAGCATGTAAATAAAAAGAGAGGTGCATAGACTCAAGATAGTGATGAAGATATTGTGTGACTTTTCCAAGGGAGACATGAAAAAACATCTACTCACACCAAATAGGGAAACAGCTACAGACCAAGGTAAAGATACAAGGGAAGGCCACCTTGGTGAACCAGTAACTTTACTGAGGTCACTTACAGGAAAATGGCGGATGAGGGATGGCTTACAGGAGCAGGGATGACACCAAAAGACTATTGTAGCCTGGGTGATGGCTCAGAAACCTGCTTCCCTCAAGCTAGCTTGATCACTTGTAAGCATTTTAAATGTCAAAGACCCTCTTCTGTAAGCAGTTGTTTACTGCTTGTATAAACATCAGATGGGATCTTGAAAACCTTGTAACTCAACTTTCTCTCATTTCTGAGGTTTATTTAATTCCTGAGTCTCCTGAGCCCCCTTCCCAATTTAGAAGAAATTGCAATACTACAAACATAAAAATAAAAGAGTTTGGGGCTGGAGAGATGGCCTAGCGGTTAAGAGCTCCGACCGCTCTTACAGAGGACCCGGGTTCGATCCCCAGAACCCACATGGCGGCCGAAAACCGTCTGAAACTCCAATTCCAGGAGAACTCCAGTTCCAGGGGAATCCGAGACCCTCTTCTGACCTCCGCGGCATTGCACGACACGCGTGCACAAACCTGCATGCAGACAGTACATTCATACACATACAGAAATAAATAAAATTAAATAAAAAAAAATAAAAAAATAAAAGAGTTTGTAGGACACTCGTCCATTACCATATAGGGGAAAAGTTATTTTTATAGGTGAGATTATCAGAGAAACATGACTGAGTAGCTAAGAGTTTATTGCACTCTTAGGTATAGTTTACTCTTCCATTTCTTCCTAAAGTCCTTACAATTCTAAGAATGGAAGAAGATCATCATAATTTTGCAGGTTATTATGAATGAGATCACAGTTGTCAGGACTCTCATTTCCTCTGATTAAGTGATCATTTGAAGATTCAAATCCTTCACAGATCTGATGAGTCTATCCAAAGCTGCACATTGTACTTCTGATTGATATTATATTGAGTTCAATTCTGCATAACAACCTTACAGTCACTGAAATATTTAAAAAAAATTATCATGAGGATGAACTTTGTTTGATGAATAGTAATGTCATTGTTTAAAATATTATGAGTATTGAGCCTGGCATGGTGGCACACATCTTTAATACCAGCAGTCAGGAGGTAGAAGCAGGCAGATCTCTGTGAGTTCAAGGCCAGCCTGGTCTACATAGTGAGCTCCAGGCCAGCTGGGACTAAAAGGAGACCCTGTCTCAAAAATACCAAAAAAATATATTATGAGTGGAAATTTAAATAAATGTTCAATAAATACCTATGTTTTCAAGTAATTAAATTAAATGAGTGTTTCTTTGTTTGGTTCTGATAACTATCATTAGTACTACAGCCAGATGGGAAAACAGATTTGGGCTATTCCAGTTTTTCCCTACTAAACAACATGAATCCAATAATTCCTATATATTCTCCTCATTTATGCAAGGAAAGGAAGAACACAGTTCTTTACTCTAATGTAGGAGGTGATCCACCAGGTCAGTGGATACCTGTTCCGATGCTCAACACAAGAGAATAGTCACTTGAAATCCCTCTTACTGCAGTACTGACTCTTGGGTGTACACTATCTATCATAATGCTAGTAATTTTTTAAATAATTTACAGGGATGGATATATGCAATATTTCTGTAGGTTAGGAAGATAACTAATGTTTTCTCTCTTCCATCAATTGCTGGTGTGATGTGGGCCATCCCAGTTCTATTATAAGAAAAATAGCATTGCGATTATTGGTGCACTACTTCCCCTAGATAATTTGAAATTCATTAAAGATTTTAATCTTGAAATTGAAGTTTAAAATAAATGAGACAGGGGGTAAATACAAAGTGAAACTAAGTAAGGATTTGGGGTCTGTGAAAATCTTACTGACATGTAAAGTGGTTTTGGTTAGAATATTGGTGGCAGAAATTGAGAAGCAGAGTGGATTTGATAAATAAAGGCAGACTCAACAGGGATTTGAAATTGATTGAAGAGCATAAGTGGAGAAAGAAGCTTTAAAAATAAAAGAGAATTCCTTGCTAGTTGATTAGAAACTAATACACTTGGCAAAGGGAAGAGAGAAGGAAAGTTGATTTAAATAATAATCACTGAAGGAAGTTGCTGGGGGCTGGAGAGATAGCCTAGCGGTTAAGAGCACCGACTGCTCTTGCAGAGGACCCGGGTTTGATCCCCAGAGCCCACATGATGGCTAAGAACCGTCTGTCTGTAACTCCAATTCCAGGAGAACTCCAGTTCCAGGGGAATCTGAGACCATCTTCTGACCTCCGTGGCATTGCACGACACGGGTGCACAGACCTGCATGCAGACAGTACATTCATACACATACAAAAATAAATAAAATTAAAAAAATATTAAAAAAAAGAAAGTTGCTAGACTAGGTTTCAGTACATATAAGCACGCGCGCACGCACACACACACACACACACTAGGTTTCAGTACATATAAGCACACACACACACACACACACACACATGATTTAGAAATAAAGGGAAGGATGTGTAAAAGATACAGATTAGGTCCAATTTCACAGTTGTGTATTATCCCCAAGATAAAAGTGCCACTACTCTACCAATAGATGCATTTTGCTGGGCTAGTCATTGTGTTTTTTAGACTTTACAACTGGGTAGGACCATTGATTGGTTAATTCCCTTGGCACCTTGCATAGTATTTTCTGATACATGAAATCCAGCTAGTCTTCAGGGAAGAGGCTTTCAAGTCTGTTCCAGATTGATTTATGTAACTCCTGGGTCTACAGTTTGGCCTGTCTTTAGTAACAGAGATAAGACTATTTGCCTCCCTTCAAGTTCTGGGAGTCAAACAAAGGCTATGGTGATTGCTTGTTATTATTTTGGGGAGTTGTTTCTTAGGACTACTTACCACACAAACCAAAGGCAAGTGTTTTTCATGCCTGGCACTGCACATTTTTAATATATAGCCGTTCCATATATATATATATATATATATTATTATATATTAATAGTATATAATATATAGTGTGTGTGTGTGTGTGATTATCATTCAGTAAGCTTTTGAATTAATAGGCTTTCCTGTGATTTTTGACACCCTCTAAGTGCTACTCTCTCTCCCTTTTTATAACTCTATGTCCTTTTTCCCCAGTTGAAGTACTCTCATTTTCCCCAGGCCTGTGAGGTTACACCTGGATACATACTCACATGGAATGATTTGGCATTAAGATCAACAAATAAGAGAATATATGCCTCTTATTTTTCTGAGTATGTATTACTTCCCTTAGTATGCCAGCTTCTAGTTTCATAGTTTCGTTCATTTATATTCAAATTTTACGATTTACTTCTTCTTTACCATTGAGTAGAATTCCATTGTGTAAATGCACTTCATTTTCCTTCTGCACTTATCAAGTGAGGGGTATTTAGGTTGTTTCCATTTCTTACCTGTTATGAAAAAAGCAGCAACAAACATAGATGTGGTAGTATCTCTACAGTCTGATGGTCCCTTTAAGTAAATGCTAAGGAATGGTCTAATTAGATCATACAGTAGACAGACCCAGCAAATTATCTATATTGCTGCATTTTCCTAATATGTAATCAATAGGTGTCTACTTGGACTTGGGTATTGTAAGCATAGCCAAATACACATGGCTGGATAGGTCAGAGATCTTAAAGAAAACCTCCAAATAATTGCTTACTATGTGCAAAATATGTATCCTTATATTTACAGACAAGAATATCTCTTACCATTCATCACAAAGCTTTGTTTGCAGCAGATGGAGAATATTAGAGTTCTACAACTGGTCTAACATAAGTGTCTGAGACGCCCAGGTCTAAAGGACAGATCTATAATGCCACCTATGCACCTAAAGTTCAGGGAATGCAGTGGAACAGGAGGCAGAAAGAATATGAATGCATTTTTCAACTCTTACCATCAAAAGTTCCTTATACAATGGATGGTGATTAGCTAAAAAAACACAACTGGACAACACATGCAGAAGATAAGAAACTTCACAATGTTTATCCCTGGGAAGGACACCTAAATCAAACCTCTATTACCTAGAGTCCAGGGACAATTGCCAAAGAAGGGACCAAAATCTCTAAGATCCAAATAAAATTTTCTCAACAGCTGGGAAGTTACTCATACAAACTTACAACAAAGGAGACAGCATGCCCAAGACGTATGCAAATTTCACCATACAAAAACCTAGCATTTAAGGGGAGAAATAGTTAGGAAGCCATAACCTTAGCTGAGAAACTACTGGCAACTGACAGGAAAAGGCTTCTTTTTCTTTAGAGAGTGATGTTATATAAGTTGTCTGACTCCAGTGAATAGATTCATACTAGAGGACAAATGGGGACATCAGCTTGGCTAGATAGTTGGTAACATATATGACAAAATGCATGAAAACTGCTAGGGGGTTATGAGGGCAATAATATGCTCAACGTTTGTATGAACTTTACAAAAATCAATATAATAATAAAATGGAATCTACTACAATACATTTGATGCTAAATGAAATAATCTTTGCTTATTATATTTTCACAAAAGAAATATTACAGAGAAAAAATAAATCACAATGTAATAATCTGGAAAGCACAACTGTTAATATGCTTAATAATCTTTTCAGTATGTCTGTAAACAAATAATTAATTTTTTTAAAAAGCCCAAAAAGCTTTATTGAGTTAACAGTGAGTTTTTTTTATTGATGTTTTATGTGTTTCATACATCATTTTTAATTTCTGTTTAGGCATATTCCCCTATCCTTTCACCCCACCCCACCCCAAACCATCCCAGATCATGTACTCTCTCATAACTGTCCTGCATCTTTCTCTCAGTCTTTTTTATGCTTATGAATTCACATTTTCCTTCATTAATTTCATGTTATTCTAAAATATGGATATATACTCTCCATCCATATACAGTAATTACAGAGTCTGAAAATAATTGGTTGGTGGATTCTAGAGCCCATTGAGGGATTCACATTATGACAACATAGTTGCTTACAGACAAACCAAAAATAAAACCATACTGTCATCAGCTTGCCTTTCATCTGGGGGGTGTGGCGTTAGCATCCACAAATGAGGGAAACCATTTTCCATTTGTCTTTCTGGGACTGTGTCACCTCACTCAGCATAATGGATTCGAGCTCCATCCATTTACCTGCAAAGTTCATAATGCCATCCTTCTTTACTGCTGAATAGTAGTCCATTGAGTAGATGTACCACATTTTTGTCATCCATTCATCTGTTGAGGGGCATATGGGTTGGTTCCAGCTCTTCACTATTGTGAACAGAGCTGCAGTAAACATGGATGTGCATATATCTTCGTGGTAGTCTGAGTCTTTGGGGTATATACCCAGGAGTGGTATGATTGGGTCAGATGATAAGCTCATTCCAAGTCTTTTAAGTGTTCTCCACACTGCTTTCCATAGTGGTTGTACAAGTTGAATTCCCACCAGCAGTGGATGAGAGTTCCCCTTTCCTCACAACCCCTTCAGCATCTGTTGTCTTTTGTTTTCTTGATCTTAGCTAGCCATACTGGAGTGAGATGATATGAGAGTGGTTTTAATTTGCATTTCCTTAATTATTAATGATGATGAACACTTTTTAAGATGTTTCTCAGCCACCTTTAATTCCTCACTGGTGAAGACTCTGTTCAGCTCTTTACTCCATCTTTTGAGTAGGTCATTTGTCTTCTTACTTCTTTGTTTTTTGAGTAGTTTATATATTCTCGACATTAATGCTCTGTCAGATGTGTCAATGGTAAAGATTTTTTTCCCACTCCTTGGGTTTTCTCTTCACCTCCTTGATTGTTTCTTTTGTTGTACAGAAGCTTTTGTGTTTTATGAGGTCCCACTTGTCAACTGTTGACCTTACTTCCCATGTGGCTGCTGTCTGGTTTAGAAAGTCTCCTCCTACACCTATGTCTAGTAGGTTGATGCCAACTTTTTCTTTTATCACCTTCAGTGTTTCAGGCTTCACAGTGAGATCTTTGATCCACTTGGAGTTGATTTTTGTACAGGGTGAGAGGTAGGGGTTTAATTTTGTTCTTCTACAAATGGTGATCCAGTTTTGCTAACACAATTTGCTGAAGATGCTATCTTTCCTCCATTGAGCTTTTTTGGCCCCTTTGTCAAATAGGTGGTTGAAGTTACATGAGCTCAAGTTTGGATCTTCAGTTTTGTTCTATTGGTCAGTGGTTCTGTTTATTTTCTTTTTTTTTTTTTTTTCCAGTATCAGGCTGTCTTTATGACTATAGCCCTGTAATATTGCTTGATGTCTAGTAATATAATCCTCCGAGTATTGCACTTTTCACTCAGGGTTGCTTTAGCTATTCTGGGTCTTTTGTTTTTCCATATGAATTTAAGGATTTTTTTTCTAAGTCTGTGAAAAAGCTCATGGGGATTTTGATTGGGATTGGATTGAATGTGTATATTAATTTGGGTAGAATGGACATTTTTACTATATTAATTTTTCCAATCCATGAGCACGGGAGGTCTGTCCATCTTTTGATGTCATTTTCAATCTCCTTCTTCATGGTTTTAAATTTTTTGTTGTAGAGGTCTTTGGTGTCTTTGGTTAAGTTTATTCCTAGGTATTTTCCCATAGTGTCGATGTCTGCTATGTTGGCCAGCGAGGAAGGCATCTTGCATTTCGATTTACTCTATGACCACACCACTACCATCTACTAGGTTCCATGCTTTATTGACATCTTTCTGAAAAGTGATACTATAGGGAGACCGAGAATTTCCAGAATGAGAATGGCAGCAGTAAAAACTTAGCATCAGAGAAGGAGGGCTTTTACTTACTTTACTAGGAACCCATGCCTCTGACATGAATTTTCCTGTGGCCTTCATGAAAGAACATCACTACATTTTTGAGGTTGCGGTATTGGTAAAAGTGTTCTTTGCAGCTGCTAACAGGTGAGCATGGGTGCGAAACAGCAAAGTATTTAATAGAGTAATCTCTGATATCTCCTAATTAGAGTGCTGTCTCACATAATTCAATTAGGCACAAATGGAAATTCTTTCTTTAAAAAGTCTTGCTGGGTCTACTTAATATTTTATTTTCTTTCTTTTTTTTCTTTTTTTTTTGAAATTTTACGTGAATGAGTGCATTGCCTGAGTGTATGTAAGTATGTACACCCCTATTGTAAAATCCCTGTGCAGGTCAGAAGAGAGTGTTAGATCCACCTGGAACTGAGTTATGGACAGTAGTTAGTGCCTCCATGTGGGTGCTTGGATTAGAAACTAGGTCCTCTGTAAGGGAAGTTAGTGCTCTTAACTGCCGAATCATCTCTGCAACCCTGGCTTGCAGTGTCTTAATCTACTACAACAGAGGAATATTTAAACTGGGAGGGAGGTTAAGGCAGAGAAAGAGGGACAGATATATAGTCTAGTGTAAAAAAACAGAAGGAATCATATTAGTCCAAAAACCTACTGAAAATTTACACATAAAATATCTCTGCATGAGCCCATGTACAATGCTATATAACAAGAAACAGTGGCAGACAGGAAAACACTCTGTTTTATTGGACAGGGTAGTTCAAGAGATCCCTAAAATTACACAAGCTAATTGCCTGCCAGAACTTGAAGGTAAGACCCTAATTCCCCATGTCATACTTCAGGCACAGGGCTTGGATCAATGGATCTGGAACTGTCCCGGATGTCATCTCTCGTAGTTTTGGAGAACACTTCACAAGCTGCTGAGGGAAAATATCAATTGACGTTCCAACCCCAGCTTTTAAGGCCTACTAACCACATCAGTGACTGGAACAGCAAACCATATTGGGACAGGAATAGCACTTTTATCATGGGAGTAATCGACAGCTATCTAAGGGGACTTACAGTCCACTCAATGGGAATAGATGGTTTTTATCACCTAGTACAGAGTATACTGTAAAGATTTTTAGGAGCTTACACTGGGCATAGACTCTAATTCTGCATCACACTTGGAAATTATTTAATAATTATTTTCACTTGACAAATGAAATTATGATTGAGGATACAATCATTCCCAAGAAAATTAATACTACAGGATTATTACAATCAAGTAGAGTGAACATTTACTTAAAATAGGTTTCCTTCTCTAGAGGCATTTAATTTTTAAATAATTTTAATGTAATATCCTTTAAAAGAATCTACCTATCAGCCAGGCATGGCAGCACAGACCTTTAATCCTAGCACTCGGGAGACAGAAGCAGGCGGTTCTCTGTGAGTTCAAGGCCAGCCTGGTCTATAAAGTGAGTTCCAGGACAGCTGAGGCTACAAGCTGTCCCAAAAATACCAAAAAAAAAAAAAAAGAATCTATCAATCATGTAGTTAGTCAATTGTAGGTCATTTGCATATTATTATGGTCATTATTGGCAAAATATATTAAAAATAAGATCCCATAAATCAATATTTTTAAGCCCTTGTTTAAACAACAAGAGTTGTATATAAAGTTTTCCATGTCTAAAAATTTCCTGGTGCAGAAAACTCATTTTTCACAGAAATTCTTACTTCTAGACCTCATCAGGGAACTAAGTACCTAAAACTCAACTCCCATTTCAAATGAATTAAATATGTCAAATCTTGCTAAATTATGGAGTGCATGCTCTCTGTTTACTCTGCTCTGCTGAAATGGTTTTGTTTGTGACATCATTGTTCATTTCCCTATTTGTCAAGTCACTGTCACACTTCATTTCATGCTCACTGTACCCACCATCCTAATGCTGAGAGTGAAAAGAATGCAAGTTAGCTTGTCAGACCATAAATATTTCTTCATCTTCTTCCTCAATTATGTCCAAGAAAGGCAAGTTTTATGTATCCATTAACCACCAGCACTGAAATAACCTCCTGAGGAGAATCTATATGTTAGGTGAATTGAGGAAGTGTGTACTGTATCTCCATAATAGGGTTTTTGTTGGTGGTGGTTTTAGTCTTCCTCTTAGAATATGTAAGCATTGGAATATTTTTTTGAACAAATAAAGGTCCTGATAATGCAAGACATGGTCTCCATCTTGTGTAGTGGTCCTTAAATCCAAGCAGAAAATGGCTGGTTACGCCTGTAAAATCCATATCACCATTGTATAAGTGGGCATATCCTGCCAGGTTAGTTTTTATTGTAGATCATGAGATTCCCAACAAGGTAAGATTAATGATTACTTACATTTCCCATAACATGCATAGCACCTTCTAGAACTATCAAAGCTATCCAGTAAAGATGAAGCTTCCAGGTCAGCACTAGCTTGATATCTCCTTGTTTGTTCTATGACTCACAAATGTAGTGTCTGTAGAAATAGGGTCAAATTTTGCAGGGCAAACAAGATCAACAACAATAGCCAATATTGTTAGGTGGTCTGTGGTAAACTCTAGTCAATAACTCTGGAAGAGAGTCCATTCCTGGCACTGATGATTTAGTTATTAGCCATTCATTTCTGGTAAGTTGATAAATCACTGTTATAGGATATTCAGTTTACAGTACTTTTACATATATATGTGTATGTACTTTAAGACAAAGTTCTAAACTAGTAGATATCCATATGAATTTTTGAAAAGGCCTTTAGTTTTAGACATTCTCCACCATACTCCCTCTTCTGCCATGCTTGCTTTTCCCAATCCCATTTACTCTTTCTGATTCCATTACTCCCATGCCTTCCTTAAAATTATTACATTTTAGTCCCCTTATTATGAACCCACACTCCATGGCTCCTTGGGCATAGGCTGAAGAAGAGAATATATGAGGATTATACTTCAAAATAGGTATTGAATTCAAATGATCCCTAATGATTTAGTGTTATACCCATAGATTAGCTACACAGAGAAGATATGAACCCTGGAACAGGAGCAAGATGACATTCTTGTATACAACAAAAAAGATGGATTTGTTCCTAGATAATTTATTTGGGGAAGATGTGAGTGGGAAAGTTTCCTTGTTTTCCTTCTCCGGTTGCTTGATATTGGCATAATGAAAGACTACTGAGTTTTCTAAATTAATTTTGTATCCTTCCACATTACTACAACTTTTGATGGTTTCTAGGAGTTTCTGGTGGAGTTTTTGGCATCCTTTAGGTAAACTATCACGTCATCTGCAAAAAGGGATATTTTGATTTCCTCTTTTCCAATTAGTACTGTTCTATTTTCCCTTTCTTGTCTTATTGCTATCATGACCATTTCAATCACAATAATGAAAAGGAGTGGGGAAAGAGGGCAGCCTTACTGGGTTCCTGACTTTAAGGGGAAGACTTCTAGTTTTTCCCCATTTGGGATAATGCTGGACGAGCATATTCAATTTCATCCACTTCATATTTGACAAAAAGGCAAAGAAGACTCAATAGAGGAAAGGCAGCATTTTCAGCAAATGATGTTAGCATAACTGGATCACTACTTACAGAGGAATAAAACTAACCCCCTACCTCTCACCAAGTACAAAAATCAACTCCAAATGGATCAAAGAGTTCAATGTGAAACCCAAAACTCTGAAAATGATACAAGAAAACATTAGTAGTAACCTATTAGATGTAGGTGTAGGAAAAGATTTTTAAATCAGACAGCAGCTGCACAAAATATAAGGTCAACAATTGACAAAATAGACTTTATTAAGCTCAAGAGCTTCTGTACAGTGAAAGATACAATCAAAGAAGTGAAGATAAAACCCACAGAGTAGGAGGAAACCTTCACCAGTGATACATCTGATAAAGCATTAACATCCAGAGTGCATAAACTACTCACAAAAAAGGAGAATGAAAACAAATGACTAACTCAAAAGATGTAGTCAAGAGCTGAACAGAGATTTCACAAATGAAGAAGTAAAGATGGCTGAAACACATCTTAAAAATTTTAAGGAAATGCAAATTAAAACCACCTTAAGATTTCATCTTACTTAAGACTAGCTATGATTGAGAAAACAAAGGATACCAAATACAGGAGAGGTTGGGNGTGTGTGTGTGTGTGTGATTATCATTCAGTAAGCTTTTGAATTAATAGGCTTTCCTGTGATTTTTGACACCCTCTAAGTGCTACTCTCTCTCCCTTTTTATAACTCTATGTCCTTTTTCCCCAGTTGAAGTACTCTCATTTTCCCCAGGCCTGTGAGGTTACACCTGGATACATACTCACATGGAATGATTTGGCATTAAGATCAACAAATAAGAGAATACATGCCTCTTATTTTTCTGAGTATGTATTACTTCCCTTAGTATGCCAGCTTCTAGTTTCATAGTTTCGTTCATTTATATTCAAATTTCACGATTTACTTCTTCTTTACCATTGAGTAGAATTCCATTGTGTAAATGCACTTCATTTTCCTTCTGCACTTATCAAGTGAGGGGTATTTAGGTTGTTTCCATTTCTTACCTGTTATGAAAAAAGCAGCAACAAACATAGATGTGGTAGTATCTCTACAGTCTGATGGTCCCTTTAAGTAAATGCTAAGGAATGGTCTAATTAGATCATACAGTAGACAGACCCAGCAAATTATCTATATTGCTGCATTTTCCTAATATGTAATCAATAGGTGTCTACTTGGACTTGGGTATTGTAAGCATAGCCAAATACACATGGCTGGATAGGTCAGAGATCTTAAAGAAAACCTCCAAATAATTGCTTACTATGTGCAAAATATGTATCCTTATATTTACAGACAAGAATATCTCTTACCATTCATCACAAAGCTTTGTTTGCAGCAGATGGAGAATATTAGAGTTCTACAACTGGTCTAACATAAGTGTCTGAGACGCCCAGGTCTAAAGGACACATCTATAATGCCACCTATGCACCTAAAGTTCAGGGAATGCAGTGGAACAGGAGGCAGAAAGAATATGAATGCATTTTTCAACTCTTACCATCAAAAGTTCCTTATACAATGGATGGTGATTAGCTAAAAAAACACAACTGGACAACACATGCAGAAGATAAGAAACTTCACAATGTTTATCCCTGGGAAGGACACCTAAATCAAACCTCTATTACCTAGAGTCCAGGGACAATTGCCAAAGAAGGGACCAAAATCTCTAAGATCCAAATAAAATTTTCTCAACAGCTGGGAAGTTACTCATACAAACTTACAACAAAGGAGACAGCATGCCCAAGACGTATGCAAATTTCACCATACAAAAACCTAGCATTTAAGGGGAGAAATAGTTAGGAAGCCATAACCTTAGCTGAGAAACTACTGGCAACTGACAGGAAAAGGCTTCTTTTTCTTTAGAGAGTGATGTTATATAAGTTGTCTGACTCCAGTGAATAGATTCATACTAGAGGACAAATGGGGACATCAGCTTGGCTAGATAGTTGGTAACATATATGACAAAATGCATGAAAACTGCTAGGGGGTTATGAGGGCAATAATATGCTCAAAGTTTGTATGAACTTTACAAAAATCAATATAATAATAAAATGGAATCTACTACAATACATTTGATGCTAAATGAAATAATCTTTGCTTATTATATTTTCACAAAAGAAATATTACAGAGAAAAAATAAATCACAATGTAATAATCTGGAAAGCACAACTGTTAATATGCTTAATAATCTTTTCAGTATGTCTGTAAACAAATAATTAATTTTTTTAAAAAGCCCAAAAAGCTTTATTGAGTTAACAGTGAGTTTTTTTTATTGATGTTTTATGTGTTTCATACATCATTTTTAATTTCTGTTTAGGCATATTCCCCTATCCTTTCACCCCACCCCACCCCAAACCATCCCAGATCATGTACTCTCTCATAACTGTCCTGCATCTTTCTCTCAGTCTTTTTTATGCTTATGAATTCACATTTTCCTTCATTAATTTCATGTTATTCTAAAATATGGATATATACTCTCCATCCATATACAGTAATTACAGAGTCTGAAAATAATTGGTTGGTGGATTCTAGAGCCCATTGAGGGATTCACATTATGACAACATAGTTGCTTACAGACAAACCAAAAATAAAACCATACTGTCATCAGCTTGCCTTTCATCTGGGGGGTGTGGCGTTAGCATCCACAAATGAGGGAAACCATTTTCCATTTGTCTTTCTGGGACTGTGTCACCTCACTCAGCATAATGGATTTGAGCTCCATCCATTTACCTGCAAAGTTCATAATGCCATCCTTCTTTACTGCTGAATAGTAGTCCATTGAATAGATGTACCACATTTTTGTCATCCATTCATCTGTTGAGGGGCATATGGGTTGGTTCCAGCTCTTCACTATTGTGAACAGAGCTGCAGTAAACATGGATGTGCATATATCTTCGTGGTAGTCTGAGTCTTTGGGGTATATACCCAGGAGTGGTATGATTGGGTCAGATGATAAGCTCATTCCAAGTCTTTTAAGTGTTCTCCACACTGCTTTCCATAGTGGTTGTACAAGTTGAATTCCCACCAGCAGTGGATGAGAGTTCCCCTTTCCTCACAACCCCTTCAGCATCTGTTGTCTTTTGTTTTCTTGATCTTAGCTAGCCATACTGGAGTGAGATGATATGAGAGTGGTTTTAATTTGCATTTCCTTAATTATTAATGATGATGAACACTTTTTAAGATGTTTCTCAGCCACCTTTAATTCCTCACTGGTGAAGACTCTGTTCAGCTCTTTACTCCATCTTTTGAGTAGGTCATTTGTCTTCTTCTTTGTTTTTTGAGTAGTTTATATATTCTCGACATTAATGCTCTGTCAGATGTGTCAATGGTAAAGATTTTTTTCCCACTCCTTGGGTTTTCTCTTCACCTCCTTGATTGTTTCTTTTGTTGTACAGAAGCTTTTGTGTTTTATGAGGTCCCACTTGTCAACTGTTGACCTTACTTCCCATGTGGCTGCTGTCTGGTTTAGAAAGTCTCCTCCTACACCTATGTCTAGTAGGTTGTTGCCAACTTTTTCTTTTATCACCTTCAGTGTTTCAGGCTTCACAGTGAGATCTTTGATCCACTTGGAGTTGATTTTTGTACAGGGTGAGAGGTAGGGGTTTAATTTTGTTCTTCTACAAATGGTGATCCAGTTTTGCTAACACAATTTGCTGAAGATGCTATCTTTCCTCCATTGAGCTTTTTTGGCCCCTTTGTCAAATAGGTGGTTGAAGTTACATGAGCTCAAGTTTGGATCTTCAGTTTTGTTCTATTGGTCAGTGGTTCTGTTTATTTTCTTTTTTTTTTTTTTTGCCAGTATCAGGCTGTCTTTATGACTATAGCCCTGTAATATTGCTTGATGTCTAGTAATATAATCCTCCGAGTATTGCACTTTTCACTCAGGGTTGCTTTAGCTATTCTGGGTCTTTTGTTTTTCCATATGAATTTAAGGATTTTTTTTCTAAGTCTGTGAAAAAGCTCATGGGGATTTTGATTGGGATTGGATTGAATGTGTATATTAATTTGGGTAGAATGGACATTTTTACTATATTAATTTTTCCAATCCATGAGCACGGGAGGTCTGTCCATCTTTTGATGTCATTTTCAATCTCCTTCTTCATGGTTTTAAATTTTTTGTTGTAGAGGTCTTTGGTGTCTTTGGTTAAGTTTATTCCTAGGTATTTTCCCATAGTGTCGATGTCTGCTATGTTGGCCAGTGAGGAAGGCATCTTGCATTTCGATTTACTCTATGACCACACCACTACCATCTACTAGGTTGCCTGCTTTATTGACATCTTTCTGAAAAGTGATACTATAGGGAGACCGAGAATTTCCAGAATGAGAATGGCAGCAGTAAAAACTTAGCATCAGAGAAGGAGGGCTTTTACTTACTTTACTAGGAACCCATGCCTCTGACATGAATTTTCCTGTGGCCTTCATGAAAGAACATCACTACATTTTTGAGGTTGCGGTATTGGTAAAAGTGTTCTTTGCAGCTGCTAACAGGTGAGCATGGGTGCGAAACAGCAAAGTATTTAATAGAGTAATCTCTGATATCTCCTAATTAGAGTGCTGTCTCACATAATTCAATTAGGCACAAATGGAAATTCTTTCTTTAAAAAGTCTTGCTGGGTCTACTTAATATTTTATTTTCTTTCTTTTTTTTCTTTTTTTTTTGAAATTTTACATGAATGAGTGCATTGCCTGAGTGTATGTAAGTATGTACACCCCTATTGTAAAATCCCTGTGCAGGTCAGAAGAGAGTGTCAGATCCACCTGAAACTGAGTTATGGACAGTAGTTAGTGCCTCCATGTGGGTGCTTGGATTAGAAACTAGGTCCTCTGTAAGGGAAGTTAGTGCTCTTAACTGCCGAATCATCTCTGCAACCCTGGCTTGCAGTGTCTTAATCTACTACAACAGAGGAATATTTAAACTGGGAGGGAGGTTAAGGCAGAGAAAGAGGGACAGATATATAGTCTAGTGTAAAAAAACAGAAGGAATCATATTAGTCCAAAAACCTACTGAAAATTTACACATAAAATATCTCTGCATGAGCCCATGTACAATGCTATATAACAAGAAACAGTGGCAGACAGGAAAACACTCTGTTTTATTGGACAGGGTAGTTCAAGAGATCCCTAAAATTACACAAGCTAATTGCCTGCCAGAACTTGAAGGTAAGACCCTAATTCCCCATGTCATACTTCAGGCACAGGGCTTGGATCAATGGATCTGGAACTGTCCCGGATGTCATCTCTCATAGTTTTGGAGAACACTTCACAAGCTGCTGAGGGAAAATATCAATTGACGTTCCAACCCCAGCTTTTAAGGCCTACTAACCACATCAGTGACTGGAACAGCAAACCATATTGGGACAGGAATAGCACTTTTATCATGGGAGTAATCGACAGCTATCTAAGGGGACTTACAGTCCACTCAATGGGAATAGATGGTTTTTATCACCTAGTACAGAGTATACTGTAAAGATTTTTAGGAGCTTACACTGGGCATAGACTCTAATTCTGCATCACACTTGGAAATTATTTAATAATTATTTTCACTTGACAAATGAAATTATGATTGAGGATACAATCATTCCCAAGAAAATTAATACTACAGGATTATTACAATCAAGTAGAGTGAACATTTACTTAAAATAGGTTTCCTTCTCTAGAGGCATTTAATTTTTAAATAATTTTAATGTAATATCCTTTAAAAGAATCTACCTATCAGCCAGGCAAGGCAGCACAGACCTTTAATCCTAGCACTCGGGAGACAGAAGCAGGCGGTTCTCTGTGAGTTCAAGGCCAGCCTGGTCTATAAAGTGAGTTCCAGGACAGCTGAGGCTACAAGCTGTCCCAAAAATACCAAAAAAAAAAAAAAAAAAGAATCTATCAATCATGTAGTTAGTCAATTGTAGGTCATTTGCATATTATTATGGTCATTATTGGCAAAATATATTAAAAATAAGATCCCATAAATCAATATTTTTAAGCCCTTGTTTAAACAACAAGAGTTGTATATAAAGTTTTCCATGTCTAAAAATTTCCTGGTGCAGAAAACTCATTTTTCACAGAAATTCTTACTTCTAGACCTCATCAGGGAACTAAGTACCTAAAACTCAACTCCCATTTCAAATGAATTAAATATGTCAAATCTTGCTAAATTATGGAGTGCATGCTCTCTGTTTACTCTGCTCTGCTGAAATGGTTTTGTTTGTGACATCATTGTTCATTTCCCTATTTGTCAAGTCACTGTCACACTTCATTTCATGCTCACTGTACCCACCATCCTAATGCTGAGAGTGAAAAGAATGCAAGTTAGCTTGTCAGACCATAAATATTTCTTCATCTTCTTCCTCAATTATGTCCAAGAAAGGCAAGTTTTATGTATCCATTAACCACCAGCACTGAAATAACCTCCTGAGGAGAATCTATATGTTAGGTGAATTGAGGAAGTGTGTACTGTATCTCCATAATAGGGTTTTTGTTGGTGGTGGTTTTAGTCTTCCTCTTAGAATATGTAAGCGTTGGAATATTTTTTTGAACAAATAAAGGTCCTGATAATGCAAGACATGGTCTCCATCTTGTGTAGTGGTCCTTAAATCCAAGCAGAAAATGGCTGGTTACGCCTGTAAAATCCATATCACCATTGTATAAGTGGGCATATCCTGCCAGGTTAGTTTTTATTGTAGATCATGAGATTCCCAACAAGGTAAGATTAATGATTACTTACATTTCCCATAACATGCATAGCACCTTCTAGCACTATCAAAGCTATCCAGTAAAGATGAAGCTTCCAGGTCAGCACTAGCTTGATATCTCCTTGTTTGTTCTATGACTCACATATGTAGTGTCTGTAGAAATAGTGTCAAATTTTGCAGGGCAAACAAGATCAACAACAATAGCCAATATTGTTAGGTGGTCTGTGGTAAACTCTAGTCAATAACTCTGGAAGAGAGTCCATTCCTGGCACTGATGATTTAGTTATTAGCCATTCATTTCTGGTAAGTTGATAAATCACTGTTATAGGATATTCAGTTTACAGTACTTTTACATATATATGTGTATGTACTTTAAGACAAAGTTCTAAACTAGTAGATATCCATATGAATTTTTGAAAAGGCCTTTAGTTTTAGACATTCTCCACCATACTCCCTCTTCTGCCATGCTTGCTTTTCCCAATCCCATTTACTCTTTCTGATTCCATTACTCCCATGCCTTCCTTAAAATTATTACATTTTAGTCCCCTTATTATGAACCCACACTCCATGGCTCCTTGGGCATAGGCTGAAGAAGAGAATATATGAGGATTATACTTCAAAATAGGTATTGAATTCAAATGATCCCTAATGATTTAGTGTTATACCCATAGATTAGCTACACAGAGAAGATATGAACCCTGGAACAGGAGCAAGATGACATTCTTGTATACAACAAAAAAGATGGATTTGTTCCTAGATAATTTATTTGGGGAAGATGTGAGTGGGAAAGTTTCCTTGTATTCCTTCTCCGGTTGCTTGATATTGGCATAATGAAAGACTACTGAGTTTTCTAAATTAATTTTGTATCCTTCCACATTACTACGACTTTTGATGGTTTCTAGGAGTTTCTGGTGGAGTTTTTGGCATCCTTTAGGTAAACTATCACGTCATCTGCAAAAAGGGATATTTTGATTTCCTCTTTTCCAATTAGTACTGTTCTATTTTCCCTTTCTTGTCTTATTGCTATCATGACCATTTCAATCACAATAATGAAAAGGAGTGGGGAAAGAGGGCAGCCTTACTGGGTTCCTGACTTTAAGGGGAAGACTTCTAGTTTTTCCCCATTTGGGATAATGCTGGACGAGCATATTCAATTTCATCCACTTCATATTTGACAAAAAGGCAAAGAAGACTCAATAGAGGAAAGGCAGCATTTTCAGCAAATGATGTTAGCATAACTGGATCACTACTTACAGAGGAATAAAACTAACCCCCTACCTCTCACCAAGTACAAAAATCAACTCCAAATGGATCAAAGAGTTCAATGTGAAACCCAAAACTCTGAAAATGATACAAGAAAACATTAGTAGTAACCTATTAGATGTAGGTGTAGGAAAAGATTTTTAAATCAGACAGCAGCTGCACAAAATATAAGGTCAACAATTGACAAAATAGACTTTATTAAGCTCAAGAGCTTCTGTACAGTGAAAGATACAATCAAAGAAGTGAAGATAAAACCCACAGAGTAGGAGGAAACCTTCACCAGTGATACATCTGATAAAGCATTAACATCCAGAGTGCATAAACTACTCACAAAAAAGGAGAATGAAAACAAATGACTAACTCAAAAGATGTAGTCAAGAGCTGAACAGAGATTTCACAAATGAAGAAGTAAAGATGGCTGAAACACATCTTAAAAATTTTAAGGAAATGCAAATTAAAACCACCTTAAGATTTCATCTTACTTAAGACTAGCTATGATTGAGAAAACAAAGGATACCAAATACAGGAGAGGTTGGGGGTAAAGGGGACCACTCATCCACTACTGATGGGAATGCAAATTTGTATAACCCTTATGGAAAACAGTGTGAAGTACTCTTTTTTTTTTTTTTTTTCTTTTTGAGACAGGGTCTCGCTTTAGTTCCAGCTGGCCTGGAGATAACTATATAGACCAGGCAGGCCTTGAACTCACAAAGATCCACCTGCCTCTGCTTCTGCCTCCCAAGTGCTAGGATTAAAGACGTACACCACCATGCCCAGCAAGAACTCTTAAAAGACTGAAAATGAGCCGACCTGGGTATATACACACAATATTCCTCCTATTACAGAGATACATGGACATTCATGTTTATTGCAGCTCTCTTCACAATAGTGAAGATCTGGAAGCAACCCAATTATCCCTCAACTGACAAGTGGATAGAGAAAATGAGGTACATGTACACAAGGGGATTCTATGCAGCAGTAAAGAAAGATGACATCATGATCTTTGCAGGTAAATGGATGGAATTAGAAGCTATTGTGCTAAGTGAAGTAACACAGTCTCAGAAAAACAAATGATGCATGGTGTCCCTCATTTGTGGATGCTAGCACCAATTCCCTCTCTAGAAGACAAACTGAATAACTCCTCTTTATTTCTTTGTGTTTTTTTGTAAATATAATACCTGATGTTACTGATCAACTTGCTATATATTGTAGAAAAATAAAATCGTTTCTTTACCTGCAAAAAATATAGTAAGAGGACATCATGAAATTTGCAGACAAATGGATGGAACTAGAAACTATTATGCTAAGTGAAGTAACACACTCTCAGAAAAAAACAAAGGGCATATGGTGTCCCTCATCTGTGAATCATAGCACCAAATGCTTATATGTAAGTCAAGGTGGATAATTTGTTAGTAAAAATTATACCACATTGACAGATATTACTATAGATGTGGCTTGAAGTTTGTGTCTCTATTTTCCTAAATTCTAAGATATTTTTTCTTCTATTACTTTTTTTCATTTTTTAACAATAAATAATAATTTATGAGTACAAGCATCCTTCATGTAAAACCAATTTGAAAGTAGTGCCCAAACCCACACAGCCCAAGGGTCCCAACCATCCAGCTGGGGGGCTTGTATGTTCAATCGAGTTGATCAAATAAGTGTCCAGTATATATTGCTGTAGTTTCACCATTCACCCCAATCGCAGCCCTTACATTCTATCATGCCCCCTCTTCTGCAGATTGTTCCCTAGGCTTAGAAAAGGGGCACAGGTGGACAAGAAGCAAAACAGTCTACTTTCTGTGGAGCTGTCATTTTGGAGCCTGGTCAATTCTGGCTGTTTCCTTTCATGGGCTGACAGTTTGTTCAGGAATAACCTTTCAATCCTACTAATAAAGCATAGGCAATTAGATATATAGGTATTTAAACAGTACTAATTGTTATGGTAGGTTACTTTGGAATAGACACAGATATTTGGGTGGCATGTTAATCAATGAATTACATTTTTTCTGTAAAATATGACAGGGTCTTACTGTGGCTTATAACATCTCCTAACTGCTAGAGGATGTAAGCTTGTGGCATCAGCCATGGGTTATTCCTCCAAGGAGAGAGCTAATAGCCAATTAGATTTGGGACATACAGGCATATGGCCACCTCTGCTGCACAGTATTTCCAGGCAGGTGAGGTGTAGCTGGTGCTGATGGAGGAGTCTTGCTTGACCCAAGGAGACCTATATTTGCTTTAATGGTTTATTGGCCTTTGGTAACACTCTCTGGTATTCCAGAGACCAACTGTACACTTGCAAGTATGGTCTCAATACATCTTTCCCATGCTTACATCACATCTTTGACAGAGGGGCTTATCGCCTCTTCTTGCAGGTATCCCAGTTTACAGGCAAGAAGGCTTTACCTTTTTTTATGTGGGGGGGGGCTTGGATCCCCTGGCCAACATCTTCTTGGTAGAATATTCCATTGCTGATATCAGAGCTCTCCTGTATTAATATATATTTGCTTAAGTACGTAGCTTAAGGAGACTTTAGTATTATATTTGGTTCTGAATAGAGAATAATCCTTTTCACAGTTCCTATGTCTATTAGTCAATTAAAGAAAGCAGTTGTACTGGTTTTATAAGAGATTACCTCTATAACAGTTGGCTCCAATTTACAGTTAGAGAACTACCTCATCATCATCATATCCCTCTTTGTTCTATGAAGGAGAGGTAAGAAAATCTCTCATATTAAAACTTTGTGACACCTAGAAGGTGTTTCATTAGGACACATTATAAATAGTTTTTACAAGTAGGATCCACAGAGGGGTTTGATGCTTGTAGCAGCCTGAGGCTTTTCTTCCTTTCAATGTTCAGGTGGGCCAACATTTCTGCTGGCACTTCCTGTACATCCTACACAATGCAAAGCTGTGTCTTTTCTTTCTCAGCCTTAAAGTTGGTGACGTTTTGACCTGTGGGAACATACAGATCTTTTCCCATAGTTAGTTTTAAGATTTGAATTGCAAAGTTTTTAACAAAAAGGTTTCATATATGTCTGTATCCCCCCTTTTTATTTTAGGTTTTTGTTTTTTGGCCCATGAGTCTCAAAAAGGCAGTTGTAGTACACGTACCTATAGGCAGGAATCAAGGTGCAGATTTCACCCAAGCTGTTTTGGGTGACCGTATGTCATTAACTTGGGATGCAAACAATTTTTTAAGTTAAATCATTCTACAGGTAAAAGAGAATGCTACAAGATCATACTGTACAACAGAAAAATTATAGAGAGCATTTGTATGTGCCAATCCCAAATTTATCGTTATACAGATTTTAAGTAAAACAAATGTGGACAACAACAATTTATATTTCCAATTAACTAAGGTGCATTACCATTTTTATCAGAACCTTTAAACCAACGTTGTTTAATAAACACATATTTCCTTTTACTAAGTCCTAAAACACCATGTAACCTGTAGACAGAATCTGAGCAAAACTGGATGCTTGTTGAACTCACATCAATTAAATATAGAACAAATTTCTTCCTTAAAAATACATTAAACATACATCAACTTGCTATGTGATTTAAGAATGTAAAGTTATATGTCTTTTTACCTGCATGCAAATTTACTTTAAAATGTGAATCCCTAAATGTGTTTTGGAATTAACCTATAGTTTATTTTCAGATTCTGCAATTTGGTATAAGTGTGGAGTGTGAATATGCATATTTTTAAGTAATATAAAATTAAAGGGTACAGAAAAATACTTGTTCAAGGAACTGACTGAAACAGTAAAGTTCTGCATTGAAAAAAAGTTTTTAAAAGACTGAGAAAAAGATTGAATCAATACTTAACATGTATGGCAGAATGCATGAGTTCTGATTAGGGACATGGAGAAAAGGAAAGAATAAAAATAAAATAAAATAAAATATATCTAATATTTAAAAAGATGGATCTGTTTCTCAATATGTTGAGTTACTTTGAATCTTTAACCTGGGAGTTGAGGCCATTGATATTTATTTATTGTAAATTCTTATTGAATCTTTGTGTATTTCATACAGAACATTTTAATCATCTTTATACCCCCCTCCCTCGTAGTATCCTACCATAGCTCCCCATTGGATTCCATGAATTCTCTCATTTGTGTTAATGCCTGCCAAATCATGTTAGTGTCCCCAGATGTCCCTCAGTGCAAGTTCATCCACTGAGGTCCAGTCAGCCTATCTAGAGTCTCTTCCTCTAAGAACATTAGTTTTTCCTCACCAGCAGTAATCAGTTGTCAATAGTTATGTGGCTAAGATTGGGGCCTGCTACCCTTTTTCATAGTTCAATGCTGGGTATTTGTTTGAGTTTGCAAGAGACTTGTGCAAGCTGATACCATCTCTGTAACTTAATATGAGCAAGGTCCCAAGAGCTTATAAGATGCTATTTCCACATGGTCATATACATCTTCTCCTGGCTCTTACAAGCTTTTCTTTCCTCTTCCACAGTTGTCCCTGAGAAGTGGGTGGGTTAAGTTATAGGAGTTTTGTCTAAGGACCAACACCTGCAGACTCTTATTCTCTGTGCTTTGGCCCTTTGTGTTCATGCTTAAGGCAGTTTAGTTGATTTGAGTTGAGAGATGCATTAGTATTCTCTCTACTTCTTGTTCCACTATGACCCCTGACCCTTCTGTGTGGAGGTTACATTGTAGATATATCACTTAAGGTTAGGCAATTCACAGATAATCTCTGTGTATGATCAGGTTTGGAACTCTGTAATAATCTCTGTCTGATACAAAATAAGCTTTCCTGATGAATGGTGACTGGGATACTTCTCTGTATATATAAGGATCCATATTTTGCACATAGTAAGAAATCATATTTCAGTGTGACAGACAGGTTTTCTCTAAGATCTACGACCTCTCCAACCATGTGTATTTGGCTATGTTTACAGTACCACACATAAGTTTCCTCCCAGTTAGTGGGCTTCAGGCTCGATTAGGTAGCTGTTGATTAACCGGATAATAAATTGCCACTATTGCCCTGATACGATTTGCTGTTCTATTCATCAAAGTGGTTATTCGGCCTTAAAAGTTGGGGTTGGACTATAGATTGGTGTTCTGCCTTAGAAGCTTGCACAGTGTCCTCCAAAACTATCAAAGCTAGCCTTTAGGGGTGGTGGCTTCCAGGTCTGTCCCGATCCATTGCTCCAAATCCTATCTCTGAAGTATGTCATGTCTTCAGCAATAAGGTTTTACCTTCAAGTTCTGGTACATAATCAAGGGTTGTGGCAATAGCCTGAATAATTTTTTGATTCTCTTAGATGACCTTGTCCAAAAACTCAAAGGGAGGTTTCTGCTGTCTGGTACTGTTTCTTGTTATTTAGCCTTCAACTATTTATGTTTTTTATCTAGTCCAATTGTGTGTTGAGATAAACATAACTTCATTGGTTTTCTTTTTGTAAACTTTCTTCAATATTGCTTCAAGTTTCTCTCTAGGGATGGTTTGGTGGACATCATGTCAGTCTTTGTTTATACCCATCTCTTAATTTTTATCACAACCAATGGTGATAAATACATATATTGCAACCAAAGGTGATCAACACAGATCTCGTAAATGTTCAGAGAATAAAATAATGTGGAGTTTTCAGCCATAAATGAGACACCTATATAACACCCCTTCCTCCCAATTCTCAGAGATCACTGTGGTACAGGGGATGAAAGCCAAAGGTGCTAGATGTATACAAGTAAACACTGCTATCTGCAGAACACAGAGTTAATGCACATTTATACACACAGTGAGTCATATAACAAACACAAAGCCATCACAAGAATAAACCAGAAAAACACCAGCATGGATCAGGGAAATAGGTAAGGAGTTCTAGCTCTAGCTGAGGAAATCTTGGTAATTGATAGCTGCTGGGGGTGAAAGGGAGGAAATAAGCTTTTTTAAAGGGTGTGACACTTGCTAGGTTATACAGGATCCAGGAGACAGACTCAAACCGAAGAGCTTTTGGAGAACACAAATTAGACTTTATAGGCTTTTAAAATAAGAGACGTGGTCCCTGAGCTCCATATCCCCACTTTAGGATGAGGCTCATTCTGCCTGAAGAGAGCTCGTAACTAACCTGATAAGTTAGCCAAAAACTTCCCAATGAGTTGCGAATGCCCTGAGTTGGACCCAATGGTTTTGCACTAGGGCCTCACATCTATTCTGTTTAGCTAGTCAGTATACAACCCTTGGTCCCTATCATCCTGCCTCAGGATTAGGCCACATTGCCCTCACAGAGATTCCCTGACTAGCTTTTCAGATCCCACTGACTTGGTCACCATGTTCTTGGTCCAGGATTAGGCCTATTCACACTGCCAGAGAACTTTCAACTAGCCAGCCTGGAACTATCCCAATCCTCCAATAAAAAAATTAAAAATGTGAGTCTGCAGCACAACTCACTGCTCATAACTCCACTGATCAGAAAGCAACCAAGCTACAACAACTATAAAACCAGAGCAAAACATTAACACAACAAAGAGAGGCTATAATTTCATAGCATACACACAACTAACAAAAGAATTCCATATACTTGCTGGGCATAGTGGCACCCATCTGTAATCCTAGTACTTGGGAGGCAGAGGCAGGTGGATCTCTGTGACTTCAAGGTCACCCTGGTATACATAGTGAATTCCATGCCAGCTGGGTCTACAGGGAGACCCTGTCTCAAAAATATCAAAAAAGAGAATTCCACATACTCAGGTGATAATACAAAAACAAAAATAATATGAGAAATCAAGATAATAATTTCCCAGAATACTACTAGTCCAATAGAGGTGTTCTAAAATGACAGCTACCCAGAGAAACTCCAGAACACAGAACTTAAAAGAGCAACTTTTTTTGGGTCTTTTTGAGAAGGGTCTCCCTTTAATCCCAGCTGGTCTGGAGCTTGCTATGTAGACCAGACTGGTCTTGAACTCACAGAGATCTACCTGCCTCTGCCTCCGAGTGCTAGGATTAAAGGTGTGTGCCACCACACCTGTCTTAAAAGAGCAATTTTAAGCATATTCAAAGAATAAAAGGATTTTAAAGAAGAAACAACTAAAGAAAACAAAGGGAATAGGAATAAACTCATAGAGACTCAAAAAAATCTCAGCATATGCCTGAATCAAATGACAAAGATAATTTCTTTTTGAAAAGTGAATTCATGAAAGAGATAGAATAATTGAAGCAATTTCAAGCCAAAATAGAGATGGAATTGAAAAATTCATTGAGACAATTTGAAACTATAGGAGACCCAGCAGAATGAATCAAATGGAATAGAAAATGTAAAGTCTAAATATAAAGTTGGAGAATTAGATTCCTCAAGCAATGCATACGAAAAATAAAGAAAAACAAAGATAGGAATAGAATTTGCAGGTAATGTGGAAATAATAAAAAAAAAAAATCTATGCATTATAGGCCTAGAAGAAAGAGAAGACTCTCAAGTCATTAACCTTGAGAAGATCCTCAACAGGATTATAGAAGAAAACTTCCCTAAATTAAGAGAAAAAATATTACCTGAAAAGGAAACTCATAAGAATTACTGTCGAGTTTTCAATGTAAACTAAAATTGTAAAGGAGATTGGGAAAATTATCTCAAGTTCTAAATGACCATAAATGTCAGTACAGAATATATTACCCAGTAAAACTATCTTTCATAAAAGAAAAAAAAAAAAAAAAGAAAGTCTTTCATGATACCAGTAGACTGAAGCAATGTTCACCAAACCATCCTTAGAGAGAAACTCAAAGTAAAACAAAATACTGAAAAGGAATGACCATATGTAAAAGGCTACAAAAAGTGAAAGTATAAAATAGGACCAGAACAAAAGCATAAACTAAAATGACAGTAATCAAAATACATCTTTCAACAATGAGCCTAAATATCAATGGCCTCAATTCTCCAGTCAAAAGATACAAACTAGGAGCTGGAGCGATGGCTCAGCAGTTAAGAACACGACTGCTCTTTCAGAGGACCTGGGTTTGATCCCTAGCACCCACATGGTGGCTAAAAACCATCTTTAACTCCAGTTCAAGAGAATCTGATGCCCTCTTCTAACCTCCACGGCATTGCACGACACGGGTGCGCAAACCTACATGCAGACTGTACACTCATACACATAAAAATAATAATAAATAAAAATTTTTAAAAATTTTAAAAGATACAAACCAGTTCCACAGATTAAGAAACAAATCCGGGCTGGAGAGATGGCCTAGTGGTTAAGAGCGCCGACAGCTCTTACAGAGGACCCGGGTTCGATCCCCAGCACCCACATGGCGGCCGAGAACCGTCTGAAACTCCGGTTCCAGGAGAGCTCCAGTTCCAGGGGAATCCAGCACCCTCTTCTGACTTCCGCGGCATTGCACAACACGGGTGCACAGACCTGCATGCAGACAGTACATTCATACACATACAGAAATAAATAAAATTATTTAAAAAATTAAAAAAATTAAAAAAAGAAACAAATCCATCTTTTTACTGTATTGGCTTTTACAAGTCATATTACTCCCACTCTCAGGCTCATATCTACTCTGCTTACCTAGTTAGGCTGTCGCCATGCTGACCCCAACCCTGCCTTAGGCCTAGGACCATTTCTACTCCTACTGACTAAGAACTCTTCACTAGCCTGCTGGAATCCTACCCCTGGATCCCCATAGCCTTGTAGTGAGCCTGGGTACCTTTGCCTTGTTGAAGAGCTCTTGACTAGTTAGCTTGGAGCCATCTTGTCCTGACAAGAAAAATAAAAAATGTGAGCAACTAGAACATAGACCAACTCAATATCCATATCCAGTCAGAAAGCCACAAAGATACATCAACAATATAAGTAGAACCCAACTTCGACTAAACAAATGAAGATGAGAATTTCATATCCTTATGCACAGGCCACAAACCAGAACCACAAATAACAGAAAAACCAAGATATTATGTGCCCACCAAAATATACCAGTCCTAAAATGTGTACCACGATGAACTACCCAGAGAAACTCCAGGACACAGAATTTAAAAGAACAATCATAAATATAATCACAGAATTCAATTATTTTAAAAAACTCATAAACTCCTAAAGAGGATAGAAATAAACTACTGAATGAAGCTCAAGAAAATAAAAATGTATAGATGAATGAAATAAAAAAGACAATTCATGACTTGATAGGTGACTTCACAAAAGAAATAGAAATAATGAAGAAAACTCAAGGAAAAACCGAGATGTAATTAAAAAATTTAGTAAGCCAATTTGAAATGACACGTCAGAAGCAGAATGAATGAAACAGAAAAAGAAATATCAACGCTAAATTACAAATTGAAGAATGAAACCACTCAATACAAGAATATGATAAAAGTAGCAAAAACACAGTAATAAAGTATTCAAAAATATATGAGATACCTGGCAAAGACCAAATCTATGCATCATAGGCATAGAAGGAGAAGAATCTGAGGTTAACAGCATTGACCAGATCTTCAACAGGATTGTAGAAGAAAATTTTGATAAATTAAGGAAAGAAATGCCTATGGAGATACAAAAAGCACACAGAGCATCAACTAGACAGAACTACAATAGAAATTACCCATGATATATCATAATAAAAAGAACAAATTTACAGAACAGAGGGTACTGAAAGCTACCAGAAAAAAAAAAAAAATAAAAAATAAAAACAGCAAATTCTATACAAAGGAACACACATCAGAATTTTCAGTTGACTACAAAATCCAGAGGTGCCTGGAGCAAAGTATTTCAAGTTCTAAATGATGATGGATGCTAACCCAGAATACTTTATTCAGAAATACTCTCTCTCATAGTCAAAGGGGAAAGAAAAACCTTCCATGATATAAATAGGCTGATAGCATTCATGACCACAAAACCAGAGCTGCAAAGAATGCTCAAAGTAATACAAAGGAGTGAACAAAGAAATTCCCATAGTCAGGAGGTTACATGAAGGAAGTGGATGGAGCTCGAGCCATTATGCTGAGCAAGGTGACACAGTCCCAGAAAGACAAATGGAGAATGTTTTTCCTCATTTGTGGATGCTAACACCAAATCCCCCAGACGAAAGGCAAGCTGAACGACAATATGGTTATATTTTTGTTTATCTGAAAGCAGCTATGTTGTTATAATGTGAATCTCTCAATGGGCTCTAGAATCCACCCACGAATTATTTTCAGACTCTGTAATTACTGTATCTGGGTGGAGAGTATTATCCATATTTTAGAGTAATATGAAATTAACAGAGGAAAATGTGAATTCCTAAGCATAAAAAAAGACTGAGAGAAAGATGCAGGACAGTTATGGCAGAATGCATGATCTGGGATGGGATGGGGTGGGGTGGGGGGAAGGGATGGGGAAAAATGCCTGAACAGAAATGAAAAACGATGTATGAAATAAAAACATTGATAAATAAATTTAAAATAAATAAATATGAAAGCACAAAATATGACTCAGAACACAAACAGAAAACAAAATGAAATTAACGAATACAAATCTCTCAAGAATAATTCTGAATACCAGTGGCCGTAACTACCCAATCAAAAGACAGGCTGTTTGTTGTCTGTCTGCAATACATACATCTTAACTCCAAGGATGGGAACCACCTTGGGGTGAAAAGATAGAAAAAGGCAATCCAAGAAAATGACACCAAGAAACATGTAAGAGTTGCTATTCTAATATCTGAGAAAATAGATTTCAATTTAAAAATAATCGGGGGCTGGAGAGATGGCCTAGCGGTTAAGAGCGCCGACCGCTCTTGCAGAGGACCCGGGTTCAATCCCCAGCTCCCACATGGCAGCTGAGAACCGTTTGTAACTCCAATTCCAGGAGAATTCCAGTTCCAGGGGATTCTGAGACCCTCTTCTGACTTCCGCGGCATTACATGACACGGGTGCACAGACCTACACGCAAAACAGTACATTCATACACATAAATAAATTAAATTAAATTAAAAAAAATTAAAAAATAATCATAAATGATAAAGGACGGTTGCTATATTTTGATCAAGTTACTATTCACCCAAGAAGACATAACAAGCATGAACATACTTCCACGAATTCTGGTGAATTCAATTCATAAAAACAGGACTACTGGACTTTAGGAGAGAGATTAACTGGAACTCACTTACAATATGTGCCTCCAAATCACCACTTTCTAGTAGACAGGTCATCTAGACAAAGAACAATCAGACACATCTGAATTAAAAGATACCATACATCAAATGGACCTAATAGAGATCTTCAGAATATTCTATCCAAGTATGAAAAATACACATTATCCACATCAGCCCATAGAAGTTCCTCTAAAATAGTCCACATAGTGGGATACAAATCAAACACCAACAAATATAAAATAATAAAAAATAACTTCATATATTCTATCAGACCACAGCACAATAAAACAGAATCAGCAGCAAAAGAAGCTCTAGTAACTCCACAAATTCATGGAGATTACACAACATACTCCTAAATGATTAATGGGTCAAAGAAGAAATTAAGAAAGAAATAAAAGTATTCCTAGAACTAAATGAAAATGATAACATAACACATCAAAACCTCTGGGACACATTAAAAGAAATCTTAAGAGGTAAATCTAGAGCTCTAAGTGCCTATAAAAATAGTAGAGGCAAATTAAATTACTTAATATTAAAAATGAAGACTTTCCAAATGTAAAAACAAACCAAACTCAAATGTGTATATGAAAGGAAACAATAAATATTAGAGAAGAAATCACTGAAATTGTAACAAGAAAACAATAAAAAGAATCAATTAATCTAAGAGATGATCCTTTAAAAAGGAAATCAAAATAGGCAGACACTCAGCCCGGCTAACAAAATGAAAGAATAAGAAAATCCAAATCAACAGAATCAGTGATTAAAGGGAAATCATCAAAACATGCATGAAATGATTCATCATATTAATTCAAAATCCTGTTACACTACTAAATTAGAAAATTTAAAAGAAATTGAAGATTTCTAAATTCAATTGATCCACAAAANCCTAGTATAAATCAAGATGAGATCAACTGTTTAAACATCACCATAACAAATAGGAAATAAAAACAGTAACTACAAACAACACAGGTCACAGCAGAATTAAACTAGAACTTCATAGAAGGCATACAGCCATAATACTTAAATTATTCAGAAAGTAGAATAAAGTGAGATGTCCCACACTCCTTTTATGATGCCAGTATTACTCTTAATACCAAAATCTAATAAAGACACAGCAACAACAGCAAACAAAAATACTGTAGGCCCATGTCATTAATATAGATGCAAACTTCTCAACAAAATACTCTCCAACTGCATACAGACACACATGAAAAAGACCATCCAGCATGGCCAAGTCAGTTTTATTCCAGACATACTAGGCTAGTTAAATATACCTAAGTCAGTGAATATAATAAATTACAGAAATTTCCTGAAAGACCAAAAATCACATGATTATCTCAACGGATGCAGAAAACCTTCTTACAAAATCCAATGAGTTAACCTTAAAAGTGCTGGGGGCAATTGGACTAGAGTAAATACACTTGAACATAATCAAAGCTATCTATAGTAAACCCATAACCAACATCATTCAAATGGAGAAAAACTGGAAGTGTTCTACTAATGCATGTGTGTATAAAAACTTAAAAAATAAGAAAACTTAAAAAAAATAACACACACACACACACAATGTGTGCTGATAAAACAGAAGAAAGATGAAGTTGTTTTGGAGTTAAACCTCAGTCAGGTTTACAATAAGGGAAATCATCAAAACATGCATGAAATGATTCATCATATTAATTCAAAATCCTGTTACACTACTAAATTAGAAAATTTAAAAGAAATTGAAGATTTCTAAATTCAATTGATCCACAAAAGTTAAATCAAGATGAGATCAACAGTTTAAACATACCAATAACAAATAAGGAAATAAAAACAGTAACTACAAACAACACAGGTCACAGCAGAATTAAACTAGAACTTCATAGAAGGCATACAGCCTATAATACTTAAATTATTCAGAAAGATAAGAATAAAGTGAGATGTCCCACACTCCTTCTATGATGCCAGTATTACTCTTAATACCAAAATCTAATAAAGACACAGCAACAACAGCAACAAAAATACTGTAGGCCCATGTCATTAATATAGATGCAAAACTTCTCAACAAAATACTCTCCAACTGCATACAGACACACATGAAAAAGACCATCCAGCATGGCCAAGTCAGTTTTATTCCAGACATACTAGGCTAGTTAAATATACATAAGTCAGTGAATATAATAAATTACAGAAATTTCCTGAAAGACCAAAAATCACATGATCATCTCAACAGATGCAGAAAACCTTCTTACAAAATCCAATGAGTTAACCTTAAAAGTGCTGGGGGCAATTGGACTAGAGTAAATACACTTGAACATAATCAAAGCTATCTATAGTAAACCCATAACCAACATCATTCCAAATGGAGAAAAACTGGAAGTGTTCTACTAATGCATGTGTGTATGAAAACTTAAAAAATAAGAAAACTTAAAAAAAAATACACACACACACACAATGGTGCTGATAAAACAGAAGAAAGATGAAGTTGTTTTGGAGTTAAACCTCAGTCAGGTTTACAATTTGTACTTTAACTGTACACCAGAAATACTTTACTGTGTATGACATTGAAATAAAGATAACTTATTAAGGTGAAAATGTGCTATTATTTAGAGACAAATACTTTCAAACTAAAGGAGAATCAGAAAAGCATATGTCCAGGTTTATTTCCAACTATACAGATGCAAGCTGCTTTTCAAAAAATGGAAGTCTAATGTTATCAGCAGCAGTTATTATTGCTAGAAAAAAAACACTCTCCTTTAAAATGAAGAGATTTGTATATTATGAGTATTGAAGTTTCATGTGCATGAAAAAGAATTTCTGTTGGGTCTGATCTAATATCTTGGTCTGCACACTGTCCACATCTTATCTAATCTCGGCCTGGACACTCTCCACAGAATCTATTGTCATTTGCAGCTCAAAGCTGCTGCATGGGGACCAAAAATGCTTTGATGACTCATGGTGTCAAAAGAAAAGTTTTCACTATGTGAGATACTGATTAAAACTTTAACATAAAAATTGTAACTTTATGATAGTCTTCTACAGTTTAAAAAGAATGAAACTTCCAAAGGATACATTCCATAGAATTGTTTCAAGAAGCCTAGTCTTTAAAGGATATCTTGAGAAAAAAATGAATACTAGGTATCTATATCAGTGCAATATCTCACTAACCACATAATATACTTTCTTCTTAATTCTGTGATGATTTTATACTGTAAGTTAAGAATTCCATTCAATGTTCTTTTGTTTAGTAAAATTAATGTGCTTATACCCGACATTGATATCTAGCTAGAGAGGTCCCAGTTCTTAGGGGAGAGCTCCAAAAGAGTTTTATATAAATAGTTTAGTATTTACCTGACTTCTAAAGATGTATTGTTCTACTCATAGATTAAGACATCACTCAACTTTCATTTTAGATGTTTCCTAATGCACCAGATGTAGATTAACACAGAAACCCACAACCAGACAATGTGGTTAGAACAAGAGAATGCAGAATGCTCATCCCTGAATAAGACATTTATATCAAATCAAACTTCTGTCTCACAAGCCTCAGGAATCATAGAGGATGGGGGAGGGGGGTTCTAACAGTCAGAGTTGGTGGATGACCACAAGGAAATAGAGTTTTCCAGACAGCTGATCAGGTATTCATAAGAACTCACAGCAATGCTAGAAGCATGACTGAGCCATTCAATCTAGACAAAAATCACAGCACAGAAATGTTCAAGTGGTAAGAAACCTGAACTGAACCTAAGGAAATTTTGTGAACAATGGCTGCTGGAAAGGGGAGAGACTCTTTCAAGGATGTGACTTTTGATAGGTTAACCAGGCTCCAGTGGATCAACTCATACTGAAGGACATTTTGGGATAAAAATTAGGCTCTATTGTCCTAGACTATGTTAAATTGAATGGGAGCAGTAAGGGGAGATACAGATAAGGTAGGTTTCTAAATACCATCAAATTATGTTGTATGAAAATCAAAAAAGTCAATTAAAATAATTTGAAAATATTCAAAATAAAACAAATGCACATTAGCCTTAGTCTAAAGACCATAATCCTCATGATAGAAACAACTGGAGGAAAAATCAATAACGTGAACAGATACTGTATAGTCCAAGAAGAACTAGAAGGCTATCAAGGCTCTTAAAATTTATAACATAATTACAAAGCAGTAGAATACTATCACAACAGAAAGATCTTGGGAACTCCATAGTATACTAGAGTGTAGGGAAGCTATTAAATCATGCCTAATGTTAACTGTTTACATAACAAAGTCTAGGAACTTCTGATACATAAGCCTCTGGGCATTCATGGGGAGTTATTTTGATTATGTTCATTGATCCATCTTAACTGTGGAAGGGAACACTCCCTAAGTATGGGTCCTGCACACATAAATGGAGAAACTGAACTGAGCTTCAGCATGATCACTGATCATTACATTCTGGCTACCAAGGTAATTGATGCCTTGACAATCCTTGCCATGATGGACTGTACCTTGAATTGCAAGCCAGAATAAACTTTCTCTTTTAAGTTGTTTTTATCACACCAAGAGTGAGCTAAACTAACTAAACATTATCTTATCATTATAACACTATGTAGTATTATAATAGTGAAGAAAAAGTCACAAATAGCAATAGTGGGGCTGTATAGAGATTACAAGATGAAGTATATTTTGAAATGTTGAAAAATATGGAGCAGTTGAGTTGAAGAAATGGCACTCACTGATCTTGAAAAGGATCCAAGTTCAGTTCCTAGCACCCACCTGGTGACTGACTCAAACCATCTGTAAGCCCAGTCCCAGGAAATCCAATGCCTTGTTCTGGACTCTGCCATGCACAAGGCACATGTGATGTATTTACATACACGTAAATAAAATATTAATACACATAAAATGTTTTTGTTAAATTAGACACAAACCATAGACAAATTTTTGTGCTTTGATCAACTCAGAGTGTGAAGAGGGTAAGAAGATGGCTTGAACCCAAACATCAACTTGAATCTCATTAATTAGCTGCAGCTTTTCAGAGAAAGGAAATGGCAAAGGAATGTGTTGTCAAGCTGCCTCATTTATCTCTTTCTTTTTTTTCATTTTTTTTATTTTTTAATAAATAGGTCATAAGTAATGAATACAGGCATCCTTCATGTAAAACCAATTTTCAAGTAGCTATGCCCAAACTTATACAACCTGAGGCCCCCATTGTCCAGTTGGGGGAGCTTATATGTACTATCATGTTGATCAAATAAGAGTCCAGTCTACGTTTCTGTAGTTTTGTAGTTCACCTCAATCGCGGCCCTTACATTCTACCATGCCCCCTTTTCCGCAGATTGTTCCTAGGCTTTAGAAAAGGGACACAGATGGACAAGAAGCCGAACAGTCTACTTTCTTTGGAGATGTCGTTTTCAACTCTGATCGGTTCAGGGTCTCTCCTTTCATGGGTTGGCAGTTTATCCTGGAATAACCTTTTACTCCTACTGATGAAGCACAAGCAGTTAGATATACAGGCATTTAAACAGTACTAATTATTATGGTAGGTTACTTTGGTATAGACACAGATGTTTGGATGATATGCTAATCCATGGACTATAGCTTTTCTGTAAAAGCTGTCAAGGTCTTACTGTGGCTTACAACATCTCTTAACCACTAGAGGATGTAAGCTTGTATCATCAGCCGCGGGTTATTCCTCCAAGGAGAGAGCTAATAGCCAACTAGACTTGGGATATAAAGAAATTTGGCTGCCACTGCTACACAGTATTTCCAGGCAGGTAAGGTGTAGCTGATGCTGACGGAGGAGTCTTGTTTGACTCAAGGAGACCAATATTTGCTTTGTTGATTTAGTGGCCTTTGGTAACACTCTCTGGCATTCCAGAGGCCATCTGGACACTTGCAGGTCAAATGACTCCGCTCTCAGTTACCATGCACCTACACTGATGACTACAACAAAAATTATATTTATAAAATTTGGCTCCTCTTCCTCAGTCAAGATAATGATCCTAATGTAGTACTGTTAGGGCATAAAATCTGAGGACACTGAGCCAAATATATGTTTCAGCACAATATCTGGAATGGAGAAATAGTCAAGAAATAGTAACAGGCACCCCCAGGCTTGGAAAGATATTGCTGAGTACTGGGTTCTATGATGCTTACCTCAGTGTGAGACTACCATACTTCAAAGAGAAGACAAAACTGAAAAACAACAGAATTCCAAGGACTGCATCTATGCTTATCATCATTATTGTATGAATTTTGCAAACGAGTCAAGCATTCTTCTTTAATTTACATTTTTTATTATTATTAAACCTTTTCCATACCTCATACATATGGGGAAATGTCCTGTCCTAGAGATGAAACCAGAAACCAATGAGGAAGAACACTAGGCTGAGACTCTGAATCCACAAACTGGATTTGAATTTTGTATCACAACCATTACTTAACTCATTTTATGCATTTAATGGGGTCAAAACAATGGGTAATGCTATGAATGTTCTAAAAATAAAATAAAGAGATGACACATTTACCTGTGTGTTCAGGGATAGTCCCTGAATTCTTCCTGTTGCTCTTCTCCCTCGTTTAAGATTAATTTCTTTGAGATACGTAAAAACTATAACAACTCTGAATTTCTTTTTCTTTTTAGTGATGTAAAATCTTTTCTGGTGCTTAAAATAAATTCCAGTAAAAGCAATGACATATTCTTTATAAAGGAAAATAGATACAATCAATACAGTATTCCCTTTGAACTTGGCCTTTTGGATTTGCTCCTCTTTTTCTTTACAGAAATTTATATTCCATAGACAGATAAATCCAATCATTTTCCTGTTACTCAGGGTTGGTCAGAATCATGAAATCTAAGATAAAAAACAGAATATAATTATTAGTTGTAACCTTTAACATACACTGTATCAATATGCAATTTAAACACAAGAACTCAGGGAAAAGGTCAGGTTAAAGAAACAAGGGTGGTCTCTAAAGAAATTCCTCTAAGCAATACTTAATAGAATTTCCTTCTCCATCTTTAAACACCATGGAGCCCATCTTTTACCATACAGTCATACATATCCTTTTCCTCTCACTAAGCTATAGCTATAGGATAACTTTTGCAGTTGTGCTTGAAAATTATTTTGATCATGTTCCTACTTGAAAATCATACTCTCCAATGAATTTTGAGACTGGGGCAATCAAGATTTGTCAGTGTATTTAAATGCAGAAGTTGTAAAAAAAAGAAAATAAAAGAAAAGTAGCCTGGCATGGTGGCTCACAACTTTGATCCCAACACTCAGGTGGCAGAGGCAGGAGGATCTCTGTGAGTTCAAGGCCAGCCTGGTCTACAGAGTGAGCTCCAGGCCAGGTGGGACTAAAGGGAGATTCTCTCTCAAAAATACCAAAAATGAATAAATAAATAAATAAATAAATGCAGATGTATACCATCAACTATTATTATATTTAGCTTCAATACTCCATAGAGTGTCATATCAGAATACCTGTCACTCATACATTTAATAAGCTTCTTCCTTATCAAATTTTATTAATCCATGGGTTTGAAATCAGGATTTATTCACTCTCCAACTCCTGTAATGACCTTAATAGTTTGAATCCTTCTCTTAGCTCACATTTTTTACATGGGTGTTATAAACATCAATGTTTATGGAATCTACAAAATTAAAAGCAGTGTTAAATTAGGCTTTAGATGCATGTGTATTTGTATATGTTAAAATATATTTTAGAGAAGCATAAAATGCAACATAGAATTAATATCATTCTGCAAATAATAAACTATAAGTTTTGACCTTTTTTTTTGTATTTTTGAGACAGAGTCTTCCTTTAGCCCCTGGTGGCCTGGAACTCTCTATGTAGACCAGGCTCTCCTTGAACTCACAGGGATCCACCTGCCTCTACTTCCTGAGGGCTGGGATTAAAGGCGTACACCACCACACCCAGCAAGTTCTGACATTTTAGATATATTTTCTGTTAATAGTTAATTTGCTGTGATTTAGATGAAAGAATAGATTAAAGAAACAACATAAATTACATCTGCCTAGTTCAACTCTCAAAATTTCTGAAAATATTTCCCAGAAGAATTGTGGCCTGGATGCTATTTTTCTATGTTTAAGTAATATATCTTTAGTTATATTTGGTTCTTAAATTATTTGACTTTGCAGAACTGAGTTCTGATTATGTTTCGGGCAAAAAGAATATATGATTTAGGTTGATCTTTATTAATGTGTCACTAGCTCATCTAGTTAATTCATTCTTTTAATTTTAATTTTTATTTTAATTTTATTTATTTATTTGTATAAATGTACTGTCTGCATGTAGGTTTGTGCACCTGTTCGTGCAATGCCATGGAGGTCAGAAGAGGATGTCGGATTCCTCTGGAACTGGAGTTCTCCTGGAATTGGAGTTACAGATGGTTGTCAGCCACCATGTGGGTGCTGAGGATCGAACCCGGGTCCTCTGCAAGAGCAGTTGGGACTCTTAACCACTAGGCCATCTCTCCAGCCCATATTTTTTTTATTTTAAAGAAAAACATTTTAATAAAAGTATATAACAGTATTTTATGGAAAAAGTCCCAGGTATCTGGTTGAAATGTTTCCTTTGTAATAATTAAAGTTATATAATAAAGATGAAATTTCATAATACTTGCACTCTCCTTCATAAAAATGCTTTGCTTATTATCTTATAAATATTCTCTCTGTAGCAGGGAGGTCTTAGTTTATTGAATGAATTACAACACCCATATTAGAGATGCAGATATGTCTAGAGTTCAGAAAACACAGAAAACCTTTCTCAGGCTCACAATACCAATTTAGGCCATATGCAGTCTTGTGAGATGACCTCTTAGGATCCTAATAGTCATAGTGCACTAACTCTTTTAATTATTATTTCTTGACACATAACAAATTAGATAAAATTCTTTGAAAAAATTAAGCAGTAGGAATAGTCATAGTAACACATTTTCAAGGCTGAATTACACTTGTATTTAATTCTAATTTTAGTTAATTTTTGGTGAAACAAATAATTTACAAGGAATGAAAACCTTAGAGGTGTTTAGCTTACTGTAGTGCCACCAAGCTTAACTCTTGCCCCTTTACAAAGTTCTTAAGAATGAGAACAGCTGTGTAACCCAGAGCATTGCTCACTTATATGAAAGGTCTGCTTCTCTGTAGCTTACCACAGCACTTCACTAGGTCTCCCAAAAATAGTCAGTAGGAAAAATAACTTTTATTGTAATCCAATTAGCATAAAGGCCCAGAACTTAACTAAGTGAGTAGACTTATCATGTCCTTTTTGAAGGTAAAAAACAGAAGGCAGAGCTTCATCCTGTCAACATAGAGATGTGTTTACTATCATACCCCTCTCTTCTGTCTTTGAATACTAAAAAAGTTGTTTGAAATCAGTGAATTAGTATTTAAGCTGAATCAACTGCTGATCTATAAAACTCTTACTTGAATGCCACATCTAATATTTGCTATCTATGGAATGACTCTTTAGGATATTATGGTATATGAATACTTTAACCAAACCACTTTAATGTGGAGTCAGTTTACTACACTAGAGTCATGGTGTTATACCTCAGCGTGATTAGCTGTCAAAAGACATAGGAAAAAAAAAACTGGAAAAGTTAAGGATGAAGTACAATGAATGCAAATAATTTTGCAGGAGGGTTTCTCCCAGAAAATAAACACCCACATGTAAAGCTGACATGAACTTCTTATACTTCAAGAACATCCTGAAGAATAAGGTCAGGGGAAGTACAGAATTGCATGAATAAAAAGCCCATGAGAAAACTTCATTCTAAGTAATAAGAATCTTCCAATATTTTTCTTTTTGCATACTCATCAGTCATTTTTAATTACTATTTCTAATATTGTATTATTTAACAATTTCACACATGCATATATGAACTTCAGTTATTTTCACATATAATTCATTCTCCTCTCATCCCTCCCTGTCCTTCCAAAATCATTTTTCTTTCCACGTGTCCCTGTTCTACTTTCATGTCTTCATTTTGGGTAGGTCCAACTGAGTTGCTTCCATAACGATGGGTGAGACACTCTCTCCAAGTTTCAGGAACAGTACAGAAGAGGGCATGGAAAGAATCCAAGAGCCAAAGAATGAAGAGATGTACAGCCAAAAGACATCTTCTAAACATGACATAACTGTTGTACTTATGAACTTACTACAGCTATGTTTATCTGTACAAAACCCACAATATTGGCTCCACCAACATTTTATCATGGAAGGAGGAGAAGCCAATGAGGCCTTTGTGTTTGTCCAATAAATGTTATACTATGTGCGGATAATTAGGAGCAATATTTTACAGAAGATAAACCATTTGGAGTTTACGATTGTGACAGAAACAATGACTTGTACAAAAATGTACATTTATACCCATTACTTTAGAATGTTTACCATACATCAGTGTACTTGGCAGGTTGCAGTTATTAAAAAATAACAAACTGATGCTTTTGACTATAAGTGGTTCAACAGTACAGGGGAAGAGGTCTGTATATGTAAGAGAAACAACTTTTCAAGAGAAGAGTTCTTTAATCAAGTCTCCAGCCATGTTGGTCAGCCATTCAGAGTTAACTGGTGAAATTCAAGACAATTTGATCACTTCTCAGTAAAAACTCCACCCTGTGTACATTATACATTTTTCTACTTTCCACACTGTACCATGATCATATGTTTGCTAGCCCATTTCCACAACTAGTTCTTAAGTTTTTTAAAACAAAAGTATTTTTTTCTGTGAAATTTGTTATCTAACACAAATTTTGCATTGGAACAGGCACTCCAAATTTTCTTGCTCACATGAGTGAAGGAATGCAAATAATCATATTCTTAACTGTCTTTGAAAAGAGTATAAAAAGACAAAACATTAATTCTAGTATAGGGAAGGTATCACCCAGGAGATGACCTTCAAATTGAATTTTGAACAATGAGGTGAATTATGCTCACATAACAAACAAAGCTCAACAGATTTCTAAATGCTTTCAACTAAATTGCTTAGAGTGTCCTAAAGCAACCTAAAGACAGCCTGTCAAAACAGGCTAGAAGTGGTGTTGGGAAATGTGTTGAAGCTCAAACTACCAAAAGTATTTTTCCTTCAAGCAATGTAAGCAAAACGTGGGCAAAAGGTAATAAATTGCATAGCAATGAATTTCTTCAATGAGTACTGTACTATAATGTTGTTAGGACTTTTCTCTGGATTTCATGGTGTACAGGTAGAATTTGAATGAAGAGGTGATGTGCCTAACCCTTTAATAGCACACTGAAGATGAACTGATAGACCTGCAGGAGTGTGTTATGTGGATGATACTTAGAGCTTCTAGAATGGAATATGCCATGGGTTGTTATTAAGCACCCCCCCCATTCTTTTGCTGTAGGGGATAAGTTTTCCTAATATTTTTTTCTGGGTATTTCCATGCTGAGATCTGAATGATGCATGAGGAAATCTTATCTACAATAAGAAAGAGACATCTAAATGCATTATTATGGTAAATTTGACTTAGAGATTTGCAATATTATAAACATAATAGTGCTTTGTTTATTTATGTTTCAATTTAGAGATTGATCGGAGTCATACCGGTGGTAATAGTATGGTGAACTTGGGATGCTGGTTAGCTGTTTAATTAAGTGTGCTTCACTCTGAAGAATTATATTTGACAAGATGGGGAAAGAACTGTTCTTAACAATATCTCAGTGTCCACAAGTAGAGTGTCTATGGTATCACTATATTCCCAGACATGAATTATCTGTTTAATAGTCACACCAAACATTTTAAAAGAATAAAAGTTCAAATGTATCTTTTATGTAGGACAGCTTAATTTAAGTCATATGTGGGTATTAGTGAATAGGAAGAAATCCAATTTTGCAGTGGATGTCATACATACAACAGAAAAAAATATATAAAGAAAGCAACAATACCTGAAGAATTTTCCTGTAGAAAATGAAGTAAATCTCATTTTGTTGCAAAAGATTTACTTATTCATTCCTTTTTTTTTTAAAAAGTAGAGAAATCAATAAAATTGGTTCAATTTCAAAGAACAAAGGTCCTGTGAGAAGACGCGTAAAGAAAACTGATGTGGGTGGAAAGATGGCTAAGTGTGTAAAGGGATTATTTTACATATATGGGACCTCAGTTTAAATTATTTATTCCTTTTTTATGTGAGTATATTGTGTGCATGTATGTAAGTTCACCTGTGTCATGCAATGCCCATGGAGGTCAGAAAAGAGCATTAAATTACCTGGGAATTTGAGTTACAGACAGTTGCTAGCCACCATGTGGGTACTGGGAATCAAAGCCAGGTCCTCTGCAAAAACAGCCACTGCTGAGCCATCTGTCCAGTACAGGGACCTCAGTTTAATTCTTACAGCCCTTGCTCATGATATCCTTCACTTGTAATACCAATGCTGCAGAGATGAAATCAAGCAAAAACCCTGAGGCATGTTGATTCAAAACTCAGGGCCCAATGAAACAACCTTTTCCAATAACAAAGGTAGATATCACCAGAAGAACCATACTCAAGGTTAACCACTGGCTTTCATACATAGATATGTACATGTATTCACACACACACACACACACACACACACACATATACGCACACATAAACAAACACACACATGCAAACATACACACACAGGAAAGAATGTAGCAGGATACATGGATAACTAGGAAATTAAAAGCACCAGGATAACCTTCCTAGAAGAAGGCTGTCTTTGCGGAGGCTGAAGATGGTGCATCTTTGCAGAAAAACATTGCAGAAAAACAATTTTGGTGTTAGGTGGGAATTTGGGGCAACTGACTATAAAATACTTAAATAGCTACAAAATTGACTGACTTCCTAAGCAAAAGGACTCTGCGTATGTTATAAAATCAGACAAGAATGTGTAGCATTGCAGCAGAATAGGAGAATGCAGAGAAAGAAATTTTTAAAAAAATGAGAACACACAGACCAATGAATAAAAGATAAAATGTTAGTGTATACTCAGTATACTCAGTATAACTAAGTCATTATATAGAAGAAATAAACACTGAATTGTGTGTACTTTTGTATACANTCCTCCTCCTCCTCCTCCTCCTCCTCCTCCTCCTCCTCCTCCTCTTCAGACTCCCTAACACAGGATTACAAGCATGTGCTCCATACTTCCCTTCCATAAGAATTATTTTAAAGTAAAATTTACTGAAAGTATACAGAACAATGGGTTGAAAATAACGTTGAATACAGTCAGAGCTATGAAACAATATCAGTTCCTTCAAGTTTATATTCTTGTATTTATACTTAAGATATAAAGTATATTTCCTGTGATTTCTAAACTGATTTAATCTAATAAGCTTCATGGTGAAACACCAAAGAATGTGAATGGAGGTTCAAATGAATGCAAAAGCAACTGATGAAGCAGGTTCCTTGGGAGCCTGCAATTTTTTAAAGGGAAAATGATCATCATCACTGATAACCTAAAAGCTAGATGTCATGAATGACACAGAGGACTAGACACTGTTGTGTGAAGTAAGAGGTCACAATGAGGTATCAACGCTTTTCAACCCTGTCTTCCCTAAATTAGCCAATTTTCTGTCTTGTAGACCAAAAATCTGTGAACTATTTTCTTATATTCTGAAGGCTACAAGCTAGGAATATTGGTTTTGTATTTTCAAATAGTTGAAGAATAAAATATATTTTTGTGACTGAAAAATTACAGATACAAATTAGGGCTTATCTTTCCACCTGGAAAACAGTTGTTAATCTCCATTGTACATAAGGCCTTACCTCAATCAAGTCCCATTGTGTGCAGATAGAAGCTGTGTAAATGCAAACAGGGAACAACTGAAATAGCTAGATAACCCCTTTCCATTGATTGGCTTTGACTGTAGATTGGTGATATGGTTGCTTTCATAAGAAATAAGATAGGGAGTTCCACGCAGTATTTAAAATATAAAATTATATTAACAACTGTAACAACTGACAGTGTAAGCTATTGATAGTATTTCCACGGAGAGGTTCAATGTTATTTTAAATGAGTGGGACCTGGAATCCAAATGTTGATAATCTCTTAATTTCATATTTTTTTCAATAATAGTAATTTGTGTCATTAAATTAACTGTAATGTGCACTTTAAAAGGTTATACAGTACAGGAAAAAACAATCGGACAACACTTTTACTTTAGAAATTCTTCAAAACTTCCAGGATATGAGCAGGTGTTATATGTGTTTGTGTGTGTACATGCAAATAAGCTTACATTTATGGGTCCTCACGCATTGTGTGGAAGTCAGAAGGTGAGGTTACATGTTCTTCTATGGTTCTCCACCTCATTATTTGGCATAGATCTCTGTAAATTTCATACAATGTATTTTTATTGTATTATGTAATCTCCCCTAATTTTTGTGACCACCTTTAATACCCCCACCCCAAAATCATGTACTGTATTAAAAATATGCTTATAATTTATGCTATATATATATATATATATAGTAATATATATGGAGATATATGGGGAGAGAGAGAGAGAGAGAGGGAGAGAGGAGAGAGAGAGAGAGAATTGAAGCAGACAGACAGACTGAGTCAAATCTATGTCCCCAAATGTCTTTTCATGCAGTTCCATCCACTAAAGCTTGGATACCCTACCAAGTCTACACCCTTAAAAGAGTCTGAATCTTCTTTTCCCAGCCTAGAAACATGTGACTAGACAGGCCACAAGCCAAATACTATTATTCTGATAAACAGACCATTAAACTGTTTCCTAATTACTTAATTTTGTGCCAATTATTATTGTGTCTCTAAACAAGCATCTTTATGCATCAGATGGTGATTAACACAGAAACACATGTGTTTCGAAGTCTGAGTTTTTATTGAAAATGAAAGTTAAATACATCTTCAGAATCATATAAAAATTACAGCCTATCAGAAAATGCTTTTATGAAATCAAGTAGGTTACATCTAGAATTTGAGTTACATATAGTCCTGAGAAAGCTCAAATTTCTGTCCATCATCCAGGTAAAATCATTAACAGTGCTCATTATTTTCAAAGATAAACTATATTAGAGGGCCTCGGGTGGGAAAAAAATAACAAAGATAAACTATATTCTTAAAATATAATAAATAATTCAACCAATAAACAATTTAATATATGAAGGTACTGTTATTCAATTGTGATTTTTACCATATATCAGAGAAGAATCTGAAAAGTCATAATTTTAACATCATCTAAAATTTAATTACAATGAAATTTGATCATCATGCAAATCATAAAAATATTGTATTATTACTCATTATATAAATATACCTAATTTTATTGTGCTTATAAGATGAAATGTCTAAATCTTAAGTTAAATTTAGAACTACAATAGACATTAATGAATTCAGGGCCAAACTGGTTGATTATAATAAAATCATAATTATCTCCTTAACCTGTAATTTGCCATGGTTGTGCCACCTTTAAAGAGAAATTGGCTCCATTTGCACAGAATCTCCTCTACCTCAAGGTTATCTTTGCAATGTGATCTCTCCATTATACCAAAATTGCTCTTACCAAGAACATCAACCCCTTCCCTTAATACCAAAAGGATAGCTTTGATATATATAGATGGTTGGAACTTTGCTACTAAGGATTATAAATTACTATGCCTCGCAAATTAAAGTCTTAAAATCTAATTACTTCAATTTGTTTTAAGTGCATTAAATTATTATGAAAGGAGCTACATTGAAATCTCCAAGTACCAGTCTTCTTTTTATATCTAAAGAACAAGTCACTCCTTTTCTAGCGTGCCTCAGGGACATGTTTTATTGTATAGACATGCTTTATTGTATAATCAAAAGAGATTAAAAAGTGAAAGTTCTCTTTCTAATTTTCTGTCTTTAACATTTAACCAGTGTTTTTGTCACAGTGGTGTTTGCATTGTTATAGCACAAATTTTCAATCTTTTAAAAATAATATCTGGGTAGAATCCCTATAGAATTACCCTCTGGTAAAAGTCATCATGATTTTCTCCTCACCTGAATTTGAAGCAAAAATGTCCATGGAGAATATTGTTACACTCTTCAATGTAATAAGAATGGGACAGATATTTATTTACCTCAAATATATCATACCACAGATTTAGAAAGATACTCTTTGTATTTGATTTAACAACTTTAAAAATAAATTAAGCAATTTTATATTCCTTTATTTTCTTCCTAGGTCAACCCAATGCTCTACTTGCATATGTTATATAAATGAAGTATTTACATGATTATCATCATTTATTAGACTGTATCATAATTTATAAAACATAGCTGTTAAAATGTTCGGTAAAACAAGAGCATCATAATTTGAATAATGAATCAATAAACGATATATTGTCCTCTTTTATAATTGATTGAAATAGGTTCTTTTGAATAGAAACCAAAAAAACAACTTTATTGAAAAGCAACCTGTATAAAAAAAAAAATAACAGGTCTTTTTAGGGCTAGAAATCACTTTGCTTAGTAGCATAGTAGCATTCTGCTCTTGTAGAGGCTCCAAGTTCAGTTGCCATCAGCCCTCAAGGCAACATTACAAACTCTTGACAAAAATATGGTTCTAAAGAATCTGAAGCCCTGCTTGCGCTCGAGGGAACCTGGTACGAATATGGTACAGTTACATATATTCTGACCAAAAAGTCATACGAATGAATCTTTTAAAAAATAAAACCTGTTCCTGGACATGGAGAGATCACTCATTACTTAAGAGCACTCTCTGTCCTTGCAAAGGACCTGGGTTTAATTCCCAGCTTACGTAGTGGCTAACAAACATTGGTAACTCCAGTTCCAGGAGATCCAACACCCTCTTCTGACTTCTGTGGGTCATTGCATGACATGACCACAGGTGCACGTACATTCATGCAGGCAATACACTCATGCACATAAAATAAAGAAAAAACTTCCTTTTTAAGCAACGGTGTTGATTTTGTGCCTGTAAGACCAATAAAAGATGAAAAGAGGCCCTTAAATCTCACATTTGATTGTGGAAGACGTGGATTTCTTCTCAGAACAATAGTGTCCAAAGGATAAAATGCATGTAATTATATAGGCATCCTAATGTTATCAAATTTTTTTCCTTGATTTATTTATTTATTTATTTTTTATTTTTTTTAATTTAATTTTTATTGAGGGTTTTGCATTTCGTACATCATTTTCCAATTCAGATCAGGCATATTTCCCCTTCCCTCCCCCACCCCCACCCCATCCAGATCATGTATTCTGCCATAACTGTCCTGCATCTTTCAGGTTTTTTTTTTTTTCATTTTTTAGCTATAAGTGATAATCCATGAGTATAAGCATCCTTCGTGCAAAACCAATCTACAGACTGTTGTGCCCAAACCCCCACAGTCCCACCATTCAGTGTGTGTGGGGGGGGTGACAGGTTGTTTGTTCAATCAAGTTATCAAATTTAAATAACAATTAAAAATCCCTATGTAAAACTGGTGAGTAAATTGTTTTAGTCTCAGAAAGGTTCATTGGAAGTCAAATATATTAAAATGAGGCATGCCAACATAACTGACAGGAATAAAAGTATAAGTTCAGTTCATTTTCTCAAATGTAATGATACCAAGTGAAGCTATTTTAAAATGATAAAATAATTGTCTTGTCAAAATTCATACTGAGCTTTTTAATGTGCCTTACATTCTAAGCAGGGTGTTCATATTTTATATAATCTGCCCAATTTACATAGCTCTATATGGCAATTCTAACGTTTTAGACAAATGCCCAGTTCAGCATTTTCACTGTTGTCTTCCTGACCTCCTGGCATTAAGGATTCTGTCTGTTTCAGAGCTCTGAATGTATGTCTTCACACCTCAGTAGTAACACTTTCATCTGTGTGAATGCCTGATTGGTTTCTTTTCTCATACAGGTTGTGAATTCCCTGAGTAGGCTGCTATGCCTTGTGCATATTTAGGAAAGGATTTCGTTTTGTTTTCTTGTTTTCTTTCTTTATGGGCACATTGCAGAATACAAGGATAAAATATAAAAATAAATTGCTTTACTATGTACCACCAATAAACAACAGGAATTTGGAATAAAAATCACAGCACCACGGAAATATGAAAGAATATATATGTCATATAAGAGCTATATAAGGGAAATGATAAAGCTTTGATAATACCCAAGATAATTAAAATAAATATGAAATAAAATGCTGATTTTTCTTACACTATATGTTATTTTCAACTTGATATAAATAGTAGATGCAGTCTCAGAAAAATTACATGCTAAAACAGTGAAAATCCATTTGCTAATTTCAATGGGAAACCTCATGTAATCATAGTACTACATGATCCTGAGATGGCAGGATTCATTGTCAATTTCTTGGCTGTGAAGAGAGAACTCATCTTTAAAAACAATTTGAAATGAGACTAGATAGATGTCTTAGCTAGGTAAAAAGGAAGGGAGAAGGAGGGAGGAAAGGACATAGAATTACATTCAAAAGCCTTAATGAAGAAGGTTAGTTTAAATATATGATGAAATCTATATTTCACCTAAAACATTTATGGAAGATAATATAAAAATGTGAAGATTGTTTTCAGATTAGCAAAGACTTTTGAGACACAACACTGAATGCAAAAGTATCTTTTCTACAAGTATATATATGTGTTTACCTATAAACCCACCATTGAGACACTGATGGAAGAAAATTCCCAGAAGTCTAGCTTGATTTACACACAGTAAATTTGAGAGTAACCTGGAATACATATCATAAGTCTATCTTAATGTCTGCACAAATTTTCAAAATGTCTATTTCAAGGAGTTTCCAAAGTATTAAAAACTTTTCAAAAATATACACAATAAATAGCACATTCAAAATATAGTCAAGGTGGAGCTAGTATCTGTGGGGGAGGAGGACAGCTTGCATGGTGCACAAGGATTTCACTTTTCCAACAAAACTCTGCAGTTTCTGTTTTCCATTCTTTTCCAAATTTGCAGAGTGAGCACCGTTACTCCAAGGACCCTAAAGCAGATAGCCATAAACAAACAGCAGCCACAATCAAGGACTTGTTGAAACTAGGGAACAAGACTCCACTGATGAGAAAATTTATTTTCCACCTGACACTGACCCTCAGGTTTCCTATGAACTACCAGAAGAGGTCCATAAAGAACTAATAGATGCGTGAAACAGGACTGGATCTCACTTCCACACTGTCCGTGTATAACTGTGTTCAGAGCGGTCTGGAGAGCAAGGGATAGTCAGTGTCCTCAGGTGAGTGTCTCCTGAGGTCTCTTCAATTAAACACTGACACTCAGTGATGTAGAAATGCAGCGTGGAATGATACAGATAAATCAGGGATGAGTGAAAGAAATTCCAAGACAAAGAAAAAACTATTCATAACAAGCAACAATGTAAGAATACACTCCTCTTATTTCTGAAACTGTTTTATGTTACTTTCCAATAAAAGTAATATCATGATCAAAAATCAAAACATAGTAAAAATGTGAAAAAAATTAACTAAGAAAAGAAATAGGTGGTAAATAAATGGGAAAATAACAGCATATTTTAGGGAATGACAAATGGAAATAAGAGTAGGAGACAATGACAGATACTTCAAACAATGAAAATCCAAAGCACTGTGTAGGAATGAAACTTTGCCTGGCTCAAGGCAGGACCTGTAAGACCTGTCCTGCAAAACCTCTGAGAGTTATCTGATATCTCTGTGGTCATTCAGTTGTCTCTCTGAGTTATCTATAGCTCCAGAAGTTCCAGGGTATTGCAGCATTTTAGCCTCACCTCTCTCTGCAAAGTTCCAGAACTGGATGGCTCCTTCCCTCGAGGTATTGAACAAAATGTCACACCTCTAGTTTACCAGTTGCACAAACAGGAGCACTGCAGCACCCCCCCCCGTAAGAACTAAGGTGGCCCACCCCTCCCTTCTGCTTGCCCCCCACTTCCTTGCCCAGAGCACAGTAACCTTTGATATATAAACACACATTGCTGGCATGAATAAATGAGAGAGAGTTTCATCCCCCAGACTTTCTTTGAGCCCTTGTCTGTCTTTCTTTGTCTTTCTATTCCATTGGGTAACTTTCTCATGGTCCACTCCCCTCTCCTTGCCAGAGCTAAACCTAGAGACTGCCTGCAGGCAGGAGACAGCCTTGAAGCTCGCAGTCCTGTGGGACTGCCAGGTCTGGTTCTAGGAGGGAGGAAGATAGTGTGGATTGCAGCCACATGTGACTAAAGGAACATCAGACAATTAGAAACAACCCACAGCACTGACAAAGGAGAATGTAGAAAATTATGGGTTTTGATAACAGAATAGTAAAGGAAAGGTTTACTTACAGGACAGCTTAGGTTTCTGATAAAGCTTTATATGAATTACCTATCAATCTTACATGCAGATCTTCTCCTTTGTATATATTCTGAATGAATAACTTATGCCTGCACATTAACCTGCCTATCAACAGCTGTTTATATCACTTTTATTCATAATTGTCCTAAATTGAAAGTGATTAAAATTTTCTTTAACATTTAAAAGTCTATAAGCAAAATATAGTGAACATAGATTATGATTGCTTAATTAAAAATAGCTTTTTATATTTTTTATTTTTTTAACATTTTTATTGAAGTTTTGTGCATTTCATACATTTCCCAGTCCAATTTTAGACTCATTCCTTTTCTATTCTTCCCACCCCACCTGAGTTCATGCATTTTGCTATACATGTCTTGCATAATTTTTTTCAGTCTGTTTAAAGTGTTTCTATGCAGAGGTTTATTGTTTTGGGATGAAGTTTACTGTTTCAGTCAGTTCTTTGACCCAGTCCTTTTGTTGTTCCCTCCAATTTGTATTGTTCCAAAATATGCACATATGTTCTTCACAAATATTCCAAAATTATGACATGTGAAAGTAAACTGTATATTAATTCCAAAACATGTTTAAGAATTCACATTTTCCCCTTTACTTTTATATTACTCTAAAGTATGCATATATGCCTTCCCCACATATTCCACATTACAATATCTGAAAATATAGGTTAAATCTAGATCCCAATAAGGTAGTCACATTATAGTGACACAGTTGCTTTGAAGATGATAGATAGATAGATAGATAGATAGATAGATAGATAGATAGATAGATAGATAGAGCTCAGTTTG
>VZQC01004377.1:0-151773 GCA_009823505.1 Rhizomys pruinosus
AAAGAAAAATTGTAGCAATCTGCTTTTACTTACCATGATATTCTCCAGTTCCATGCGTTTTACTTCAAAATGCTCAAATTGATTTGAACTTTTCCTGTATCACTGGATTTAACTGCATTCTGAACAATACATTGTTCCACATTTTGCCTTCCCATTCACATGTTAATGGAAACCTAGGATGATTCCACAAGTTTGTGATTGTGCATAGTGTTGCTGTATCTTGAAAGGAGATTTCTTTCCTCTATGCTTATTTAGATTCCTTCAGAAACATACTACTGAGTTCTGTAAATAGATAATATGAAAATTCTACTCCAAATTTATAAGGCACCTGCACACTGATTTCCATGCTTTTCATAATTATATACCCCATTGAAAAGTTTACAAGTTTTACCCCCGACCCCCACCTTGGAGCTTCATCAGCATTACTTGTAGTTTGATTTCATGATGGTAGTTCTGCTGCCTGGAGTGAGATGGAATCTTAAAATAATTACTTTGTTTGCAGCTGACTTTATGGCAAAGTTATATAGGGTATTTTTCATATTTTATTGTCAAATGATGAGACTAGTAAGGTCTCCAGTTCTCTTTCAATAGTACTAGTTAGGTAGTATTCAAATGTAGTCCATACACAAAAGTGGCTTACTACAGGTTTGCTCAAAGAGAGGACAAAGGAAAATGTTAAGATGTGCTTTAAATGACACTAGATAGGCTGAAAAGACCTCAGTGGGTGGATGAACTTGTTTGGAGGGGTATTCCTGGAACACTAACTTTACTCAGTATTCCTTAACAAAAATGTTGAGATGCAGGAAATCCAGTGTGTGTGGGGTCTATATAAAGGTTCCAATCAGGAACAATGTATAAAGAGTACTAAACTATCCTGTATAAAATACACACAAAATTCAACAAAATATTTTTTTAGAAAAGGAAAGTCTCCCATTCTCCCACTTTGGACAATTTTCTTCCCTGTTACTTTGTGCTGATTCTTTCAAAACTAGCCAGACTGAGAAATGAGACCATAGCTAATAGGGGAAAAGCTCAATACTCTTGGGTTAGGAATAAAAACCTAGCAATCTTAAAAAAAATTGTTGATTGCACATTAATTAGTTTCATCTCTTGGCATAAGTTAGACATTGTATTGTATTCCTGAAACTTCAGAAATACATAATTACAATGCTTTGAATTATTATGTTTAATGTTACTTGAAGAGGAAAACTAAGTGTGTGGTGTGTGTGTGTGTGTGTCTGTTGTAAAACTCCATGCATTGAAATGAAAAAAAAACTTATGATAACTACCCCTTGTGTGGCTGTATCTATTACTATTAATTATTTCGTGTGAAAAAAAATCAGAGGCCGATATAGGAAGAGAAATTACTCATCTGTTCAAAAAGCAGAAATATAAAACTGGCCAGGGAATAAGAAGATGTCGCAATGGGGAGAGCGAAGAAGGAGAAGAGAGCGAAGAAGGAAGAAAAGAAAAGTAATCAATCAATGTCCCTGAATGATTCTAAGCAAATGTCAATAGGAATCTTATGAGCATATCCTTTTTCAAAGACATATTCCAATTTTATTGAATATGTTTAATATATTATTATTATTAATATAAGTATAATTGGTTTTAACTATATGTATCTAAGTGCTTTCATGTTAACCAACATTCAGGGAGGCAAGAACTGATCATTATTTACCAGAGAACTGGAGTTGGGGATGGTTGTTAGATGCCGCATATGTTCTAGGAATCAACCCAGGCCTCTGCAAAAGCATCCATTTTTAATCACTGAACCAGATCTCCACCATTGAAATTTAATATTTAAACAGTGCTCTTACAAAAGAAAGACTGCAAAGCTAGACCTGTGAATTCACTGTCAGTTTCCAAAATATTATGGATCATAATCCCAGCCTGATCACTTTGAAATGAGAGGCATGAAAGAAAGCCAAAGAAAAATTTCTAGATTAAATAAAGTCATGCATATAAAACAACAAGCACGGCTTGGATGTGTTAAAGATTTTTATTGACTGACTTTTGATTTCTTTCCACTTCTTTCTGCCAAAATATAATAGGAACTTAAGCATCTTTTTGTATCTTAGCCCATTTCCCTTTTATTTATTTATTTTGTTTCTATATTAATACTCTTATTTTATTATACAATCATACTTTGCTCAGATTTTGCACCACAATTATTGTCTATGTTAATATTCTTTAATAGAAAATTTTCTAGCACTTCTGCATTCCACCAGGTTAAAATTTATTTCATTGTTTTCTTGTTATTTCATATATCTGAGTGTTTTGCCTTTGGTAAGTCCCCAGTGGCCATGCCACTGGCGGGCATAGAGACCAGGAGAGGCATCAGATCTGGAACTGGTACTATGGATGTTTGTCATCCACCGTGTGTGTGCTGGTATCCAACCCTGGGTCCTTTACAAGAGCAGATAGTGCTCATAACCCAGAGCAACTTTTATGTTTTTCTATGAAGCAGAATGCTCATCGGTTTATTTTAGTGTCCAATTGAACTAATTATGGTCCAAATCTTCCTAAGTCTCAGAAACCTAGTATAGTAATAACAGGTTAAGCAGTATTCCCAACTGGGTTTCTCTTGTGGAGATTTCCTTTCCAAGTTTATGTCACAGCTTCTGCACTTCAAAGCTGAAAACATGTTGATGGCAGACGGCATGGTGGCAGCAGTTTTAAGGCTTTATTGTGCTCATCTTGATTTCATCTTAAATAACATGCTTACTTTATTTTAGGGTTTGAGCTTTTTTTGTTTTGAGTTTGTTTTATTTTGGTTTTTTTTTTTTTTTTTTTTTTTTTTTATTTATTTTTTTGGAACTTGCTATGTAGATAAACCTGGCCTGATCTCACAGAGATCATCCAGGACTCTTCTCCTGAGAGGTGAAATTAAAGTCACCCCCTTAATGGCCCCTTTCTTACAATTTCTTCTGTGTGTTAATGCTTTGCCTGCATGTATGCCTTTGCTCTATATGTCTGCCATGCCTTACGGCCCCGCCGACGGTGTCGCATCCCCCATCCCTCGTGTTAGTTGGCCTGTGGCTTCCCTTGTAGGTCTGGGCCCTGCCTCGGTCCTCTTCCCGAGCCGCTGGAGCTTTTCCCCCATTGAGACCTCTCTTTAGTCCTTCACTTTCTTGTTTCATCTCCTTAAGAAAATTAAGAGCAATGGATATAAAAGTACAGCCCTGTGATTTATGGAGTAGTTCATCAGTTTCTTCTATTTTTTTTCTGTTGATAGTTTTATGAATTATTGTTTATTTGAAAATACATGCCTATTTTGATCATATTCAAACTCCCTCTGCATTTTCTTCCTCACCTATTACTCAGTATTTCAGTTAGCCTCTATTTTATTTAACATTCTAAGGCTATTGCATTCAACATTTGTGTTTCCCAAATGTTCCTGGAGCCAATCCCTTGCAGGGGGTTGGCCCCCTGAAAAATTTACCCAGGAAAACTTCAATTATTTTGAGACAAGGTTCCATTCGCCACATGTAAGTAAGGTCACCTGCAGACCCCAAACATTGAATCTCACAAGATATCCTTTCTCTGGACTCTGAGCATGGGATACTAAAGCCATTTTAGAAAGAAAAATTGACATCTCCCTAGTCAAGCAGTTATCAGTCACTATTAGAGCCTCACCTTGGGCTGGGGCTTCATGCTCAGATCCCCTGTTCATTCTAATATTTTGTCTGGCTCAGGCTTGCACAGCTGTTGTGCTCAACATCCCAGGTTCTTTTTTTTTTTTAAATATATTTTTTTTAATTTTTTTTAAAATTTATTTTCCGTATTGTCTGAATGTATTGTCTGCATGCAATTGTTGCACCCGTGACGAGCAATGCCGCGGAGTTTCAGAAGGGGACGTCGGGACTCCCCTGGAACTGGAGTCCTCCTGGGATTGGAGCTTCAGACCGCTCTCGGCCGCAATTGTGTGTTGCTGGGGATTGAACGCGGGTCCTCTGCAAGAGCAGTCGGCTGGCTTATTAACCGCTAGGCCATCGCTTCAGCCCCAAACATCCCAGGTTCTATGGTTACATGTAAAAACTGTTTCGTGGTTGTGTCCCGACCAACACCGATTCCATGAAATTCATCCACTCCCCTACTGACTCTTTACATATCTTTGCACCTTCTTACAGCAAGATCTGTGAGCCTTGGGATAAGGGTAAATGATAGGTGTTATTTTGTTAAATTAAAGTAATCCCTAATCATTTACTATTATAACCATAGATTATTGCACCTCTAACTTCTCATAGATAAGCTTCTTCTTGCATCAGATTGTGATTAACACAGGACCCCAAACCCAGCTAACACACAGGAATAGGATAGAAGCAGAGTACTTTTCCTAAGTGGACCCCCAGCATCTTGGAGATTTTCTCACTTAAAAACTATAATTTCTATGAACTCATTAAAACAGAATAATAAATCTATAATTATTAAAAATATGTGCAGGTGAAATAAAATATTATTTCTGAGGAATTATCTTTGAAAAAGAACTACAAATCCTTGTAATTCAAAGTCACAGATGGATCACTAAAGGACAGCACAAAGGGTGAGAATGGTCATGATACGAAAATAACAGCAGATGATTATAATTTCAACTTAATACTGCTGTTAGTGGCTCATCATGGAAAATTTGGAGCCTTCTTGAAGACTCTTTGCAGGGCCCCCTTCAAATCCTTGTTCCTCACACTGTAGATGAAGGGGTTCAGCACTGATGTAACCACAGTGTACATTAATGAAGAAACTGCAGTATTCTGGAAAGAACTGGCCACTGCATAACTAAGGTAAACACCAAGTCTGTTCCACAGCAGAACAGTGTGGAACAACATAGGTGAGAACCACAGGTGGAAAACGCTTTGTATTTGCTTGCTATAGAAGACATTCTCAATAAGGTGGAGAGAATTTGAGAATAAGAGTAGAGGATTCCAGTGACAGGAAACACAGCCACCACAACAGTCATGACATACATGAAGATGATATTGAGGAAGGTGTCAGCTGGCAACTTTCATAACTTGAGCTAATTCACAAAAGAAATGTGGGATCTCAGTGCCTATGGAGAAGTTCAGTTTCATCATCAGTAGAATATGAATCATGGAGCAACAGAATTCAGTCATCCATGATATCAGAACCAGGAGGCCACAGAAGTGAGGGTTCATAAATACAGTGTAGTTGATGGGGTAACAGATAGCCATCACAGTCAAGAGAAAATTATTCATTCCAGCAAAAATTACAAAAGGTATTCCTGAGAAAGGCATCCTTTTTAGGAGATACCTTTGCTTTTGCCTGGATGTTCACCAGCATCTTTGGGACTGTGGGGGAGATGAAACAGACATCCACAAAGGACGGGTTAGAAAGAAAGAAGTACATGGGGGTGTGGAGGTGAGATTCAGAGATGACAGCCAGGATGATGAGCAAGTTCCCAAACACTGTGATCAGATACATGGACAGAAATAGTCCAAAGAGGATGGGGCACAATTCTGGGTCCTCAGAGAGGACAAGAAGCAGGAATTGTGATATTTCTGAGTGGTTTTCTCTTTCCGTGTCACTGGGTTTCATCCTTGAGAAAAAAGTAAATGTACAAAAAGTCATCCAATTGCAATGCCACTAATACTACTTCATGCTGTGACATTTGTATGAATGTCCTCCATGTCCTTGGTCCTTTTCAATGGCCTGCAGTGTTTTTCATGAAGGGGATGGAACTCATCTTACATCAAATGTTTATATTATTTTAGATTTGGTTTAATTTCATAGTAATCTCTTCTGTTTACATTTATTCACTTGGGTAAATAATTTTTGTACTTAGAGATTAAAATAATTTATAATATTTTGTATTTTAAAAATATCAAAATATATTTATTTTATATTTTTCTTTGGTAACATGTACATTTCCTTATGAGCCTTATGAGTAATAGCCTTAAAAGTTTGATAAAACTTGCATTTACAACACAATTGACCTTTATTTTCTTGACCAATCCTTCCTATTGATGGATTTGTTAATAACAATACCTTAACTTTCTTGATAATTCTAATTGTTACTATTACACTTTTTTCTAACTTAAAATTGCCTAGGACAGCAATAAAACACAGCTTTATTATTGTAGTTATTAATTATTTTTAAATTATTTATTCTTTCATTTATTTTATGAATATGGGGGTTTTGTTTGTATGTGTGCAAGTATACCTGTATCATGTAATATCTAAAGAGGCCATGGTTCCTATCATAAGATTCCCTACAACTGGAGTTACATATGGTTGTTAGCCAACATGTATGTGCTGGGAATAAAATCTGTCTACTAGGAGTAGACACATAAGAGCAACTCAGAAGTTCATAAAACCTGAATCTTCTCTACAGCCCTTTATTAGTTATCTACATGGTATTTTAAATATACACATGTCTGAAAGTATAGAATATTGGATGCTTATCCTACAGGATTCTTGAGGCTGACTTACTTGTAGTAAACTTTATAATACTGGCCCACATAAAACAAAACCCCCATAATTCAATAAAATAAATGAAAGAATAATAATTTAAAAATAATTAATAACGACAATAATAAAGCTGTGTTTTATTCATAAAAATAAAAAATAAAAAAATAAAGTTAGAAAAGTGAATAGCAAAATTAGAATTATCAAGAAAGTTAAGGTATTGTTATTAACAAATCCATCAATAGGAAGGATTGGTCAAGAAAATAAAGGTCAATTGTGTTGTAAATGCAAGTTTTATCAAACTTTAAGGCTATTACTCATAAGGAAATGTACATGTTAACAAAGAAAAATATAAAAAAAAAAAAAATATTAAAAAAATATATTTTTGAATATTGTTTTAAAATAGTAAAATATTGGGGCTGGAGAGATAGCCTAGCGGTGTAGAGGAGCACACCGACGCCTTGCAGAGGACCCTGGCTGCCCCCGATCCCATACCCACATGGCGGACGGAGAACTGTCCGCTGTAACTCCAATTCCAGGAAGGAACTTTCCAGTTCCAGGGAATCTGAGACCGCGCTTCTGACCATCCGCGGCATTGCACGACACGGTGGGCACAAACCTAAACCTGCACATGCATACAGTTCATACACATACAAAAATAAATAAATAAATTATGAACTTAAAAAATAAAAATAATTATAAATATATTATATAAGTATCTATCCAAGTTACTAAAACATTATTTACCCAACAAGTGAATAAATGTAAACAGAGAATTACTATTAACATAATAAACCAAATCTAATAATAATATAAACATTTGATGTAAGATGAGTTTCCATCCCCTTCAGAAAAAACACTGTAGGCCATTGAAAAGGACCAAGGACATGGAGGACATTCATACAAATGTCACAGCATGAAGTAGTATTAGTGGCATTGCAATTGGATGACTTTTTGTACATTTACTTTTTTCTCAAGGATGAAACCCAGTGACACGGAAAGAGAAAACCACTCAGAAATATCACAATTCCTGCCTCTTGTCCCTCTTCTGAGGACCACAGAAGTGTGGCCCCATCCTCTTTGGACTATTCTGTCCATGGTAGCCTGATGCACAGTGTTTGGAGAACCTTGCGCAATCATCCTGGCTGTCACTCTCTGAATCTCACCTCCACACCCCCCATGTACTTCTTCTCTGAACCTGTCTTTGGGATGTCTGTTTCATCTCCTACACAGTCCCAAAGATGCTGGTGGACATCCAGGCAAAAGCAAAGGTATCTCCTAAAAAGGATGCCTTTCTCAGGAATACCTTTTGTAATTTTTGCTGGAATGAATAATTTTCTCTTGACTGTGATGGCTATCTGTTACTCCATCAACTACACTGTATTTATGAACCCTCACTTCTGTGGCCTCCTGGTTCTGATATCATGGATGACTGAATTCTGTTGCTCCATGATTCATATTCTACTGATGATGAAACTGAACTTCTCCATAGGCACTGAGATCCCACATTTCTTTTGTGAATTAGCTCAAGTTATGAAAGTTGCCAGCTGACACCTTCCTCAATATCATCTTCATGTATGTCATGACTGTTGTGGTGGCTGTGTTTCCTGTCACTGGAATCCTCTACTCTTATTCTCAAATTCTCTCCACCTTATTGAGAATGTCTTCTATAGCAAGCAAATACAAAGCGTTTTCCACCTGTGGTTCTCACCTATGTTGTTCCACACTGTTCTGCTGTGGAACAGACTTGGTGTTTACCTTAGTTATGCAGTGGCCAGTTCTTTCCAGAATACTGCAGTTTCTTCATTAATGTACACTGTGGTTACATCAGTGCTGAACCCCTTCATCTACAGTGTGAGGAACAAGGATTTGAAGGGGGCCCTGCAAAGAGTCTTCAAGAAGGCTCCAAATTTTCCATGATGAGCCACTAACAGCAGTATTAAGTTGAAATTATAATCATCTGCTGTTATTTTCGTATCATGACCATTCTCACCCTTTGTGCTGTCCTTTAGTGATCCATCTGTGACTTTGAATTACAAGGATTTGTAGTTCTTTTTCAAAGATAATTCCTCAGAAATAATATTTTATTTCACCTGCACATATTTTTAATAATTATAGATTTATTATTCTGTTTTAATGAGTTCATAGAAATTATAGTTTTTAAGTGAGAAAATCTCCAAGATGCTGGGGGTCCACTTAGGAAAAGTACTCTGCTTCTATCCTATTCCTGTGTGTTAGCTGGGTTTGGGGTCCTGTGTTAATCACAATCTGATGCAAGAAGAAGCTTATCTATGAGAAGTTAGAGGTGCAATAATCTATGGTTATAATAGTAAATGATTAGGGATTACTTTAATTTAACAAAATAACACCTATCATTTACCCTTATCCCAAGGCTCACAGATCTTGCTGTAAGAAGGTGCAAAGATATGTAAAGAGTCAGTAGGGGAGTGGATGAATTTCATGGAATCGGTGTTGGTCGGGACACAACCACGAAACAGTTTTTACATGTAACCATAGAACCTGGGATGTTTGGGGCTGAAGCGATGGCCTAGCGGTTAATAAGCCAGCCGACTGCTCTTGCAGAGGACCCGCGTTCAATCCCCAGCAACACACAATTGCGGCCGAGAGCGGTCTGAAGCTCCAATCCCAGGAGGACTCCAGTTCCAGGGGAGTCCCGACGTCCCCTTCTGAAACTCCGCGGCATTGCTCGTCACGGGTGCAACAATTGCATGCAGACAATACATTCAGACAATACGGAAAATAAATTTTAAAAAAAATTAAAAAAAATATATTTAAAAAAAAAAAAGAACCTGGGATGTTGAGCACAACAGCTGTGCAAGCCTGAGCCAGACAAAATATTAGAATGAACAGGGGATCTGAGCATGAAGCCCCAGCCCAAGGTGAGGCTCTAATAGTGACTGATAACTGCTTGACTAGGGAGATGTCAATTTTTCTTTCTAAAATGGCTTTAGTATCCCATGCTCAGAGTCCAGAGAAAGGATATCTTGTGAGATTCAATGTTTGGGGTCTGCAGGTGACCTTACTTACATGTGGCGAATGGAACCTTGTCTCAAAATAATTGAAGTTTTCCTGGGTAAATTTTTCAGGGGGCCAACCCCCTGCAAGGGATTGGCTCCAGGAACATTTGGGAAACACAAATGTTGAATGCAATAGCCTTAGAATGTTAAATAAAATAGAGGCTAACTGAAATACTGAGTAATAGGTGAGGAAGAAAATGCAGAGGGAGTTTGAATATGATCAAAATAGGCATGTATTTTCAAATAAACAATAATTCATAAAACTATCAACAGAAAAAAAATAGAAGAAACTGATGAACTACTCCATAAATCACAGGGCTGTACTTTTATATCCATTGCTCTTAATTTTCTTAAGGAGATGAAACAAGAAAGTGAAGGACTAAAGAGAGGTCTCAATGGGGGAAAAGCTCCAGCGGCTCGGGAAGAGGACCGAGGCAGGGCCCAGACCTACAAGGGAAGCCACAGGCCAACTAACACGAGGGATGGGGGATGCGACACCGTCGGCGGGGCCGTAAGGCATGGCAGACATATAGAGCAAAGGCATACATGCAGGCAAAGCATTAACACACAGAAGAAATTGTAAGAAAGGGGCCATTAAGGGGGTGACTTTAATTTCACCTCTCAGGAGAAGAGTCCTGGATGATCTCTGTGAGATCAGGCCAGGTTTATCTACATAGCAAGTTCCAAAAAAATAAATAAAAAAAAAAAAAAAAAAAAAAAAAAACCAAAATAAAACAAACTCAAAACAAAAAAAGCTCAAACCCTAAAATAAAGTAAGCATGTTATTTAAGATGAAATCAAGATGAGCACAATAAAGCCTTAAAACTGCTGCCACCATGCCGTCTGCCATCAACATGTTTTCAGCTTTGAAGTGCAGAAGCTGTGACATAAACTTGGAAAGGAAATCTCCACAAGAGAAACCCAGTTGGGAATACTGCTTAACCTGTTATTACTATACTAGGTTTCTGAGACTTAGGAAGATTTGGACCATAATTAGTTCAATTGGACACTAAAATAAACCGATGAGCATTCTGCTTCATAGAAAAACATAAAAGTTGCTCTGGGTTATGAGCACTATCTGCTCTTGTAAAGGACCCAGGGTTGGATACCAGCACACACACGGTGGATGACAAACATCCATAGTACCAGTTCCAGATCTGATGCCTCTCCTGGTCTCTATGCCCGCCAGTGGCATGGCCACTGGGGACTTACCAAAGGCAAAACACTCAGATATATGAAATAACAAGAAAACAATGAAATAAATTTTAACCTGGTGGAATGCAGAAGTGCTAGAAAATTTTCTATTAAAGAATATTAACATAGACAATAATTGTGGTGCAAAATCTGAGCAAAGTATGATTGTATAATAAAATAAGAGTATTAATATAGAAACAAAATAAATAAATAAAAAGGGAAATGGGCTAAGATACAAAAAGATGCTTAAGTTCCTATTATATTTTGGCAGAAAGAAGTGGAAAGAAATCAAAAGTCAGTCAATAAAAATCTTTAACACATCCAAGCCGTGCTTGTTGTTTTATATGCATGACTTTATTTAATCTAGAAATTTTTCTTTGGCTTTCTTTCATGCCTCTCATTTCAAAGTGATCAGGCTGGGATTATGATCCATAATATTTTGGAAACTGACAGTGAATTCACAGGTCTAGCTTTGCAGTCTTTCTTTTGTAAGAGCACTGTTTAAATATTAAATTTCAATGGTGGAGATCTGGTTCAGTGATTAAAATGGTGCTTTTGCAGAGGCCTGGGTTGATTCCGAGAACATATGCGGCATCTAACAACCATCCCCAACTCAAGTTCTCTGGTAAATATGATCAGTTCTTGGCCTCGCCTGAATGTTGGTTGACAGAAAGCACTTAGATACAATATAGTTAAAACCAATTGTACTTTTATATAATAATAATATATTTAAACATATTCAATAAAATTGGAATATGTCTTTGAAAAAGGATATGCTCATAAGATTCCTATTGACATTTGCTTAGAATCATTCAGGGACATTGATTGATTACTTTTCTTTTCTTCCTTCTTCGCTCTCTTCTCCTTCTTCGCTCTCCCCATTGCGACATCTTCTTATTCCCTGGCCAGTTTTATATTTCTGCTTTTTGAACAGATGAGTAATTTCTCTTCCTATATCGGCCTCTGATTTTTTTTCACACGAAATAATTAATAGTAATAGATACAGCCACACAAGGGGTAGTTATCATAAGTTTTTTTTTCATTTCAATGCATGGAGTTTTACAACAGACACACACACACACACACCACACACTTAGTTTTCCTCTTCAAGTAACATTAAACATAATAATTCAAAGCATTGTAATTATTGTATTTCTGAAGTTTCAGGAATACAATACAATGTCTAACTTATGCCAAGAGATGAAACTATATTTGCAATCAACAATTTTTTTTTAAGATTGCTAGGTTTTTATTCCTAACCCAAGAGTATTGAGCTTTTCCCCTATTAGCTATGGTCTCATTTCTCAGTCTGGCTAGTTTTGAAAGAATCAGCACAAAGTAACAGGGAAGAAAATTGTCCAAAGTGGGAGAATGGGAGACTTTCCTTTTCTAAAAAAATATTTTGTTGAATTTTGTGTGTATTTTATACAGGATAGTTTCAGACGTCTTTATACATTGTTCCTGATTGGAACCTTTATATAGACCCCACACACACTGGATTTCCTGCATCTCAACATTTTTGTTAAGGAATACTGAGTAAAGTTAGTGTTCCAGGAATACCCCTCCAAACAAGTTCATCCACTGGGATCTATTCAGCCTATCTAGTGTCATTTAAAGCACATCTTAACATTTTCCTTTGTCCTCTCTTTGAGCAAACCTGTAGTAAGCCACTTTTGTGTATGGACTACATTTGAATACTACCTAACTAGTACTATTGAAAGAGAACTGGAGACCTTACTAGTCTCATCATTTGACAATAAAATATGAAAAAATACCCTATATACTTTGCCATAAAGTCAGCTGCAAACAAAGTAATTATTTTAAGATTCCATCTCACTCCAGGCAGCAGAACTACCATCATGAAATCAAACTACAAGTAATGCTGATGAAGCTCCAAGGTGGGGGTCGGGGGTAAAACTTGTAAACTTTTCAATGGGGTATATAATTATGGAAAATCATGGAAATCAGTGTGCAGGTGCCTTATAAATTTGGAGTAGAATTTTCATATTATCTATTTACAGAACTCAGTAGTATGTTTCTGAAGGAATCTAAATAAGCATAGAGGAAAGAAATCTCCTTTCAAGATACAGCAACATTATGCACAATCACAAACTTGTGGAATCATCCTAGGTTTCCATTAACATGTGAATGGGAAGGCAAAATGTGGAACAATGTATTGTTCAGAATGCAGTTAAATCCAGTGATACAGGAAAAGTTCAAATCAATTTGAGCATTTTGAAGTAAAACGCATGGAACTGGAGAATATCATGGTAAGTAAAAGCAGATTGCTACAATTTTTCTTTNAATCTTTCTCTTTTGTTTACAATGAGATGTGAGCTATTTTCAATTCTGGATGTATGTATGGAGAGTACAATTATTAATAAAATACTTCTCATGAATCCATGATGGCGCCTTTGGACGCAGCAAAATACAAATTAATTTGCTTACCATGACTGGAATCCCTAGGTTTCAACCTTATCCACATAAAAATTAAAATAAAACATTCATCTTTACAACAATTGTAGTCTATACAACAGTTATATGCACCATGAGTGCTTATTGTGAATAAATGAGGTTATTGACAATATCCACTCAAATATGAAATGAAAACATACAAAGTAAAGGAAAGATAAAAATGGACTCAATGTAAATGGAAAAAAGTAATCCATGGTTAGTTTATTACCATTATGGAATTTCAACTTTTATCTCTATAAACAATGATAAACAATCCACCATCCTATATTGATCACCTTCAATAATATTTTTGTATATTTTAAGTCACATTACAATCACATTTATTCCTATTATACTGATATCCCCTCTTATGGAAATTCAATCTCTATCTCTACATATGATAACAATCACAACCATCCTAACTTGCATCACCTCCACTAATAATTTGGGTACTCATTTTAGTCACATTAAAATACTTATCCCTTTTAAATACTATTAGTTTTTTTTTTCCTTTTTTTCTTTTCTCCGAGACAAATAACTTCCACTCCTCCCCAACTGAAACACATAAGTGCTCATGCAAAGCAATGAATTTCCCAAATCCTTTTTATCACTCAACTTCCAGTCTATGAGGGTCATGAACATTCACCTTCATTTGGGGCTTCAAAATACATAATTAGAGTGTGATCTTCCTATGGTTATTGAGTCAGTCCATTTATCAAATATTGGTGTTTAATTTCAAACCAAAATTTATTTTTTTATATTTAATTTATTATTCTTATTATTATTTATTTTTAATATATTTTTTTAATTTTTTTTAAATTTTATTTATTTTTTGAATGTGTCATGAATGTACTGTTCTGCATGTGGGTTTGGCACCCATGTCGTGCAACACATGCCGTGGAGGTCAGAAAGGGTCTCAGATTCCCCTAGATACTGATTTCTCCTGGAATTGGAGTTACAGAACATTTCTTAGCCGCCATGTGGGTGCTGGGGATCGAACCCGGGGTCCCTGCAAGAGCAGTACGGTGCTCTTAACCGGCATAGGCTATCTCTCCACCCCTATTTCTTTTAATTTATTTTTTTAATGTATGAATGGTACTGTCTGCATGTAGGTCTGTGCACCCTTGTCAATGCAATACCATGGGAGGTCAGAAGGAGACGCATTGGATTCTCCTTGGAACTGGAAGTCAAGAGTTTCAGCCACCATGTGGGGTTGCTGGGATCGAAACCCAGATCCTCTGCAAGAGCAGTCAGCTGCTCTTAACCACTAGGCCACTCTCAGCTCATATTTTATTTTTATATTATTCCAAATACACACACATATGTGGTATAATATATATATATTACTATATATTATCATGTTATTCCAACACTACATGACAAAATGACAGGAGTCTTGAAAAATAAACTATTGGTTAATTACAAAACACGTTTAGTTATTCACATTTTAAGAGTAATTTTGAATTAAAGCAATGTAATTTACATTCTGCATGTTACAAGCAAGATTGATAATATGTTTTAATTATTTTCAAGGCAGACAACTGAATTCTCTCTCATCCAGTCTTAGATCTTCAGAAATAGAGACTTAAACTTCAAATTATATCTATTAGTAGCATCAGGGTTGATGTACATATAAGAATTTAGTTCTAAGTAATACAAATGAGGAATACCATGCATCATTTTTCTGTCTGGAACTTCTGTTATTTCCTTAGCATAATGGCTTTCTGCATCCCACTCCAATTTACCTGCAATTTTCATGATTGTCATCTTTTATTTTAATTTTTAGTTTATAGAAGTTTTGTGCATTTCATACATTTCTTAGTCAAATTTAAACACATGCTGCAATATTTCATTGTGTACATTATTCACATTTTCATTATCCACTATTTAGTTGAGCGACACTTGGGTTGCTGCCACATCTTTGCTATTGTGCAAGAGAGCTGCAATAAACCTTGGCTGTGCACTTACTTCTGCAATATGATGAATCTTATGAGTATATACCCAAAAGAGGTATTACTGGTTTAATTAGTAGGTTCATTTTCCACACTGCTTTCCAATAGGGGTTTCATGAGGTTGCCTTCCCACCTGTAGTGTATGAGTGTTTCCCCTTTCACCACAACCTCTGCAGCATTTGGTATCATTTGTTTCTTTTGATCATAGGCAATTTACTGAGGTAAGATGAAATACTAAGGTGGTTTAATTTGCATTTTACTTAAGTTCGATTAGTGATGTTGATACACCTTAATTCTAAGATGTTTCTCAGGCCATTTTTACTTCTTCATTAGTAAAATCTCTGTTCAGCTCTCTACTACATCTTTGGATTGGGTCAATATTTTCTGATTTTTTTTTAATATTTAGAGTAATTTATACAATCTGGATGTTAGACCTCTGTGAGATGTGTCACTGATGAATGTTTCCTCCCACTCGGTAAGCTTTCTCTTCATTTTCTGATTGTTTCCTTACTGTACAGAGCTTTTCATTTAATGAGGTTTCCAATTTGTCAATTGTTGACTTTTTTTTTTTAATAAATAAATAAACAAAGGCGCCTGATTTAGAAAGTCTTTTCCTACTCCTATACGTTGTAGCTATATCAAGCTCCAGAAAATCCAAATCCACCAGACACATATATAAAATAAACCCTTTTACGTTGAGACTTACTGTAAGTTCAAAATGAATTTGATATCATGCCATCCTTTTGGAAGAATCTCATTCAGACTGAGTTCTTTGATTATTGTTGTTTTGGGTGAACGTATTTGAGTAATTATGTCATAGGTGTTTATAAGTGCTTTCTTTCTGCAAGACAAGACCCTATTGCTTGGATTTCTTGTGTTTTTTCTCGCCTGGAACAACTTTTTTATCTTTAATATTCATTCTCTTGACATTTGGGTCAGTAAGCTGACATGACTTCTACTGAGGTGTATTATGGGAGCTGACCTCCACTTGATGTTGTCCTGGGCTAGTCAGACTCCTTGCCCTCAAGAGCTAGATAATGGAGACACCTCTGTGATGAAAACAGCATTGTTTCTACAATATGTCCTCGTATATAGCGTGTCAGGGATGTAAATTTGGTTTTCTTAACATGTCTTTTCACGCCTTTCTGTCATCCAAGGGAAACAAAAGGCAGCACTTTGCCTGAGACTGCTTACCCACCAGCTTTTCCAGGCCTTGAATGTGTTTGTGTGGTTGTGTGATGGTGTGGTTGTGTGTGTGTGTGTTGAGTTATGTACCATGACCCACATGGAATCCAGAGGACAATATAGTCAGTTCTCTCCTTTATTGGTTCTGTGGATTTAACTCAGGTTATTGGCCCTGATGAGCAATCTGATGATTACTTGCCAGCCGCCTGATTATTATTTTCTTAGCCCCACAACACCACGTTGTTGTTAACATAGGTCAAACGTCAGATACAGAGAAAGAGCTTTTGCCCATTATTAAAAATAGAAGACACACCAGTTTTTGTGCCATTTAGACATTTCTTTTTGGCAGAAGCACTTAAAACCAGTTAGCTAAATGCTAAGGACATTGAACCCCTGCTTTATTATCACAGACCTGTAGAAAACCTGAGCTGTCTTTGATCCTAGGAAAGAACATTGATCTGGATATAGCCTACTTCTCCCTTGTCACCCAATTTGACCTCCCCAGCCCCATTGTGATGTACTGTTCTGGCCCATGCATGGGTTGGTTAACAACCTAGTTAACAATAAACTGAGTCTATCTCCCAGACTTTCTATGAGTCCATATCTTTTCTTCCCCATCAGTTAACTCCCAGGTCCTCTCCCCTCATCTTGCCAGAGCTTCAGCTTTAGGAACTATTAGCCTGCCAGCAGTAAACAGCTCCAAAACCTGCAGTCTTGTGAAACTGACACAGCCTGGTTCTAGGAGGGAAGAATACTATGTGGATTGTGGCCAGCCATGAAAAAAGAACCAACAGAATGAAAACAGAAAAAAAAAAAAAAAAAAAACCAAACTGGCGTGCCAGGAGCATGTGGCTTGATTCTCCCACCAACAGGAAGGAAAAGGAAAAAGTAGTTGTGCCAGGCTTTTCTCTCTCCCATCTTCTTTTCCCCCCCCCTCTTCCCGCACAAGAGGGGAAAATCTTGGAGAGTTTACTGTGGAGGAGGTACACACCCGCTGGAAGTAGGATTAAGGGTAGCAGCCAGCACAGGCTTAATCTCTGTAAAATTCCCATTTTTGTTTTCCCACAGAAATTTACAGCTTTAAATCTGTTTTTCAAGTATTTCTACTCTATAAGCAGCAGGCTTTTGCCTTCTCCATTATGGAAAATTCTCTCTTCCACTGAGCACTAAATATTGAAACTGTCCTTATTCTCTAACCACTTCGCATATTCAAACCTTTCTTTATCATGGGTAACCAAGCAGACACGCCCAAAGACCCCCAGGCTACAGAAAATAAAGACAAAATCCCTCCCAAAGTCGGAGTTAAATTTACATGCGGAACGCGTGCTCCTTTTGGAGGGACTCTTAATATTGACTCATGGGATGTCCCCTGCATTCTATGGAATTCAGAATCTTGGACACGGGTGACACAGAATGCCAGACAGCAAGAAATGCTCATGCTCTTCAAGTTCTTGCCACTCTTAGCTAGCAGTGAGACATTTCTAGGCCCCTTCTCACTTAGATCACGCGTAGGAAGGACGAAACTAATGAAAATATAAATTGTCAGAACAAACCCGCCTCCAAAGAAACTGCTAAAACTCCCCTCTAGTATCCCAATATAGGTCCCTCTTAAAGCCCCCAGCTCCAGACACAGTTGTACAGATCAAATAAATCAGAACATCCAAATGGCTGTGGCGGAGCTCTGTTGTAGTCTGCAGTGGGGCAGAGGGACCTTTGAAAAAAATCCAGCATCCCTTCATGATTAAAGTCCTAGAGTGAATCTGATGATTGGACGGATCATGCCTCAAATGTAGATCAACGCCATATTACAGAACACACAGCCAATATCATGCCAAAATGGGGAAATGACAGAAACATTCGCCTTTTAAAGGTTAGGAACTCAGGCAGGGCTTGCCCCTGTCACCACTCTCTTTCAATATAGTGCTGATACACTTGCTAGAGCAAAAAGTCAGAAGAGGAAATTAAAGAGTACTAATTGGGAAAAGAGAATCAAGCTATCCCTATTGCTGATGAAATGATTTATTACTAGGGATTGCTAAAAACACCACCAGAAACTCCTAGAAAATTAACAGCTTCAGCAAAGTGTCGGATATACACAAAATTAACCTAGAAAATTCAATGCCTCTTCTTCTACACCAAGAACAAGCAATTGGAGAAAAGATATCAAAGAGACCTTCCCACTCACGATAGCCTCAAAACAAATAAAAATACCTAGGAATAACCCTAATCAAAGACACCAAAATCTTAATTTTTTTTTTTTTTTATTATTAAAAAGAAAATGAAGAAAGACATCAGAAAATGAAAAAACTCCCATGCTCATGGACATTATAAATAAACAAGTAAAAAAATGAATCCATTCTACAAAACTCTTGTAAGATTTAAACACAATCCATTAAAATCCCCCAGAGTTTCTTCACAGGCTTTGGAAAACAAAGCCTAAATTCATTTGGGAAAAAAACAGACCCCGAAGAGCCAAAAAAACCCTGAGGGAAAAAGAGCTACACAGGGGGATCCTCTATATCCAGGACTTCAAAACTATATCTACAGGTGGGATAGTCATAAAACAGGCCCTGGTACTGGCACAGAAATAGACCTGTTGACAATGGAACAAAACCGAAGTTCAAAACCTGAGCACATACAATTTCACGCCATTCTCATATTTGACAAGGGAAAAGAAGTAACAATGATGGAAAAAGAAAGCATTCTTCGCAAGTGGTGTTGGCAAAACTGGATTACCACTTGTAGAAGAATGAAATTACAAAGCCCCTAAACCGTTCACCTGTACAATAAGTCACTCCAGAATGTGGTATTATCAATCCCAGGGGTGTTAATGTGAAACCCCAAACGCTAAAGATGATAGAAGAAAAGTTTGGTAAGCACATACCAAGACATGACGTAGAAAAGACTTCCTAAATCAGACAGTAGCTGAGCAAGAATTAAGTTCACACATTGACAAATGGGACCCTTATCAACCTAAAAGCTTTTGTACATCAAAGAGAAATAATCAATGGATAGTGAAGAGAAACCCACAGAGCGGGAGGAAACCTTACACTAGCAGAAACATCTGACAGAGCATTGTTTCGGAGATAGTTAGAAAACTACACTCGAACAAAAACAAAGAAGAAAGGAAAGAAGAATCCATTTCATAGATCGGCAGTCATAGACAGACTGAACAGAGATTTCTCAGCAAGTGAGAGAATAGAGATGCTGAGAAAACCTTACAGAAGTAGTTTCAAACATTCTCAACTAGTATCATTAAGGACATACAAATCAAAACCATAATAAGATATCATCTTAACTCACAGATAAGACATGGCTAGGATCAAGAAAAAAAATGATACCAAGGTGCTGGAGATGTGCTCGTGGGGAAAGAGAACACTCATCCACTGCTGGTGGCGACAGTCGCTCGTGCAGCCCCTATGCGACAAGCAGTGTGTGAGAAGCCTTAGAAAAGACTTGACAATGAACTTTTCACACCCAACCACAGCCATACCACCCTAGAGCATGTACCCTCAAAGACTGTCGCCCCACTGCAGAGAATAACAATGCATGCCATAGTTTATTTCAGCCTCTCTCAACAATATTCAAAAATAGAATGCTAGAAGAAACAACCAAAGCCATCAACTGAGAGAATAATAAAAAAAAAAAGAAAATAAAAATAAAAAATTGGTACAGGAAAAATTACACAATGAATAATCAAAATATAGAAGAATAAACAAAATAAACGAATTTTTTTTTTTTAAAAAATAGACAAAATAATATTTCCTTGGAAACGCACTGAAAAAAATAAAATAAAAAAAAAAAACGACAAGAAACAAACAAACAATATTCTCTTCCCCCTCTCACTATTTTGTTCCTTTTATTCCAGGAATTTTGGCAAACGACACATGCTTTCCATAAATATGGAATGACTACGTACAAGTAGCATGACGATCTCCTTCTAGTGAGCTGTGAGTGGGGGAATTGGGGTGATGGGCTAATTGCAAAAAAAAAAAAAAAAAAAAAAAACGAAACAGTCAATTTAAAAATAAAAAATTTATGAGAAATAAATAAATACGGAGTTCTGAGAGATGGCTATAGCAGTTAAGAATGCTTGCTAGCATTTCAGAGGACCCCAGTTCAGTTCCCAGTCTCGGTCTCAACAAGTGCCCGAACTTCCAGGCCCAAGGGTATATAGCAATGCCACCTTCTTGCTGGGACACACATGCACAAACATACACACACAGACACACAGACACACACCACAACACCATCCACACTACAATCGAAACAAATAAATAAAAAACTTATTCTCATAATGAAACCAGAGTGAGCAAAAGAAAGGAAATAAATGGACCAAAAGCACAATCATGGAAAGCAAAAAAGCTGGTTAAGTTGGTCTTCATCCAACTTTGAAATTCATGTTCTTCAAAAAGACATTGGTGTAGAAATGAGAAGGTAAACAGAAAATAGAGGGAAATTCAAGACAGCTTCTGAAAAAGAGTAGCTACTGTAGCTATACTAATATAGTCTACTATATAATAGATAATATATATATCCATAATGTAATCGTACATTCTAGTCATAATCACACACCAACCCAATTAAAGGGTTAAGGAATGAGCAAACTTCATTAAAACATGTGAATATCAAATACGACCTGACACATAGGTTACCTAATCTGTCGATGTCACAAAATGCATTAAAACTTCAGTGCGGGGGCCTCACGAATAACTCACCCACCAGCATGTGCAGAGCCCTGGGGTCAATTGCTACGCCCACCAACAAATAACCAAGGAAACACCTAACTTTAGTGAGGAATCAAACAGACCACTGGAATGGCTTAATCACTGGCCATGCTAAGTGTAGATATGATGTATAGCAGCTGAACCCTTAGCACGATGCTAGTGAGATCGTAAGCTACTTTTAGTAGTTGCTTTAGTAGATAATTCCTGAGGGAAGAACATAAAATAAATTCCAATATTAAAAGACAATATGGCAGATGCCTCATATCAGCTGAATCATGATCAACTAATGGTACACCGAAGTTGCTTCACCTGTAAAAAGATGTGTTAAATCCAGATAAGGAAATACTTCTCAGTGCTGAAGGAAAACAATGACTTTTGAGATTATTCCAGCAACATGGTGAAACAACAAAAGGCCCCCTATACATTCAAGAAGCCAGTGAAAGAGTCCATGTATGACTGGCATTTATATGAAGTGCTCAAAAAAGGCAAAACTGTAAAGATGGATCAGTGGTTATGGAGATCTGTACAAGGAGAGGGACTGAGTTCAGACAACAGCAAAGAACATTTTGGGGTTAGGGAAATGTACTGTATCACCAGTGTAGAGCTAGTTATGCAACTATATTAACATTTCTAAGATTGTTGTGATGAATATTTAAAATTTGTGAGTTTAGGCTGGAGAGATGGCTAGATAGTTAAAGGAACTCTAGCCTCTGTACAGAGGACCCATGGGTAGTGTTGCCACACCCATGTGAAGCTGGCTCGAACCATCCATAACTGACAGAGGTTGACACCTTCTGGTCTCTGTGAGCACCTGCACACCCATAGCATATACACACGATACACATAAAAATTTGGTGCATGTTATAGTATATAAATTATACCTGTTTTTAGTTCTCATCGCTTTATAGTATATTTGGAAGGCAGATGAGTAGATACCTAGATTTGGCTTCTTTTTCTTCAAGATTTCTTTCACTGAATCCAAGATTTTTTTTTTTGTGAATTCCATATGAATGTTCATAAATACATCAATAAAACAATAAAAATAAACTTTGACAGATGACAGCTCTCTCCTAACATGTCCTTCAGTAACATGTCCTCTCTTAACATGCTTTTGGTACAGATATCAATTATGGTGAATCTTGTGTCCTGATTGTAGATTGTATTTACTAAACTGAAGCTTGCTTTTTCAAGACAGGAAGATAGAGTACACTGAGAACTATATAATACAAAGTTATAACAAATAGTTCTAACACAGTTTTCCAGGACTGTTTATAGCCAGGTATATATAATCTTGTTGTATTTATTTTAAAATGTATGCTTTGTCTTTGGGTAAATGCAGGGGTACCATATAAAACTTCAGATTCCTTCTGTATTAGAAAGAAGTAAAGAAGTGTTAAAGGAATTTATCTACTGCCTTGCTTCAAATTCTGAATGTAACTCAACCAAGAAAAAGCACAGAAGTATAAGCGTTGCATAATGGTTTTTTCTCATTCATGTCCTTCCATTATAGATCTGTATCTGTTGTTGTAAATAAATAAAAATAAATTAAAGAAAAAAAAAAAAATGAAAATGAAAAATCAAAGTAATTAAAAAAAAAAAAGAAAGAAAGGACCACACCACGAGCTTTTTAGGAAAATGTCTGAGCTAGAGGACATGATGTTTGAGTGAAGTAACACCATCCCAAGAAATCAAACGATGATGCGTATCCCTCATCTGTGGATGCTAGTGACAATTACTTAGTTTTAGAGTATTTTATTGCTTCATGGCCCCCTTGAGATTTGTTCCAAAGACAGTTGTGAGTGATCATATTGGAAAAAAACAACAACAACAACAACAAAAGGACTACATCAAAGACTGATGAAGCAGTGGACTTCTACTCAAAAATCAACTTCCCATGGAGAATATTGAGAAAGACTAAAGAGAATGAAAGCAATGTTGGCAGAGAGTGTATGAGCTCTGTCGGAGGTGGGTGTGAATGGGCTTCATCAGGTCTAGATTTGTATTATATATATGATTAAAATTAAAAAGAAAAAAATCGAAACAAAATAACAACATTTGTTGATAAGTATGTATATGTTGGGAGGAACAAAATGTGTGCCCTCTCTTAGGGGTATTTTAAGTTATCCAAAATGAAAAGACTATGTATACTCTGGGTACGGGTAGTGCTTAGAGTCATTACATTAGTCTTTTCTGGCTTTCATTCCTCTCTACCCATCACCATAGAATAAGAAGAAATGATAACAGGAAAGATTTAAGTCTCCCAGTTATCTTTTAAACTGTTGTGATTAATATATGAAAGCCAGTTGAATTGGTACGCTTAACGAATTTATTGGAGACTTTGGATAAACACTTTCTCTAACAATGCATGGTTCTTATTGATTAATGATATGTGAATATTTCTTTACTTTGGCATTCCCACCTATTTGGCTATATTATTTTGTTGTCGACAATACTCCATTTTTTCGTTCATAGGAAAAACTTCCTATCCCAGTTTTATCACTGCTACTCCCAATCCTCTATTTTAAAGGACTCTGTTTTAACCTTCACATGTTCATTTCAAACATGTTATAATGGCGTTAAATTATACCTCTACTTTTCCAGAAAACGAAAAAGAGAAACATGGGACAAGTTTATTCCTTTTCTACCATGAGAAATAACTTCCCTTACACCCTCTCCATCTATTTTCCGGCTTGTTAACGCGACTCCATTTCCTCTGACTTTCTTTCCTTGATAATGTACTATTACTGCCCCTTATCACCTATTATCACATTCTCCTATTGCGCTCCCTTTGTCTTACCTCCTTATTGCTCCTACTTATCATTTAAATTGACCGAGACTTTCAGTTAATGCACATACTACTTTTAATGTCTTCACAGAGACAAAGTTGTTGTGGACCCTCAACAATCGACCATTCTTTAATTCGCGACCTCTGGACTTCACTTTGATGCTAGAACTTTAACCCTTTCCTGTGACCATTACCTGCCCATGCTGACTCCCCCCCCCCCTTTACCTCCTACTACGCACCGCAAGTAACCTTCCTAGCTGGGATGATCGACGGAGACGCAACACTTCAGTCGCTACTCCGTCTCAGGGATATTCAATGCCCGTGGTAAAGGGCAGTGAATGAGACGAGGAAAACAAGAAACCACGTGCGTTCTGGGTTTTTGGTCGAGCTACATCCCTTATTCATGATTCTTTGAATACGGACAGTACCAGCACTAAGGGGAATGTCTGTTTCACCAACAATCGTTCTCTGTTAGAACATCCCTGCTTTTCTGATGTCACACTGGAATTGTAGAATTTATTTCAAATTTCAATTTTCCTTGAAAATATCATGAATTTTTATAAATTAAGAATCATTTATCAAATTTTCTGGTGACCCTGAATTTCATGACTTTGAACTCAAAATTAGGCAATATTCCCTATTTGATTGGGGCATATATAACTTTCTGATAGCCCTTATTTCTATAGTTTTAATATTTCATTTGGTTTTAAAATGTGGTCCAGTAAATGGTAACTGTAAAATGCAAAAGAAATTAAACATACTCCATGCTGTACAATGTCATTTGACTATATTTACTCCCTTGTTGCTTGCTCTATTATGTTGATGACCCTCTCTCTTTCTCCATTCCTCTTTACGAGTATTAGAATTTACACTTTACTTTCAAGGTATTTTCTGTTATAGTGCTTCATCTTAGTTTCTACAGTAGAATTTGCCATAATTAGTGAAAATTTATGATTTCAGGTATTAATAATTCTTTCAACCAATTTAGAAAAACCTTATATAATTGAATTCATTGACTCATTTGTGTCCTTGGGAACAGAACATGAACATTTCACTGTTATTTGATGCGCACCTTCCATTTGAAAATAATACTTTGGCATGAATCTGGAACATTTGTTTATTTTTCAAGTAGCAGATACGTTTTTGAGATCTAACTACAACATTTGATTTATTTCAAATTCAATTCTCACTGTCATAATTTTGACCTATATGTAACATTGATCATGGAATTTTGTTTTATCTTTTGTTAAATGGAACTCCTGTAGCCCCAGCTGTCCTTGTTACCTCACTATGTAGATCTAGGTTGCGCTTTGAGCTCACAGACATCCGCCTGGCATCATGCCCTCTCAAGTGCCAGGATTTAAAGGCAAGTGTAAATCCATACTTGGCTTGCATTGACCCAGTTTTATAGTGACTTAGCCATCATCCTATATTATTGATGTGGATCCTGCCTAATTTTACTTACTTGATTAATCATATTATTCTTTTAAAATAGATATGGTTCAAGTTTGTTAATTTAGAATCACTTTTTAATATACATTTAGAGTCATGGTAGAATGAAAGAATTGCATTTATATTTTTTATAATTCTGATCAATGTTTTTATAATTCAGTCAGTATCGATCTTTCAGTCCAATTTAGACATATTCCCTCTTCCTGCCACCTCCCCATCTAGTTCACATTCATCTCATACATGTCTTGTGTCTTTTTTTTTTTTTTTTTTTTTTTTTTTTTTTTTTTTTTTTTTTTTTGTTGTTGTGTCACCTCTTTTCCAAGTTATTTTCTCAGAGGCTATGCTTGCGATTTAATGATCATCACTATTTCTTGCAGCTTAGTTATGCCCTTGCATTGCCCAATATGCCCTATATATGTATCATTATCTCTGAGAATAAAATGGATGTTAATTCCAAAATATATCTAGTGCATTACATTTTCTCTCTTACTATAATAATAATCTAAAATATGAATACAATCTTCCACTCATCTATGAAGTAATACAAAAAAAATGCTGAAAAAAGTGGTAAATCATTCTAGAGGACCATTAAGAGACAAATTATAACAGCACAAGCTTTCAGATAAAAAAGGAACATAACATAACGTATGTTTCAGCTTGCCCTTCAACTGGGGTTTGGTACAGCATCCACAAATGAGGGAAAAACTTTTTTTTGTGTTTTGTTTTTTTGCTTTGTGGTTCTTCACTTGGATAATGGTTTCATTCCACCATTTACCTTCAAAGTTTATGATGTGATCTTTCTTTACTGCCGCAGAGAACTCCATTGATTAGATGCTTATATCTTATAATTAGTTAAGTTTTTCTCCAATAGATTAAAATATTGTCCAACATTGCAATGTTTTTAACATTTACAAATATGAGTAGGAACAATGCAATATTCCGGAAAGTTAAATAATGAGACCAAAATGTGTAAGACTCATGCCTACTAAATGAACATAAATTAAACACTGTTAGAAAAACATCTAAGAATATTGAAGTAAGTTCTGCTGTGGGCATCACACTATACTGGTGCTTCTCCTCCTTTTTGTCCTCTCTTCTTACTAGTTTCCTCTAGAATCTCTACTAACCCAGGCACAATACATGAGGTCTAACTGTTTGTTCATTATTACGTTTATAAAAGTTATTTTCTACATTTATAAATGTTTCCCATGGGTATGCAATGCCTGTGGAGGGCAGGAGGAGGGAGTGGGGTCCCCTGGACTGGAAATATAATTGTTTAGCTGTACTTAGGTATGCAGGAGCTAGACCAAATGGTTCTTGCAAGAGAAGCAAGCTCTCAACCACTGAGTCTCTCTCCAACCTATTTTGTTAAAGTCTTAACAAAACTGTTTATGCTTCCTCTTATCTTCAGTCTTTCATATACAGAAGTCTAGCTCATTTACCCCTTTTTACCTACGTTTTTTTTGTTCTCTTTCTTCCAAATATTGTGTACTTTCCTTTCTCTTTTTACTTCTTTCTGTAGGCAGATAGATGGACAGAGAGATAGATAATTCTATACATAGGTTATCTATCAGTATAGCTAGATTATGTGTAAAATCATGCAATATTTATGCTTTTGAGTACTGGTTATATTAACTTAATCAGCTAATATTATTAGTATCATTTTTGTCATGCAATCAGCATAAATTTTCTTCATTATTGTTGAAAATTGTTTTATGCATTATATAATTTTTTACTGAAATCCAATTTATGTTTTGTCTTTCAATATTTAAGAATTATATTTATGAGAGCTTTTATTGATGACATTTTGTTGGTCTTTTTGAGTCAGGGTCGCCCTTATTCCCGCGATGGCCTTGAGCTCACTATGTGTAGCCAGGGCGTCCATTGAGCTCACATGGATCCTCCCTGCCTCTGACTCCAAGTGCTGGGTTAAGGCGTGCTGCCACCACACACCAACTTTTTTGAATATATTTTAAAAAAATATATCAACAGTACTGAGAGTCCTTTATCCCAATTGTTTTCAACATAGTATGTACTTAGTTAAGAACATTTCCATATGAGCACAAATCATACACATTTGTATCTTTAATAAAGAAGTGGTTATGTTCTTTCTCTTATCATATATATTCACATTATGGTTCATACATATTGGAGAGATTCACCTGTCAATCATGTCTTGATAAGAGGATCCAGGGAAATTCATTTAGTGCTATGTATCAAGTAAGAAGAACCACCAGGTTTGCTCTCTTATAATAATCAAATGCCACCCTGAACAATGTCTCAGTTTGGACTAATGCGCAAGATAGATTGTTGTGATGTAAGACCAGTGTGGGGCCTGTTATTAAAATGCGCCACTGTATATATGAAACTCACTTCAGATCAGATGGTTGCTACAACATTAAGTAATTATTTATTTTATTTTTTTTTAATTTAGTTTTTATGATTGCTTTGTGCATTTTTCATACATTTTTTCCATTCAGTCAGGCTTATTTCCCTTTCCCTCCCCCACCCCCACCCATCCCAGATCATGCATTCTGCCATAACTGTCCTGCATCTTTCTCTCAGTTTTTTTTTATTCATTTTTAGCTATCAGTGATAATCCATGAGTACAAGCATCTTTCATGCAAAACCTATCTGCAGGCTGTTTGTGCCCAAAACACTTACAGCCCCACCATCCAGTGGGGTTGACAGGTTGTTTGTTCAATTCAGTTGATTCAATGAGTGTCCAGACTACATTGCTGTAGTTTTCACCTTCACCCCATCGCAGCCCTTAATTCTCTTACCCACGCCCCGCCTCTTCCGCAGGTTGTTCCCTAGGCTTAGAAAAGGGGCCCACGTGGATGAGAGGTTAAAAAAGACACTGGGGTGAATTTGATGAAATCTTGTGCCTTGACTTCCAACCCTATAGTCATGTATAATTCAACTTGTCTTCTGGAGGACTCATACACTAAAAAAAAAAAAAAACGGGGGGGGGATACAGAAAGACATAAACCTTTTCATCACAACCCTATGCGCAATTCAATCCTTATAAACTAAAACTATGGGAAAAGATTTTGTTCTGCTCCAACAGGACAAAATGTCACCAACTTAACGGATGAGAAAGGAAAAAGATACAGTTTTGCATTGAGTAGGATGTTACCAAAAAGTGGCAACTGAAAAGTTGACCCGTCTCTGAACATTTGAAAGGAAGAAAAGCCTCAGTTGCCATAAACATTGAACCCCTCGGTGGATCCTACATCGTAACAACTATGTTTAATGAGTCCTAATGAAAACTTACTCTCTAGGTGCCACAAGGTTCTGATATGAGAGACTTTCTTGTCTTCCCCCCCATAGAACAAGGAGAAATATGACGATGATGAGGTCGCTCTCCCACTGTAAATTGGAGACAACTATTGTAAGAGGTAATCTCTTATAAAACCGGTAAAACTGCTTCTTTAATTGACTAAAAGAATAGGAACTGTGAAAAAGATAACTCTCTATTTGCAAGAACCAAATTATAATACAAAGTCTAGGCTGATGCACTCAGCGGCAAAATAATATTAATAAGAGCTTCTGACTCAAGCAATGGATTGTTTCTACCAGGTGGATTGTTGGCCAGGGGAATCCAAGGCCCACAAAAGCTTTAAGGGCTCCTTGCCTTAAGTTGGGATACCTACAAGGAGGAGAGGCAAATAAGACCCTGCTGCCGAAGAAGACACTGACGTTAACATGGGGGGATGTATTGAGACCACACACGCAAGTGCACAGATGGCCTCTGCGCAATCGTCCATAGAGCAGTGTTACCACTCAATCAAGCGCCACTCAAACCACAAAACAAATACATGGCGCTCTCCTGAGTCAAGCAAGACTCCCCGTCAGCACCAGCTACACCTACCACCTGCCTTGGAAACTTACTTGTGCCCAACGCACGAGGCCTAAGCCACCTGTCACTGCCTTGTATCATTCCCACCATCCTAACTTGCGCCATTGGCTCCTCCCCTTGGAGAAAATAGACCCATTTGGCTCGATGCCACAAGCCTACACCCTCTACAGGTTAGGGAGATGTTATAATAAGCCACCAGAGTAAGACCCTGTCATATCTTAAACACGGGGAAAATTGTAACTTCATTAGGACTCATTATCCAAACATGTGTCTATGGCTAAAAGTAACCTACCACAACAGCTCGAACAACTTCTCACCCGGACCCTGACTAACCACTGCCCAGGCACCGACGGCCAAGATATCCAATATTTATTCCTGTTTAAATATCTATATATCTTATTGCTTGTTCTTCATTAGTATGATCAAAAGGTTATTCCTGGAAAACTGTCAGCCCATGAACGGAAACAGCAGAATGACCAGAGTCCAAGTTAACATTAAGTAATTTAAATGATATATTTAATCCTAATACGAGATGGATAGTTAGTATTGGAAAGGCGAAACATTTGTGTTAATATGTTTTATATAATTTTCAAAGGGACGCAGAAATGGTATATTCATCGAGAAATATTTTGCTGCTGCTCACTACTACTACTACTAATAGTACTACTATTACTATACCTGTATCATGCAATATCTAAAGAGGCCATGGTTCCTATCATAAGATTCCCTACAACTGGAGTTACATATGGTTGTTAGCCAACATGTATGTGCTGGGAATAAAATCTGTCTACTAGGAGTAGACACATAAGAGCAACTCAGAAGTTCATAAAACCTGAATCTTCTCTACAGCCCTTTATTAGTTATCTACATGGTATTTTAAATATACACATGTCTGAAAGTATAGAATATTGGATGCTTATCCTACAGGATTCTTGAGGCTGACTTACTTGTAGTAAACTTTCTAGTAATAGTAGTAGTAGTAGTAGTAGTAGTAGTAGTAGCAGCAGCAGCAAAATATTTCTCGATGAATATACCATTTCTACGTCCTTTTGAAAATTATATAAAACATATTGACACAAATGTTTCGCCTTTCCAATACTAACTATCCATCTCTTATTAGGATTAAATATATCATTTAAATTACTTAATGTTGTAACCAATCATTCTGAAGTGAGTTCTCATATATACAGTGGGCATTTAATAAAGGCACACGTTGTCTTATCATCACAACAAATCTATCTTGAGCATTAGTCCCAAACTGAGACATTGTTCAAGGGTGGAATTTTGATTATTATAAGTAGAGCAAACCTGGATGGTTCTTCTTACTGATACATAGCATAAATGAATTTCCCCTGGATCCTTCTTTCACAGAATGATTGACAGGTGAATTCTTCCAATATGTATGAACATAATGTGAATTATATAGATAAGAGGAAGAAATATACCACTTCTTTATTAGAGTACAAATGTGTATGATTCTGTGCTCATATGGAAATGTTCTTAACTAAGTACATACTATGTTGAAAACAATTGGGATAAAGGACTCAGTACATGTTTGGTATATTTGTTTAAAATATATCAAAAAGTTGGGTGTGGTGGCACACGCCTTTAACCCCAGCACTTGGGAGACAGAGGCAGGAGGATCCATGTGAGCTCAAGGACCACCTGGTCTACACAGTGAGCTCAAGGCCATCTGGGAATAAAGGGAGACCCTGACTCAAAAAGACAAAAAAATGTATCAATAAAAGCTTCAATAATGATAATCATCTTAAAATATTGAAAGACAAACATAAATTGGATTAAGTAAAATTATATAATGCATAAAACAATTTTCAACAATAATGAAGAAAATTTATGCTGATTGCATGACAAATGATATAATTAAGTATTAGCTGATTAAGTAATATGAACCAGTACTCAAAAGATAAATATTGCATGATTTTACACATAATCTAGCTATACTGATAGATAACCTATGTATAGATTATCTATCTATCTCTGTCCATCTATCTGCCTACAGAAAGAAGTAAAAAGAGCAAGAAAAGTAACAAATATTTGGCAAAAGGAAAAAAAAACGTAGGTAAAAGGGGTAAATGAGGCTAGACTTCTGTAATATGAAAGACTGAGATAAAAGAGGAAGCATAAACATTTGTTAAGCTTTAACAAAAATAGGTTGGAGAGAAGACTCAGCGGTTGAGAGCTCTGGATCCTCTTGCATAAACCAGATTCTGTTCCCTGCATACCAAGTCACACCTAACAAGTGTCATATTTCCAGATCCAGGGGACCCCACTCCCTCCTCCTGCCCTCCACAGGCATTGCATACCCATGGGAAACATTTATAAATGTAGAATTAATAACTTTTATAACGTAATAATGAACAAACAGTAGACCTCATGTATTGTGACCTGGGTTAGTAGAGATTCTAGGAGGAAAATATGAAGAAGAGAGGACAAAGGAGAAGAAGCACAGTATATGTGATGCCCACAGCAGAACTTACTTCAATATTCTTAATGTTTTTCTAACAGTGTTAAATTTATGTTCATTTATAGGGATGAGTCTGTAACATTTTGTCTCATTATTTAACTTTCCGGATATTGCATTGTTCCTATCATATTGTAAATGTTAAAAAATTGCAAATGTTGGACATATTTAATCTATTGGAGAAAAACTTAACTAATTATAAGATATAAGCATCTAAACAATGGAGTTCTATGCAGCAGTAAAGAAAGATCACATCATAAACTTTGAAGGTAAATGGGTGGAACTTGAAGCCATTATGCCAAGTGAAATAACACAGTCCCAGAAAAAAACAAAAACAAAAACAAATGTTTTCCCTCATTTGTGGATGCTTACACCAAATCCCCAGTTGAAAGGCAAGCTGAACAACGTTATTTTTATGTTCCTTTTTTATCTGAAAGCTTGTGCTGTTATAATTTGTCTCTTAATGGTCTCTAGAATTGATTTACCACTTATTTTCAGACATTGTAATTACCATAGATGAGTGGAAGATATGTATTCATATTTTAGATTATTATTATAGTAAAGAGAAAATGTATATGCTACAATATATTTTGGAATTAACATCCATTTTATTCTCAGAGGTCATAATTATGATACATATGTTATATTGATGTAGGCATATTTTGGAGCAATGCAAAAAGGAGAACAACAACACCATAAAGACTGGGTCAAAGAACTGACTGATACAGTTAAATTCTGCCCCAAGCAAGCCTCTGCAGATAAAAACTCTGGAAAGAGTGAGAGAAAGACACAAGACATGTATAGAAGAATGCATGAACTAGATGGGGAGGGTGGCAGGAAGAGGGGAATATGTCTAAATTGGACTGAAAGATGATATATGAAATATATAAAACATTGATAAATTATAAAAAATATAAGCAATCTTTCATTCTACCATGACTCTAAATGTATATTAAAAAGTGATTCTAAATTTATACAAATTGAATCCATATCTATTTTAAAAGAATAATATGATAATCAAGTAAGTAAAATTAGGGCAGGATCCACATAATATAAGGATGATGGCTAAGTCACTATAAAACTGGGTCAATGCAAGCCAAGTATGGTTACACTTGCCTTTAATCCTGGCACTTGAGAGGCAGAGCCAGGCGGATGTCTGTGAGCTCAAGGCCAACCTAGTCTACATAGTGAGTAACAGGACAGCTGGGGCTACAGGAGTTACCATTTACAAAAGATAAAAAAAAATCCTAGATCAATGCATATAGGTCAAAATTATGACAGTGAGAATTGAATTTGAAATAAATCAAATGTTGTAGTTAGATCTCAAAAACGTATCTGCTACTTGAAAAATAAACAAAGTTCAGATTCATGCCAAAATATTATTTTCAAATGGAAGTGCTGCATCAAAACAGTGGAATGTTCATGTCTGTTCCCAAGGACACAAATGAAGTCAATGAATTCAATTATATAAGGTTTTTCTAAATGGTTGAAAGAATTATTAATACCTGAAATCATAAATTTTCACTAATTATGGCAAATTCTACTGTAGAAACTAAGATGAAGCACTATAACAGAAAATACCTTGAAAGTAAAGTGTAAATTCTAATACTAGTAAAGAGGAATGGAGAAAGAGAGAGGGTCATCACATAATAGAGCAAGCAACAAGGGAGTAAATATAGTCAAATGACATTGTACAGCATGGAGTATGTTTAATTTCTTTTGCATTTTACAGTTACCATTTACTGGACACATTTTAAAACCAAATGAAATATTAAAACTATAGAAATAAGGGCTATCAGCAAGTTATATATGCCAATCAAATAGGGAATATTGCCTAATTTTGAGTCAAAGTTAATGAAATTCATGGTCACAGAAAATTTGATAAATGATTCTAATTTATAAAAATTCATGGAGATTTTCAAGGAAATAAATTGAAATAAATTCTAAATTCCAGTGTGACATCAGAAAACAGAATGTGTTCTAACAGAGAACAGATTTGGTGAAAACTAGAATTCCTCCTTAGTTCTGGTACTTCCTATTCAAAGAATAATTGAATAGGGGCATTTATCTACAGATAAAACCCAGAACTCACTTTTCTCTTTTTATCCTTCTTCATTCACTAGCCTTTACCAGGGCACTGAATATCCCTGAGACAGTTAGCACTGAAGTGTTGCTCTCCTCGATCATCAATCCCTAGGAAGGTTACTTGGGTTTTCATAGTAGGGAAGATCATCATGTTTCAGTTAATGGTCATCAGGAACATTTTTAAAGTTTCTAGCATCAATAGTTGAATCGTCAGAGTCGCTAATTAAATAAATTGTTCTATTGTTTTGAGTGTCCAAACAACTTTGTCTCTTGAAGAAAAAATAGTATTGCATAACTGGAAAGTTTCAGTCAATTAATATGTAAGTAGGTAGCAATAAGGAGAGATACACTGGTTTCTTCAAAGGAGAAATAGGATATGTTGAATTTAATATGTGATAATGGGCAGTAATATTAATTTATGCAAGAAATAAATCAGAGGAATGTATCTCTTTAACAAGTTCCTTGAAAAATATTTGGAGATTGTATAGGGAATTATTTATTCTCAATTTTACAAAGGAAAACTTTCCCATGTTTCTTTTTCTTTTCTGGAAATAATTTATATTTAAATTTACTCCTATAACTATGTTTAATATGAACATTGAAGGTTATAAATATTCCTTTAAAATAGAGGATTTGTTTAGCATGTATAAAACTGGGAATAGAATTTCTATAACGAAAAATGGATATTACATACACAAATAAATAGACAAATGTATTGTGGAATAGCCAAATAAAGAAAAATTCACATATTCATTAAATCAATACATAACAATATTGTAGAGAAAGTGTTATCAAATACTCATAAATTCTTAAGCGTACAATTAACTGGCTTTCATCATATTAATCACAAAGTTTAAAAGATAACTTGGGATTAAATCTTCCTGTTTATATTTCTTTATATTCTTATGTGTGATGGTAGAGAGTGAATGAAAGTCCAGAAAAGACTAAGTAATGACTCTAATGCACTACTATACCCCAGAGATACATAGTCTTTTCATTTTGGATAAATTAAAATACCCCTAAGAGAGGGCACACATTTTGTTCCTCCACATATACATACTTATCACCAAATTTTGTTATTTTTTTCTGATTTCTTTTTTTTTAATTTTATATATATATATAATCAAATCTAGACCCGTGAAGCCCCATCCCCCCACCCGACCAGAGCTCATACACTCTGCCAAACATGCTTTTCATCTCTTTCTCAGTCTTTATCAATATTCTCCATGTGGAAGTTGACTATTTTGAGCAGAAGTCCACTGCTTCAGTAGTCTTTGATGTAGTGCCTTTTGTTGTTGTTGTTGTTGTTTTCCAATTGATCACTCCCAACTGTTTTGGACAAAATCTCAAGGGGGGCCATGAGCAATAAATACTCCTAAAACTAAGTAATTGTCACTAGCATCCAACAGATGAGGGATACCATACATCCTTTGATTCTTGGGACGTGTTTACTTCACTCAAACATCATGTCCTCTAGCCTCAGACATTTTTCCTAAAAAAGCTCGTGGTGTGGTCCTTTCTTTCTTTTTTTTTTTTAATTACTGTATGATTTTAATCACATTGTCATCAGCATTTAGAATTATATTATTTATTTATTTACAACAGACCAAGAGTACAGAATGCTATATATAGGAAGGACCATGAATGAGAAAAAACCTTATGCAACGCTATATACTTCTGTGCTTTTTCTTGGTTGAGTTACATTCAGAATTTGAAGCAAGGCAGTAGATAAATTCCTTTAACACTTCTTTACTTCTTTCTAATACAGAAGGAATCTGAAGTTTTATATGGTACCCCTGCATTTACCCAAAGACAAAGCATACATTTTAAAATAAATACAACAAGATTATATATACCTGGCTATAAACAGTCCTGGAAAACTGTGTTAGAACTATTTGTTATAACTTTGTATTATATAGTTCTCAGTGTACTCTATCTTCCTGTCTTGAAAAAGCAAGCTTCAGTTTAGTAAATACAATCTACAATCAGGACACAAGATTCACCATAATTGATATCTGTACCAAAAGCATGTTAAGAGAGGACATGTTACTGAAGGACATGTTAGGAGAGAGCTGTCATCTGTCAAGTTTATTTTTATTGTTTTATTATGTATTTATGAACTTCATTGGAATTCACAAAAAAAAAAATCTTGGATTCGTGACAAGAAATCTTGAAGAGAAAAGAAAAAGACCAAATCTAGGTATCTACTATCTGCCTTCCAAATATACTATAAAGCGATGAGAACTGAAAACAGGTATAATTTATATACTATAACATGCACCAAATTTTTATGTGTATCGTGTGTATATGCTATGGGTGTGCAGGTGCTCACAGAGACCAGAAGGTTGTCAACTCCTCTTCGTTATGGATGGTCTGAGCCACTAACATGGGTGTGCAACACTACCCATCGGGTCCTCTGTACGAGAGAGCAGAGTTCTTAACTATTAGCCATCTCTCCGCATAAACTCACAAATTTTAAAATCATCCAAACCTCATCTTAGAAATGTTAATATAGTTGCATAACTAGCTCTACACTGGTGATACAGTACATTTCCCTAACCCCAAAATGTTCTTTGCTGTTGTCTGAACTCAGTCCCTCTCCTTGTACAGATCTCCATAACCACTGATCCATCTTTACAGTTTTGCCTTTTTTGAGCACTTCATATAAATGCAGTCATACATGGACTCTTTCACTGGCTTCTTGAATGTATAGGGGGCCTTTTTGTTGTTTCACCATGTTGCTGGGAATAATCTCAACAAGTCATTTTTTTCCTTCAGCCTGAGAAGTATTTCCTTATCTGGATTTTAACAACATCTTTTTACAGGTGAAGCAACTTCGGTGTTACCATTAGTTTGATCATGTTAGCTTGATATGAGGCCTCTGCCATATTGTCTTTTATATTTGGAAATTTATTTCTTGTTCTTCTCAGGACTTATCTAACTAAAGGCAACTACTAAAAGTAGCTTACGATCTCACTAGCATCGTGCTAAGGGTTCAGCTGCTATACATCATATCTACACTTAGCATGGCCAGTGATTAAGCCATTCCAGTGGTCTGTTTGATTCCTCACTAAAGTTGAGGGTGCCTTGGTTATTTGTTGGTGGGCGAGCAATGGACCCCAGGGGCTCGGACATGCTCGGTGCGGGTGAGTTATTCGTGAGGCCCCCGCACTGAAGTTTAATGCATTTTGTGACAGTCGACAGATTTCGAGGTAACCTATGTGCAGGTCGTGATTGATATTCACATGTTATTGAATGGAAGTTTTGCTCACCTTCCTTAATCCCTTTAATTGGTTGGGTGTGTATTATGACTAAATGTACGATTACATTATATATATATATATCTATATATATATATATATATATATATATACTACGTAAGCTACTCTTTTCAGGAAGCTGTCTTGAATTTCCCTCTATTTTCTGTTTACCTTCTCATTTCTACACCAATGTCTTTTTGAAGAACATGAATTTCAAAGTTGGATGAAGACCAACTTAACCAGCTTTTTGCTTTCATGATTTGTGCTTTATGGTCCATTTATTTCCTTTCTTGCTCACTTGGTTTCATTAAGATAATTTTTATTTATTTGTTCGATTGTGTGTGGATTGTGTAGGTGTGTGTTGTGTGTGTGTGTGTGTTGCATGTGTGTCCCAGCAAGCAACGAGTGGCATCCTAATCCTTGCGGCCTGGAAGTTGGGCATCTTGTTGAGACCGAACTGGGAAACTGACGGGGGTCCTCTGAAATGCTAGCAAGCATTCTTAACTGCTTAGCCATATCTTCAGAACTTCCTTTGGTTGTTATTTATTTATTTATTATCTACATAAATTTACTTTATTTTTAAAAAAATCTAGAACCGTGTTTCACGTAATTCCCCCAACCCCGCAGCGTTCATGCATTCTCAACTAGAAAGGTAGATCGTCTAATTGCTTTAGCATCTGTACAGATAGTTCATTCCTATATTTTACATGGGAAAAGGGTCATGATGTCGTTACTGCTGCATAGAATCACTCCAGTGTGTAGAGATGGAAAAAAGGGGAGAGAACGAAAAGAAATAGTGGAGGGGAAGGGGGGGGGGGAAAGAGCCGAAGTTGATGGTGTTGATAGGTGTAGTGGTATTTTCTTGTCGTTTTTTTTTCTTTTTTTATTTTTCCTTTATTTTTTTTTCCTTTTCCAAAAGATGCCATGTTTTCCCCAAGGAATTATTTATTTTTATTTTTTCTATTTTTTTATTTTTTAAAAAAAAAAAAAAAAATTTTTGTTTTTATTTTGTTTATTCTATTTTATATTTTTTATTTTATTATTTGTAATTTTTTCCTTCCCCTCTTCTCAATTTTTTTTTTTTTTTTATTTTTATTTTCTTTTTTTTTTTTTTTTTTATTATTTTTCTCTATCCATATCGTGGTTTGTTGTTCTTTTCTACATTTCCTGTGATATTGTTGAAGAGAGCTGAATAAACATTTGGCATGCATGTGTCTCTCTGCAGTGGGGCGCAGTCTTTGGGTACATGCTAGGTTGGTATGGCTGTGGGGTGAAAAGTGCATTTCAAGTCTTTCAAGTGTTCTACACACTGCTTTCCATAGGGGCTGCACGAGCTGACATTCCCACCAGCATGGAATTGAGTATTCTCTTTCCCCACACACATCTCCATGCACTTGGTTATCATTGATTTTCTGATCCTAGCCATCTTATTGGAGTAAGATGATTCTTAAAGTGGTTTTGATTTGATGTCCTTAATGATTAGTTATGTTGAACACTTCTTAAGAATGTTTCTCACCATCTCTAATTCCTCACTTCTGATGAAATCTCTGTTCAGCTTTTGCTCCATCTATTGAATGGATTTTCGTTCCTTTCTTCCTTTTGTTTTTTATTTCATTGTGTTTTTTTTCTTATCTAAATTTGTAGATTTTCTGCTATGGTGAAGGTTTCTTCCCACTCTGTGGTTCTCTTCACTTCCTTGATTATTTCTTTTGGTACAGAAGCTTTTGAGTTAATGAGGCCCATTTGTCAATGTTGACTTAATTCTTGTCACGCTCTGCTGATTTAGAAAGATCTATTCTCTAACCGTATGTCGTTCGTAGTTGCTGACCGAACTTTTTTCTTCTATCATCTTTAGCGTTTGGGGTTTCACATTCACCCCCATGGCTTGATAACCACAGTCTGGAGTTGACCTTATGTACAGGTGAGAGGTTAGGGGCTTGTAATTTCATTCTTCTACAGTGGTAATCCAGTTTTGCCAACACCACTTGCGAAAGATGCTTTCTTGTCTCCATGTTTACTTCTTGTCCCATTGAAATATGAGAGGCTGAAATTGTATGTGCTCAGGTTTTGATACTTCAGTTTTGTTTCCATTGAGTCAACAGGTCGTTTTGTGGCCAGTACCAGGGCTGTTTTTATGACATATTCCCCTGTATATAGTTTGAAGTCTGATTAGAGATTCCCCCTTGTGTAGCTCTTTTTCCCCTCAGGGTTTTTTGGCTCTTCGGGGTCTTTTTTTTTTTTTTCATGAATTTCATTTTTTTTCAAAGCCTGTTGAAGAAACTCTTGGGGTGATTTTATTGGATGGTTAAATCTATACAAGAGTTCATGTAGAATGGAATTTTTCTATTTATTTCTCCAAGTCATGAGCATGGGAGTTTTTCCATTTCTGATGTCTTCTTCAATTTCTTTCTTTAAGCAAAAAATTTTTGTTGTAGAGACTTTGTGCTTGATTAGGTATTATTCCTAGGTATTTTATTGTTTTTGAGGCTATTCGTGAGTGGGAAGGTCTCTTTGAATATCTTCTCCACTTGCTTGTTCCTTGGTGTAAAGAAAGGCATGAATTTTCTAGGTTAATTTTGTGTTATATGGACACTTTGCTGAAGCTGTTAATTTTTTCTAGGAGTTTCTGGTGGTGTTTTTAGCATCCCCTAGGTAAAAATCATATCATCAGCAAATAGGGATAGTTTGACTTCCTCTTTTCCAATTAGTACTCTTTAATTTCCTCTTCTTGACTTATTGCTCTAGCAAGTGTATCAAGCACTATATTGAAGAGGAGTGGTGACAGGGAGCAGCCTTGCCGAGTTCCTACCTTTAAAGGGAATGTTTCTGTCATTTCCCCATTTAGGATGATATTGGCTGTGTGTTTCCTGTATATGGCTTTGATTACATTGAGGAATGATCCGTCCAATCCAATTCACTCTAGGACTTTAAGCATGAAGGGATGCTGGATTTTTTCAAAGGCTCCTCTGCCCACTCAGACTACAACAGAGCCACCACCACAGCCATTTGGATGTTCTGATTTATTTGATCTGTACAACTGTGTCTGGAGCTGGGGGCTTTAAGAGGGACCTATATTGGGATACTAGAGGGGAGTTTTAGCAGTTTCTTGGGAGGAGGGTGTCTACAATTTAATTTTATTAGTTTCCCTTCCTAGCGTGATCTAGTGAGAGGGGCCTAGAAATTGTCTCACTGCTGCTAAGAATGGCAAGAACTTGAAAGAAGCCAGAGAAATTTCTTGCTGTCTGGCATTCTGTGTCACCCGTGTCCAAGATTCTGAATTCCATAAGACTGCAGGGGACACCCATTGAGTCATATTAAGAGTCTCACTCCAAAAGGAGGCAGCTTTCCGCATGTAAATTTTAACTTCTCGACTTTGGAGGATTGTCTTTATTTTCTTAGCCTGTGGGTATTTTGGGCGTGTCTGCTTGTTACCCATGATAAAGAAAGGTTGGAAATGCTAGTGGTTAGAGAATAAGACAGTTCAATATTTAGTCTCATGTGGAAGAGAGAATTTTTCCATGGAGATGGGCAAAAGCCTGGCCTTATAGAGTAGAAATACTGAAAACAGATTTAAAGCTTAATTTCTTGTGAACAAAATGATTTCACAGAGATAAGCCTGTGCCTGGCTGCTACCCTTAATCCTACTTCCAGCGGGTGTACCTCCTCCACAGTAAACTCTCCAAGATTTTCCCCTCTTGTGGGGGGAAAAGAGATGGGAGAGAGAAAGCCTGGCAAATACCTTTTTCCTTCTTCCTTCTGTTGGTGGAGAATCAAGCCACATGCTCATGGCACCAGTTGTGGTTTTTTTTTTTTTTTTTCTTAATTTTTGTGCAGTCAAACTATTTAGTCAACTGGAATGTAATTTATTAAACCTCATTTATTTGAAGAGATATTTTCTTTATATAGCATTTTAGAAAGCATTTTTTTTTTCTGTCATCTGTTGGTCTTTTATTCATGGGTGGCTTCAATCCACATGATATTCTTCCCTCCTAGAACCAGGCTGGCAGTTCTACAAGACTGCAGGTTTTTGGAGCTGTTTACTGCTGGCAGGCTAATAGTTCCTAAGCTAAGCTCTGGCAAGCAGAGGGGAGGAGACCATGGGAAGTTAACTGATGGGAAGAAAAGAGATGGACTCATAGAAAGTCTGGAAGATAGACTCAAGCTTAATGTTGGAACCCATGCATGGGCCAGAACATGTACACACAATTGGGGGCTGGGGCAGGCAATTGTGACAGGGGAATGTCAGGCTATAATCCAGATCAAAGTTCTTTCCTAAGAGATCAAAGACAGCTCAGGTTTCACAGGTCTGTGATAATAACAGCAGGGGTCAATGCTTTAGCATTTAGCTAACTGGTTTTAAGTGCTTCTGCCAAAAGAATGTCTACATGCCACCAAACTGGGTGTCTTATATTTTTTAAAATGGGCAAAAGCTACTTTCTCTGTATTTGACAGTTTGACCTATGTTAACAACAACGTGGTGTTTGGGGCTAAGAATAAATCAGGGGCTGGCAAGTAATCTCAGATATGCCATCAGTGCCAATAACCTGAGTTAAATCCACAGAACCAATAAAGGAGAGAACTGACTATATTGTCCTCTGAATTCCATGTGGGTCATGGTACATACACTCACACACACACACACACACACACACACACACACACACACACACACATTCAAGCCTGGAAAGCTGGTGGGTAAGCAGTTCAGGCACAGTGCTGCCTTTTGTTTCCTATGATGAAGAAAGGAGGGAAAAGACAGTAGCAAAACCAAATTTACATCCCTGCACACCGCATAAGAGGACATATTGTAGAAACATGCTGTTTTCATCCAAGGTTGTCTCCATTATCTAGCTCTTGGAGGCAAGAGTCTGGACTATCCCAGGACATAGTGGAGGTCAGCTCCCATAATACACCTCAGTAGAAGTCAGGTGTCACTGTATCTGACCCAAATGTCAGAGAATGAATATTAAAGATAAAAAAGTTGTTCCAGGCGAGAAAAAACACAAGAAATCCAAGCAATAGGGTCTTGTCTTGCAGAAAGAAAGCACTTATAAACACCTATGACATAATTACTCAAAATTACGTTCACCCAAAACACAATAATCAAGACTCAGTCTGAATAGAGATTCTTCCCAAAGATGGCCTGATATCAATTCATTTGACTTACAGTAAGTTCTCAACTAAAAGGGTTTTATTTTATATATGTGTCTGGTGGATTTGGATTTTCTGGAGCTTGATATAGCTACAACGTATAGGAGTAGGAAAAGACTTTCTAAATCAGGCAGCAATTGCACAGGAAATAAGATCAACAATTGACAATTGGAACCTCATTAAATGAAAAGCTCTGTACAGTAAGAGAAACAATCTAGAAAATGAAGAGAAAGCTTACCGAGTGGGAGGAAACATTCATCAGTGACACATCTCACAGAGGTCTAACATCCAGATTGTATAAATTACTCTAAAATTAAAAAAAAATCAAGAAAATATATGACCCAATCAAAAGATGGAGTAAAGAGCTGAACAGAGATTTCACAAATGAAGAAGTAAAAATGGCTGAGAAACATCTTAGAAAGTGTTCAACATCACTATCAACTAAGTAAATGCTAATTTAAACCACTTCATGATTTCATCTTACCTCAGTAAATTGCCTATGATCAAGAAAACAAATGATACCAAATGCTGCAGAGGTTGTGGTGAAAGGGGAACACTCATCCACTACAGGTGGGAAGGCAACCTCATGAAACCCCTATGGAAAGCAGTGTGGAAAATGAACCTACTAATTAAACCAGTAATACCTCTTTTGGGTATATACTCAGAAGATTCATCATATTGCAGAAGTAAGTGCACAGCCAGGTTTATTGCAGCTCTCTTCACAATAGCAAAGATGTGGCAGCAACCCAAGTGTCCTCAACTAATGAGTGGATAATGAAAATGTGATAATGTACACAATGAAATATTGCAGCATGTGTTTAAATTTGACTAAGAAATGTATGAAATGCACAAAACTTCTATACTAAAAATTAAAATAAAGATGACATCATGAAATTTGCAGGTAAATTGATGGATGCAGAAGCCATTATGCTAAGTGAAATAACAGAGTTCCAGACAGAAAAATGATGCATGGTATTCCTCATTTGTATTTCTTATAACCAAATTCTTATATGTACATCAACCCTGATGCTACTATAGATATAATTTGGAGTTTATGTCTCTATTTTCTGAAGATCTAAGACTGATGAGAGAAATATCATTGTCTCCTTTGAAAATAAATTAAAACATATATCAACTTGCTATGTAACATCAGAATGTAAATTACATTGCTTTAATTCAAAATTACTCTTAAAATGTGAATCCCAAATGTGTTTTCTAATTAACCTGTAGCTTATTTTCAGACTCTGTCATTTTGTCATGTATGTGGAATACATATATATATATATATATATATATATACACACATATGTGTGTGTATTTGGAATAATATAAAAATAAAAATATGAAGCTGGAGAGATGGCCTAGTGGTTAAGAGCACTGACTGCTCTTGCAGAGGATCTGGGTTCGATCCCCAGCACCCACATGGTGGCTGAGAACCATCTTTGACTCCAGTTCCAGGAGAATCCAACGTCCTCTTCTGACCTCCATGGTATTGCATGACAAGGGTGCACAGACCTACATGCAGACAGTACATTCATACATTTAAAAAATAAATTAAAAATAGGGGCTGGAGAGATAGCCTAGCGGTTATGAGCACCGACTGCTCTTGCAGAGGACCCGGGTTCGATCCCCAGCACCCACATGGCGGCTAAGAACTGTCTGTAACTCCAATTCCAGGAGAACTCCAGTTCTAGGGGAATCTGAGACCCTCTTCTGACCTCCACGGCATTGCACGACATGGGTGCACAAACCCACATGCAGACAGTACATTCATACACATTCAAAAATAAATAAAATTTAAAAAAAAATTAAAAAATATATTAAAAAAATAAATAAAAATAATAAAATAATAATTAAAATATAAAAAAATAAATTTTGGTTTGAAATTAAACACCAATATTTGATAAATGGACTGACTCAATAACCATAGGAAGATCACACTCTAATTATGTATTTTGAAGCCCCAAATGAAGGTGAATGTTCATGACCCTCATAGACTGGAAGTTGAGTGATAAAAAGGATTTGGAAAATTCATTGCTTTGCATGAGCACTTATGTGTTTCAGTTGGGGAGGATGAAGTATTTCTCGAGAAAGAGGGATAAGTATTTAAAAAGGGATAAGTATTTAATGTGACTAAAATATACACCAAATATTAGTGAAGGTGATCAATATAGGATGGTGTATTGTTTATCATTGTAGAGATAAAAGTTGAAATTCCATAAGAGGGATAAGTATTTAATAAGGAATAAGTATTTAATGTGACTAAAATATACACCAAATATTAGTGAAGGTGATCAATATAGGATGGTGGATTGTTTATCATTGTTTATAGAGATAAAAGTTGAAATTCCATAATGGTAATAAAATAACCACACATTACTTTTTCTCATTTACATTCTATCCATTTATATATTTCCTTTCCTTTGTTTCTATGTTTCCTTTTCACAATTGAAGGGATATTGTCAATAACCTCATTTATTCACAATAAGCACTCATGGTGCATATAACTGTTGTATAGACTACAATTGTTGTAAAGATGAATGTTTTATTTTAATTTTATGTGGGAATAGTTGAACCTAGGGCATCAGTCATGGTAAGCAAATTAATTTGTATTTTGCTGCGTCCAAAGGCGCCATCATGGATTCATGAGAAGTATTTTATTAATAATTGTACTCTCCATACATACATCCAGAATTGAAAATAGCTCACATCTCATTGTAAACAAAAGAGAAAGATTCATTTCAAGAAAGGCAAAATAACCTTCAGGTAAGAGTAAGCAGTAGTGATGATTCACTTACATGATTTACTTGCATGTTTACATTAAAAGGGCAGAGTCATTTCATCATCTTGGGAAGCACCACATGCCAGTCTATCTTTCAGATAGTCTATTGTCTGCATTAAACCTTTACAAAATTTTACTTTGATTGTGTTGAATTGTACTCACAATTTCATTGACTAGCAGGAGTTTATAACAACCTAAGTATCATTGAAAGTTTCCAGATCGGAACTGATCTACCCACTTCTTTTCAAGACTCTTCCTTGAATGTATTAGATCGTTTTTGTTTTTTTGTTTTTTTTTTTTTGGTCTTTTCGAGACAAGGTCTCCCTGTAGCCCCAGCTGTCCTGGAACTCACTCTGTAGACCAGGCTGGCCTAGAATTCACAAAGATCTGCCTGCCTCTGCCTCCCGAGTTCTAGGATTAAAGGTGTATGCCACCATGCCAGGCTAGATCTGTTTTATGCTATCTAGTAAATTATGATAATCTTGAAAAGATTTACTGTCTACAAATAGAATTTCACATTATTCTGCATAGATCCTTGAATGATACATCTCAACAAGAATGTCACCTCAATGGTAGTGATGTGTTTACTGTGGCCATATGATATGTGGTGGAAGCAATCTACCGTGAGAGAGGGAGATGTAAAGATCAACAAGTATACATGGTCCAGCAAACTCAATGCTTTCACACTATATAGCAAACTATCAACAAATGAATATTGGGAGGGAGATAAAATCAGCCCATAGCAGCTGATTCTTCAAAACACTTATGGAACTTAGATAGAACACAAATTAACCTCCAGTAATTTACATTTTAATAAAAAACAAGGATATTTTAAAACCATAAATTAATATGTTCATTAAAATAGAAGTGCAGTAACTATTATTGTTTTTATAAAAAGTCCTCTTCCTCTGATATCAATTACACAATGCTCTGAATAGTTTTCAAATTACTTTTAATAAGTTTCTTCAGTCCACACAAAATGAAAACTCATTATCTAATTTTGTTCCCCGTTTCCTCAATAGTAGGTCACTGAAACATTGGCATCCTCAGTTGACATCACAACATTGATACCAACTCTACTTCTTTTGTGAGGTCATTCTGCAATTTATAATATTACCAAACCCTCCCTATTCGATACTTTATTTGAACGCAGTTGTACATCTTGTATAAGTGATTTCTTTTTTTTTTAACATTTTTTATTGATGCTTTGTGCATTTCATACATCATTTTCCAATTCAGTTCAGGCATATTTCCCTTTCCCTTCCCCCCCACCCCAACCCAGATCATGAATTCTGCCATAACTGTCCTGCATATTTCTCTCAGTTTCTTTTTTTTTCATTTTTTAGCTATAAGTGATAATCCATGAGTACAAGCATCCTTCATGTAAAACCAATTTGCAGGCTGTTGTGCCCAAACCCCCACAGCCCTACCTTCCAGTGGGGGGTGAGGGGTTGTATGTTCAATCAAGTTGATCAAATGAGTGTCCAGACTACATTGCTGTAGTTTTACCATTCACCCCAATCGCAGCCCTTACATTCTACCACGCCCCTCTTCCGCAGATTATTCCCTAGGCTTAGAAAAGGGGCACAGGTGGATGAGAAGCAAAATAGTACACTCTCTCTGGAGCTGTTATCTTGGACTCTGGTCAATTCTGGCTGTTTCCTTTCATGCGCTGACAGTTTGTCCAGGAATAACTTTTCGATCCTACTAATGAAGCACAAGCAATTAGATATATAGGTATTTAAACAGCACTAATAGTTATGGTAGGTTACTTTGGTATAGACACATATGTTTAGATGATATGTTGATCCATGAATTACATTTTTTCCTGTTAAATATGACAGGGTCTTACTGTGGCTTATAACATATCCTAACATGTAGAGGATGTAAGCATGTGGCATCAGCCATAGGTTATTCCTCCAAGGAGAGAGCCAATAGCCAATTAGATTTGGGATATACAGGCATATGGCTTCCACTGCTGCACAGTACTTCCAGGCAGGTGAGGTGTAGCTGGAGCTGACGGTGGAGTCTTGCTTGACTCAAGGAGACCTGGATTTGGCTTTATGGGTTAGTGGCCTTTGGTAAAACACCTCTCTGGTATTCCAGAGGCCACCTGTACACTTGCATTGTGTGTCTCAATACATCTTTCCCATGTTAATGTCATGTCTTCAGCAGCAGGGCTTTATGCCTCTCTTCTTGCAGGTAACCAGTAGAGCAAGGAGCCTTTACCTTTGTGGGGCCTTAGATCCCCTGCCCAACATCTCCCTGGTAGAATAATCCACTACTGATGTCAGAGTTCTGTATTGATATATTTTGCTTAAGTGCAGAGTTTAAGGACTTTAGTATTATATTTGGTTCTGAACAGAGAATAATCCTTTCACAGTCTTATTCTATTAGTCAATTAAAGAAGGAAGTTTTACCGGTTTTATAAGAGATTAACCTCGAGGATGCATAGGAAAAGAACAACAACAGAAAGCTGCATCAGAAAACTGACCAAAATGGTGGAAATGGGAAGGGGGAGGGGGGAGAGGCACGGGTGTGATGTTATATTGATTCAATGCTATATTAATTGACGTGAGTTCAACAAGTACCCAGTTTTGCCTAGACACTGTTTACAGGATACATGGTGTTTTTGGATTAGTAAAAGTAAATATGTGTATATAAGACAACATTGTTTACAAGCTCTGAATAAAACGGTAATGGCCATCTGAGTTAAATGGAGATATAAATAGCGTGTGTTCCACATTTGTTTTACATAAAATCTGTAGAGCAATAACTTTGGGATTGCACATACAAATGCTCTATAGACTCTCTGTTGTACAGTATCACACTTGTAGCATTCTCTTTAAGATGATTTAGCTAAAAATTAAGTTTGCTTCCCAAGTTATAATCATAGTCACCCAAAACAACATGGTGAATTTGATGAAATCTGAGCCTTGATTCCACCCTACTAGTTATGTTATAATACAACTGTCTTCTGGGACTCATGGGTTAAAAAAAAATAAAGGGGAGTAAAGATAACATGAAACCTTTTCGTCAAAAACCTTGCAATGCAAATCTTAAAACTAACTATGGGAAAAGATTATGGGTTTCCAACAGGACAAAATGTCACCAACTTAATGGCTGAGAAAGAAAAGATACAGCTTTGCATTGAGTAGGATGTACCAGAAAGTGCCAACTGAAAGGTTGACCCGTCTGAACATCGAAAGGAAGAAAAGCCTCAGATTGCCATAAACATCGAACCCCTCTGTGGATCCTACATGTAACAACTATTTATAATGAGTCCTAATGAAACTTACCTTCTAGGTGCTGCAAAGGTTTTGATATGAGAGACTTTCTTGCCTCCCCCCCCCAGAACAAGGAGAAATATGATGATGATGAGGTTGCTCTGCAACTGTAAGTTGGAGACAACTAGTATAAGTGATTTCAATTGCCCATTATTATTCTATTGTAGTTTATTCCTAAAGAAACTTCTATTACCACTTTTCCTGAAAGCTAACTCTCAAATCTTCAGAGAACAATACTCATGTAGCTAAGGAAGAACAACTATCAATGGCCCAAATCTATGTTCAAGGTGTAATAACTAAATAGATAACCAGGAGAGGAAACAGAATTCTTGCAGTAGTGGTACTTTTATATAAGTGACAATAAACAGTCCCTAAATTAAAATTAAAGGATATTCAAAGGGAGGAAACTCATGTGTGTTACTGTAAACATAGCAAAATATAGATTGTTTGAGAGGTCATGGAACTTAGAGTGAACCCCATATGTGGGCATGTCTCATATGAGCTTGGGCATGTTTATGAGCTAACATTTCAAGTAGCATGCTCCAGAGTCACAAATGAGGGTAACAGGACCTAGTTTTTACACTTATGAGTTGGTATGACACAATGATTAAAAGGTCTTGCATTGGCTGTTAGGAGGTGATGTCATACTACCTATATAAATGTTATGTTACATTGAATAAATTGGAATGCACTCTCTTCTGGGTATTCCCATGCCATTACTGATATGATCTGGCACAGGCACACGTACCCTCTCCATGGCCTGCTCCACTGTGGAATTGACACCTTCCCACAACTGGCCCCTGAACAGGGACATGGATAAACTGGGGTAGGCAAACCCCAGAATCCTAGCAAGAAATGGGGAATCTATATTTTAGGAAGCCTCTCTTTCAAGCTGTGGGACACATCATGACCTCTAGTTCTTTAATATTCATCATTATTTCTTCCTTGTTAATTTCTACTTTGTGCAAACTTGGGGCTGGTTACCAGGATTGATTGCAAATGCTAACAACCTGGGGCCACAGGATTTTGTACACTCTTGGACCATGGAAAACAGTAAGTCCCTGGCTTAGTGTTCCTGGGGTATCATCTACCCAGACAGGGGTTTGCCTACAAAGTCGTCAGCTTTGTGGGTGTTGAGAAACCAGCAGCCATCAAGGTACACCTCTGTTCACGAGGTCATCAACTTTGCCTGATCACTGGTTGTTCTTGTGTGGGGGCTGTGAAAACCAGCAGCTTTCCAGCTGGGATTGACCACAAAGCCCATAAGGTTCTTCGTTGTGTGCTGGCTGCAGAACTAACAATGTTACAGTCACTAGGCCAACACCTAAGACAAAACATGGCCTTGGTGTCATTTTAAATAAATTTACAAGCATGAGATGGAGCTATTGGTTCTAAAACTAAAAGAAAGTGAAAGAAAATGGTTCAAAAACACTCAGGCTTGCTCCACTCCCCCTTGCACCCCCCCCCACCATGCTCAAAACAGTTTTGACCACCACAACTTGTCATACTTGCCTGAGAGGATTCTATTAGGCCAGAGAATGTCACTCTAGGTATACTAAGGATGGCACCCCAATCAATGGTAACTGGGTTTCTTCTGTACAATTTCCAGGCAGAACCTGGATTCTATAGCGTTTTTCTGACTCAAGTTCTGACAAGTTTTAAAATTACTTGTGTTTGCCAGTTGGTGGGCCTTGACTACCCTGGGCTTGCCTGGGTTTCAACTTTTTTTTCTTTCAGATGCAAACTGGGGCTTTCCTAAATATCAAAATGGACAAATGTTTTCCTTTGCTGCATCTCCTAATTTCCAAAGAGGATTGTACCTGAAATATTATATTAATATTTTGACAAAAGCATGGTGTTTGCCTGTCTTCAGAAAGAAGCATGTGTTCACTGATCTCTAGGAAGAAGTATGTATCTCCAGCTGTTTTGTAGCTGTGGCCATATGAACTGTCTCCATTCCTGTGGACCAAAAACTATCGGGTTTAAATTCAATCTTAGCATGCCTAATCAAAATATAAACTACCTTTTTTAATAATCCCAAGTACCCTAACATCTTTGATGAAAGGTCCTAGGCATCCAAGTTTATTCTGGTCTTTTAAAAGGCTTTGCTCAGGAGTTAACTTTAATGCGTTCTTAAACCTGTTGAGGGATCGGAACCCCTGGGGAAGGGAATGTTTTCAACCTGCAGACTTCCCATCCACACATGACATGACATGTGTCCCATGCCCTCTGCCTGTGTGGTGTGTGTGCCAGCTGGTTATCTGTGCAGCCCAACTGCCGTGGCTTTCCTGTACACTTGCCCTAAAGAAAATATTTCATCTTAAACCTCACATATGAGTCTGTTTTGAACTGTCTTTTGAGACTATCTCTGTAACACAGGGTTTTAATCCCAGTGTTCTAGAGGCAGAAGCAGGCAGACTTATGTGAGAACCTTGAGGTCATCCTGGTCTGCCTATTATGTTCCAAAACAGCAATGACAGAAAATCCGTGGCTTAAATATACTTCCTCTTGCTAGCTCTGAGTAAATATTCTCAGTAACAATATAAATTAAAAATATTGGTCTAATTTAAATGATAATTTTAGAAATAGTTTGGTGTTTCTCCTTCAGTAGAGTATCAAGCAATAATTTAATTTCCTCCTTAAAGGTCAGCCTAATAAAATTCCCTTTAATGCTGTGTGTGTACTTATGTTTTAATCTCTTTTGAATTTATAAGTGTCTATTAAAAAGTCAACTTAGGGGGCTGGAGAGATGGCCTAGCAGTTAAGAGCGCCGACCACTCTTGCAGAGGACCCGGGTTCGATCCCCAGCACCCACATGGCGGCCGAGAGCTGTCTGAGGCTCCAATTCCAGGAGAACTCCAGTTCCAGGGGAGACCAACACCCTCTTCTGACATCCGCAGCGTTGCACATCACGAGTGCACAGACTTGCATGCAGACAATACATTCATACACATACGGAAATAAATTAAAAAATTTAAAAAAAATGAAAAGTCAACTTAGAACCTGCTCTCAGGCTTGCAAGGAAATCTCACAACCTATATTTATGATAGTATATTTGAGGTAATTGTTCCATGTATATAGAGGGATAAATACTAAACGCTTAGTAAAAACAGGGACAATCCTCTCAACAGATGGAAATTCATTTCTTAATGTTATGACGAGAAAGAATGTTAGAAGGATATGAAAATGGAGGTGTTTTAGTAAGGATTTATGATGAGACAGTCTATGAAATTGATAAAAATCTGAGGAGGCTTGTTATGATTGGTGAAGGATGAAACTGTAGATAAGCTTAATTTTTCTAAGGTCATGGTTCAGTCAAGTAGTTTAAAAAACATATCTAATCAAGGTTTATTTAAAAAATGTTCAGTTTGGGGGCTGGAGAGATGGCCTAGTGGTTAAGAACACCCACTGCTCTTGCAGAGGACCCAGGGTTGATCGCCAGCACCCACATGGTGGCTGAGAACCATCTGTAACTCCAATTCCAGGAGAATTCCAGTTCCAGGGGAATCCGACACCCGCTTCTGACCTCTGCACACATTGCATGACACGGGTGTGCAAACCTACTTGCAGACAGTACATCATACACATAAAAAATAAACAAAATTTTAAATTTTTTTTAAAAATTAAAAAATAAAAATGTTTGGTTTTACCCAAGCTTTATCTACACATCACATGGTATTTAAAATTTAGTAAAAGGACAATATATCTGTATTAAATTAAATTTGCTAAATATTTTCAAAATAAAAAAAATAGTAACATGTTTAAGCTAATTGCTAATAATATTTGATCTACTCCTACTTCTACTAGATTCCCAGTGACAATTTTAGGATTTGTAAATAAGTGTTTTCCATGTTTCTGTTATACAAATGTTACCTATAATGCTTCTTTTTTCCATAAAGAAAATATGGCTCAAGAAAGACTGAGCTGTACCTCCTTAAACTAACAGTATACTGTCCAATAAGAGACAGTTTGCATGGGTTTAGCAGACAATTACAACTAGACTCCTGTCTATAGGATTGTAATACAACTCCTGCCCTTTAAAAAATTATATACCAAGATATAGGTGTCTGAAAAACAATACTCTTCTGTTCATGGTATAAAAAAAGGGAGGGGGGTAGGGGAATATGCCTTCATCTCAGATGCAGTATGCAGAACATTATCTACTTTGAAATCAGTCAATTTTTCAATTTTAAAATAGAAAAAGGCAACTTCAATACATAAACAGAGCCCTCTGACAGGCCATGATAGACACCATTGGTGCTATGACACAGTGCGATGTTGGGACAATGAAAAAAAAAAAAAAATCCGCTACTAACAATGGGAAAAGGGTTGTTTTTTGTCTTTCCACAGATGGAGCCCCTATCTAGGTTCCAGCAAGAAACATTCACAATATGGATCCCAGCCCACTAGCAGGGGGTCTGATGTGTCTAAATGTCTAGAAAGTGTGATAGACTGGACATTTGTGCCTGCCCCTTTGGATTAGTGGATTACCTCTAAATTTAACTTTATGGTCAGGTGAGACATATGGATAAAGAGAGGCTTTTAGTATCAATTGTGGGCTGCTCTACTAAGGAACTATTGGCCAGGGAGGATATAAATGTCCCACAACACAGAGGGTATTTGCCTGTGATTTGGTGGTACATGCAAAAAACAGAAAGCAAGACCCTACTGCTGAGGTGGAGCATGTGTTAATATGAAAAGGAAGAATGGTGTTGAGACATTACACAGAAAATGTAGGCTAACTTTCATGATGCCAGGGAGCATTATGCAGATCGCTGGAGTGAAACTGTCTCCAGAGTTGCTACAAAGCTCATAAACTACACCATCATATGACAAAGAAGCCTGCAGTAGTGGCATCCTAATATTTGTAACTTCCCACCCCCCTAAAATCTAATATGTCACTTCAAAAAAAGGTATCCGGGCCGGGTGTGGTGGCACACGCCTTTAATCCTAGCACTTCGGAGGCAGAGGCAGGTGGATCTTTGTGAGTTCAAGGCCAGCCTGGTCTACAGAGCAAGGTCCAGGACAGCTAGGGCTACAGGGAGACCCTGTCTTAAAAGATAAATAAAAAAGGTATCCCTTCTCCAAGCCCCAGGGACCAATTCTGGAAGAGAATGTAAGGGCTTAAGAGGTGGGGGTAAATTATGAGAGCACAGCAAATAGGGACTCAACTTTTATTGAATCAGCAAGCCCAATTTAGCAAATAATAATAATAATAATAATAATAATAATAATAATAATGACTCTGAGAAGTGTGGTACTCAAATGAGCTGTCATGGCTTCAATGCTGATTTTAAAAAATCAATCTTGAGTCGGGCGTGGTGGTGCACGCCTTTAATCCTAGTACTTGGGAGGCAGAGGCAGGCGGATCTTTGTGAGTTCAAGGCCAGCCTGGTATACAATGTGAGTTCCAGGACAGCTGGGGCTACAGGGAGACCCTGTCTCAAAAAGACCAAAAAAGAAAAACATCAATCTTTATTATCAGAAAATCAAGAAAATCAATATGGAAAAATGTACGAAACTCTAACAGTAATTTTCTTACTAAGTATTTTACTGAGGTTTTGAGTGACATATATTCTTCATGATTTTTTTAAACGAAGGAGTTTCTCATCATCGAGTGTTTTAAATCTGTAACACACTCAACACAATGATGAGAAACTCCATTGGCTATGCATAGTTAAACAAGCCAATCTTATCAAAATTTGAAATCCATTAGTCAATTTTAATATACATATAATTAGAAACTTAAGAAAATGTAAATACCCAAGGAAAGATGTTAAGAATCATGAACAAATAACACTGATAGATTGTTCAGAAAATATATTCAGAGCTCTTGCAAGAATTTAAACACTCTCAAGAAAACAAAATTGCTCTACTGTCTAAGGATGAAAATGAATTGTGTATTGCATTGTTTCTTAGCTTCCATTCAGTAAAATAACATAACTGAAAGGGATAAAAGATTACTACTTTCTCTTTATTTTTCCTGAAAAAATTTCCTTTATTTAATATTCATCATGGGTTTTTCACATTTTAGAATCTTTTGTTCTAGCATTATTCTGATTAGTGTTCTTAAGTGTGTCTGTATTCAAATTAGTGAACAACACAGATCCTATATTAAAAGAGTTCTAAGAAGTTTGAGTTTTTCACAAGTGAGGTGTATTGCTGAAGTCTATGGACTAAACATTTTAAGATGCTGAGGAAATGAACTAAAAGGACGACAAACTGACTTAAAATCACTAATTGCTTATTCTTCTGTAAGCCATAACCCCCTAAACACTCCACCCCATATCAAACCAGAATGATACTTCCTCTTCGCCTATGCCATTTTACGCTCAATCCCCAATAAACTAAGAGGAGTAATCGCCTTAGTATTATCTATCCTAATCCTAATCTTACTTCCACTACTCCACACCTCACCCTTCCGCAGTCTTACATTCCGACCTCTAAGTTCGTATTTTTGCTATTTGTTCATATTCTTTCTGTTGGCCAAAACTATTCAATCCATACAGAACAAACATACATTCTGGTATTATTACAAGAATGCATTTGCATCATTTTTTTGTCCATGTAACTTAAGATGGTCCTTTGCATCCTGGTATTCATTGTAGCAGTGGGCTCTGATTCTCACATCTTCACACTCATGTACTTTATCCCCTTCAATATGTCCTCAGTTAATACCTGTTTCTTCTGTAGCGCAGGGTCAAAAATTACTGCTCACCACAGTCTCAAATGCTGTATAGACTGTCTGACTGTAATAGCTTGCCAATATTGTAAGATATGTAGATGGTATGCTTCTGAGACCGTTTTTGATGAATGGTTCATTCTACCTGTCATCTTTTGTACTACCCAATTATTATAAGCCCTCAGTTCTGATGCTCCTTATTGAGGTTTTTATTAGACTACTGGCTTCAAAACTTCACAAATTAATTGGATAGATTTTGTTCGTGTGTCTATGTGTGTAAATAAATATTTATTGTGCTAAAATTTCAAATTTCTCTGTAATCCTACTCAGCTACATAATCTTGTTTATTCAAACACAATCACCAATAATACAGTAAATGAAATCCATGTTAATGTCACCAAATTTGTTCTGATCCAATTGGAATGATCACCTGTATTGTGCAGAGGACAGAAGAGGGTGTCAGATCCCCTGGAGCTAGAGTTATGTATGTTTTTAGCCATCATGAGGGCTAAAGAACAGCCAGTAATCTTATTGCTAAGTTATCTCTCAAGCTCAGCAAAATCAAGATTTTAGATATGGAATTTCTAATTCTTTGTCGTATTTTTTTCAAACCAGTTTTAATTTTCATACCATGTCATTCAGGTGAAGGGAATTTGGGATTTTTAGTTGACCTATATTAAACATGGATGGAAATGGGTATGGATGATAGTTCTATAAAATCGGGGTTTTAATTAATAACACCATAAACATGTGTGAATAGTGAAATTTTGTTTCTAATTACACAATATTTATCACAATAAAATGCATTTCCACTTGCACATTTCATAAAGCGAAGAAAGGTAAAGAAAAATATCAATGTAGTCCAAATCTCAGAGCATTGTGATTGGACAGTGGATCCTTTCCTTGAGTCTGTGGAGCATTATAATTGGACTGTAGACCTTTGTCACGAGAAAGTGAAGCACTGTGATAGGACAGTGCATCGTTAAGATAACAAAATAGAATACTCTTAAAGGAAACGGATCATCATTATGAAACAGTGGAGCACTGTGATAGGACAGTCGATCGCTGAGTTAAAAAAATTGGAAGACTTGAAAGAGAGAAAAATATTGTGATGGGACACTAGAGATGTGATAGCAAATCCTTGGTGTCAACTTGAATGGATATTGGATTAATGTAAATGAGAAAGAGCTCTTCAGTTTAGATCATTTGGAGCTGAAAGACCCACAGTAAATGTGGGTGCTGCCTTCTGAATGCAGCCGTTCAAAAAGCCATGCCTGAAGGGAGCTCATCCCTTTGTGCTGCTTGCCTTCTCTCTCACTGGTGATTTCATCTTAGTGTTAAAACCAACTCCTTGGATCCCAGTGTAGACTGAAAACACGCAAATCTCCCAGAACCCATCAGGCCTTTGGTGCCAGATTGGGACTACTGAGACATCCAACCTTGTGGATTAAACAACTAAAGGATCCTCAGCCTCTTCAGTGTGGTGCAGCCATTGTTGGACTACTCGAACCCTGTCTATGAGTAAATAAACAAATAAATAAATATATTTTATTTATTGTATTTTTTCTAGAGATTATTTTTTGTTAGAGAACCTTGGCTAATACAGAAGCATTGTGATAAGACAGTGCCATATTGTAATGGGAAAGGGCACCACTCACTCTGATGCAAAAACGGATCATTGTTTTGACATATAGAAGCATTGTGATGACACAGTAGAGCATTCTGGTGCAAAAATGGAGCACTTTGATAAGAGACTACAGTACTGTGATAGAAAATTGGATCATTGTGGAGATGCAGTAGAGAATTATGGTGAAAAAATAACATTATTAATGGAAAGTGGGCAATTTGGTGAGAAAGTGGAGCATTGTAATAGGACAAAGGATCAGAGAGATACGAAAATGTAACATTAGGATGAGACAGGTGATTACTGTAATAATTTTGTGGACTACTGTCATATAACAATGGGTCTTTACTAAGGGAGAGTGGAGCATTTGGAAGCATTTGTGGAGAACTGGGATAAAAAACAGACCATTATGATGGGATAGTGCCATAGAGCAGTGGAGCATTGTGATGAGACAGAGGAGAATTCTAACGAGACAGTGGAGCATTGTGATGAAACATGAGAAAATTTTGTGGGAAATGAATATATTGTATTAAAAATAAAATGGAATCTTCTAATAACACAGTGGATCAATGTGATGGACAGTGGATTATTATGCAATAGTTCAGCGTTTTATTTATTTTTTATATTTTATTGAAGTTTTGTGCATTATATACATCATTTTTTCAGTTCAATTTAGACTCATTTCCCTTTCCATGTACCCCACTCCACCCAAGTTCAAGCATTCTGCCCTACCTGCCCCGTATCTTTCTCTGAGTCTTTTTAAAGTTTTTCAAAGGAAAGGATTATTGTTTTGGGGAGAACTTAACTGTGTTAGTCAGTTCTTTGTCCCAGTTTTTTTTGTTATTGGTGTTTCCTCCAATTTGTATTGCTTCAACATATGCATATGTCACATCTATACTAAAATTATGTCTTCTGAAAATAAACTATATATTATTTCCATATTTCAGGATTCACGTATTTTTACCTTTTAACATTATATTACTCTAAAATATGCCTACATACCCTCCACCCATATACCGATTAAAAAGTGTGAAAATAAGTGGTAGGTTAGTTCTAGAGGCTGTTAAGAGATTCACACTACAAGAACACAGGTGCTTTCAGATAAAGAGGAATATACCATAGACAATGCTCAATTTACCTAACTACTGTGTTACATCACTTAGCATAATATCTTCTAATTCCATCCATTTACCTGCAAATGATGCTATCTTTATTTACCTCTGCATAGAAGTCCATTGTTTTGATATACAACATTTTCTCTAACCACTCATTGGTTGAGGGGCACTTGGGTTGGTTCCAGCTCTTCACTATTGTGAAAAAAGCTGCAATAAACAAGATTGTGCATGTATCTCTCTGGTAGGATGAGTCTTGTTGGTATATACCCAGGAGTGTTATGACTGTGTCAGGTGGTAGGCACATGTAAAGTCTTTTAAAGTTTCTCCATACTGCTTTCCATAGTGGTTGTATAAATTTACATTCGCACCAGGAGTGAATGTGTTCCCCTTTCCCCACAACCTCTCCAGCTTTTGGTGTCTTTTGTATTCGTGATCTTAGCCAGTCTTATTGGAGTGAGGTGATATCCAAGAGTGGTTTTAATTTGCATTTTCTTAATTATTAGTGATGTTGAGCACTTTTTTAAGATTTTTCTCAGCAATATTTATTTTTTTACTTGTGAAATCTGTTCAGCTCTTCATCTTGTGAGTGTATCATTTGTTTTCTACTTTGTTTTTTGAGTACTTTGTATATTATGGAAGTTAATCCTCTGTCAGTTGTATCGGCAGTGTAGGTTTCCTCCCAATCTGTCAATTTTTTCTTTGCTTTTGAGTTTAATGAGGTTCCACTTATCAATTGTTGACCTTATTTCCTGTGCAGCTGCTATCTCATTTAGAAAGTCTTCCGTGTGCCCATGTTTTGTAGGTTGCTGCCAACATTTTCTTCTACGACCTTCAGAGATTAGGTTTTTAGGTTGACATTTTAGGTACATTTGGAGTCGAGTTTTGTAAGAGGGTAAGAGGCAGGTGTTTAGTTTTATTATTCTACAAGCGGTGATCTGTTTTTCCAAACACCATTTGCTGCTGAAGGTGTTGTCTTTCCTCCATTTAGACTTCTTGGCCCCTTTGTCAACATGAGGTGGCTGAAATTGTGTGTGCTCAAGTTTGTATTTTCAATATTATTTCATTGATGTAGAGTTATGTTTTTGTGCCAGTACCAGGCTGTTAATATGACTATAACCTAGTAATATAGTTTGAAGTCTAGTATAGTGATACACCAAGTATTGCTATTTTTGCTCAGGGTTGCATTGGCTATTCCGGGTCTTTTGTTTTTACATACGAATTTAAGGATTTTTTTTTTCAAAGTCTATGAAGAAATTCATGGGGATTGTATTTGGAATTGCACTGAATATGTATATTAATGTGGGCAGAATGGACATTTTACTATAGTAATTTATCCAATCCATGACCATCGGGGGACTTTCCATCTTCTGATGTCTTCTTCTATCTCCTTTTTCAAGGGTTTAAAATTTTTATTGTATGGATTTTTGGTGTCTTGGTTAGGTTTGTTTCTGGGTATTTTAATGTTTTTGAGGCTATGGTGAGTGTAAAGGTCTCCTTATATTCCTTCTTCATTTGTTTGTTGGTGTAAAGAAAAGCTACTGACTTTTTTAGGTTAATTTTGCATCCTGCCACATTACTGAAAGTATTAATCATTTCTAGGAGTTTTCTGGTGGAGTTTTTAGCATCCCATAGGTAAACTATCATATTGCCTATGAAAAGGGATAGCTTGATTTCCTCTTTTCCAAGTAGTAGTCCTTTAATTTCCCTTTTCTGTCTTATTGCTCTAGCAAGCATTTCAAGCACTCTATTAAAGAGGAGACGTGATATTGGGAATCCTTGCTGGGGTCCTGCCTTTAAGGGGAATGCTTCTAACTTTTCTCCATTTAGGATGATGTTAGCTGTGGGTTTCTTATATGTGGGTTTGATTACATTCAGCAATAATCTCTCCAGTCCAATTCCCTCTTGGACTTTAAGCATGAAGGGATGCTGGGTTTTTTCAAAGGCTTTTTCTGCATCATTAGAGTTGATCATGTGATTTTTGGCTTTCAATCCATATATGATATTTATTGATTTACATATGTTGAAACATCCTTGCTTCTTTGGTATGAATCCAGCTTGGTCATGATGGATGATATTTTTGATATGGGTCTGTATGCTGGTTTGCAAGTATTTTGTTGAGAATTTTTGCATTTATGTTCATTAATGAGATGTATCTATAGTTGTTTTTGTTTGGTTGTATCTTTGCCTGGTTTTGGTATTAGAACAATACTGGCTTCATAGAAGGAATTTTGGAGATTTCCCTCTGTTTGTATCCTTCTGAATAGTTTGAGTAATAATGACTATAAGAATTCTTTAAATGTTCTATAGAATTATAGAATTCTTCTTTGTAAACATCTGGGTCTAGGCTTTTAGTTAGTTGGGAAGTTTTTATATTATGCTTTTTATTTCCTCCAATATTATGGGTTTGTTTAAGCTATTAATCACTTCTTGGTTGAACTTTCTTGATTTGTAGGATTTCAGATATTTATCCATTTCTCTTAGGTTTTCAGATTTAGTAGAATACAGGTTTTTGAAGAATTCCCTGTATCTTTTCATGTATGTTGTGATGTTTCCCCTTTCATCACAAATTCTATTGATTTGGAGTTGCTCTTTCTTTTTTTTAATACTTTTATTGATGAGTTGTGTATTTCATTCATTGTCTTTCAGTCCAATTTAGACACATTCCCCTCTCCCTGTCCCCACCCCACCCCTATTCATCTCTTCTGCCATACACATCTAGCATCTTTCCTCAATCTTTCCAAAATTTTTCACTGAAGAGTCTTCTTGTTTTGGGCAGACTTTACCTGTATCATTCAGTTCTTTAATCCAGTGTTTATGTTGGTGTTTTTCCTTGCCTTTTGTATTGCTCCAACATATGCATATATGCATCAAAATTATGACCTCTGAGAATAAACTGCATGTTAAATCCAAAATATGTTTAGGAATTCACATTTCCCCCTTTAATTTTATTGTACTCTAAAATATGAATACATACCTTCCACCCATAAACAGTAATTACAGAGTCTGAAAATAAGTATTAGGTCAATTCTAGAGCCATTTAATAGAGTTACATTATAAAAACACACTTGCTTTCAGATAAAAATACTTACAACAATAATATTGTTCAGTTGCCTTTCAACTGCAGATTTGGTGTTAGCATCCACAAATGTGGAAAATCATTCACTGTTTGATTTTATGGGACCGTGTTACTTTACTTATCATAATGTATTGAGTTCCCCATTTACCGGAATAGTTCATGATATCATCTTTCTTTACTGCTGCGTAGAACTCCATTGTGTAAATGTATAACATTTTTATTATTCATTTATCTGTTGAGGGGCATTTGTCTTGTTTCCAGCTTTTCACTATTGTGAAGAGTGCTGCAATAAACATAGATGTGCATTATGTTTGCTGTAGTATGAATCTTGTGGGTATTTACACAGAAGCGGTGAGGCTGGATCAGGTGGTAGGCTCATGTTGTCTCTTTATGACTTTAGCCCTGTAATATAACTCAAAGTCTGGTAAAGTATTCCCCCCTGTATTGCACTTTTCACTCAGGGTTGCTCTAGCTATTCTGGGCCCTTTTTTCAATATTAATTTAAAGATTCTTTTTCTCATGTCTGTGAAGAAACTCGTGGGGATTTTGATTGGGATTTAATTGAATATATATCAATTTGGGCAAAATGGACATTTTTACTATATTATTTTTTCTAATCCATGAACATGGGAGGTCTTTTCACTTTTTGTTCTCATCTTCAATCTCCTTTATCACGGGTTTGAAATTTTTGTTGTAGAGATCTTTGATGTCTTTCATTAGGTTTGTTCCCAGGTATTTTACTTTATTTTATTTTTTTATTATTTTTTTTTTGTATGTGTATGAATGTACTGTTTGCATGTAGGATTGTGCACCCATGTCGTGCAATTCCACGGAGGTCAGAAGATGGTCTCGGATTTCCCTGGAACTGGAGTTCTCCTGGAATTGGAGTTACAGATAGTTCTTAGACGCCATGTGGATGCTGGGGATCTAACCTGGGTCCTCTGCCAGAGCAGTCGGTGCTCTTAACTGCTAGGCTATCTCTCCAGCCTTATTATTTTTATTTTTGAAGCTATTCTGAGTGAGAAGGTCTATTTATAATCCTTCTCCAGTTGCTTGTTGTTGGTGTAAAGAATACTGTTTTTTTTTTTTTTTTTATTTTTTTTTTTTTTCATTTTTTGCTCTTTCGAGACAGGGTCTCCTGTTACTCCAGCTTTCCCTGGAACTCACTCTGTAGACCAGGCTGGTCTTGAACTCAAGAAGATCACACCTGCGTCTGCCTCCCAGTTGCTAGGATTAAAGGCTGTGCGCCAACCAGCCCAGCTTTTTTTTTTTTTTTTTTTTTTTTTTTATCTTTTCGAGACAGGGTCTCCCGTGTCCCCCTGTCCTGGAACTCACTCTGTAGACCAGGCTGCCCTTGAACTCACAGTGATCCTGACCTGCCCTCCCAATGGCTAGGATTAAAGGCGTGCACACCAACGCCTGGCAAGAATATTTTTTCTAGGTTAATATTGTAATCCAACACTTTTTGAAACTCTTAATTGTTTCTTAGGGAATTTTTGTGTTTTTTTAGTATCCCTTAGGTAAAAGATCATATATCATCTGCAAAAAGGGATAGCTTAACTGTTTCTTTCTATTAGTATCCTTTAATTTCTTTCTCTGTCTTATTGCCCTAGCAAGTTTTCAAGCTCTTATGTTGAAGAGGAATGGCAATAAGTGTCAGCCTTGCTGGGTTCCCACCTTTAAGGGGAATGTTTCCAATTTTTCTCCATTTAGGATGATGTTGGTAATGGGTTTGCTATATATGGCTTTGATCATGTTGAGGAATTTCCTCTTCAGTCCAGTTCCCTCTAGAACTTTAAAAATGAAAGGATGCTGGATCTTGTCAAAGCCTTTTTCTGCATCAATGGTGATCATATGTGATTTTCGTCTTTCAGTCCATTTATGTGTTTTATGATATTTATTGACTTACACAGGTTGAGCCATGCCTGTATCTCTGATATGAATACATCTTGATCATGATGTGTGATCTTTTGATGTGGGTTTGTATGCAATTTGCAAGTATTTTGTTAAGAATTTTTGCATGTATGTTCATTAATGAGATGGGTTTTATAATTTGGCTTTTTTGTTGTTGTTTTGTTTTGTTTTGTTTTGGTGTATTCTTTGCTGGTTTGGTATTAGAGTGATGCTGGTTTATAAAGGAATTTGGGAGAAAGAATTCCCTCTGTATCCTTCTGACCAGTTGAGTAGTAATGGTTGTAAGACCTCATTAAATGTTTTATAGAATTCTTCTGTGAAACCATCTGGCTTATTTATTTATTTATTGATATTTAGTTTGGAGGGTTTTTTTTTTTTAATTTATTTCTGTATGTGTATGAATGTACTGTCTGCATGCAGCTTTGTGCACCCGTGTCGTGCAATGCCATGGAGGTCAGAAGAGGGTTCCCCTGGAACTGGAGTTCTCCTGGAATTGGAGTTTCGGATGGTTCTTGACCCCCATGTGGGTGCTGGGGATCGATCCCGGGTCCTCTGTAAGAACGGTTGGTGCTCTTAACCGCTAGGCCTTCTCTCCAGCCTGGAGGGGTTTTTTATTACATCTTCAATTTCCTAAAATATTATGGGTCTGTTTAAACTGTCAATCTCTTCTTGGTTAAGTTTTGTTGGTTCCCAGGATTCCAGATATTCATCTATTTCTCTTAGGTTTTCAAATTTAGTAGAGTATAGGTTTTTGAAATACTCTTGTATGATTGCTTGGATCTTTGTCTGTTGTGATATTTCCCCTTTCATCACAAATACAATTGATTTGGAATTGCTCACTCTTTCTTTTGGCTAACTAGGCTAGAGATTGGTCTATTTTGTTTATAATTTCAAAGCACCAGCTTTTGGATTCATTTATTCTTTCTATTGCTTTCTTTCTTTCTTTCTTTCTTTCTTTCTTTCTTTCTTTCTTTCTTTCTTTCTTTCTGTTTCATTGATTTCTCTGATTTTTGTTATTTCTTCCTGTCTGTTGTGTTTAGGGTCCATTTGTTCTTGTCTCTCTAGTGATTTTTACCTGTAGTGTTAGATTATTTATTTCTTCTCTTTCTGTTTTTTTTTTTATATTGTCATTAAGGGCTATAAATTTCCCTCTTAAGACTGTTTTTAAAGTATCTAACAGCTTTCTGTTGTGTTGTATTGTCTTTTCCATTCAGTTCCATGAATACTTATATTTCACTCTTTCTTTCTTTCTTGAGCAATTTATTATTCAGGATTGTGTTGTTTAGTCTCCATGGGTTCTTGTAGCTAGTAGGGCTTATTATGGTGTTCATATTGAGCTTTATTGTACTGTTGTATGATAGAATGCATAAAATAAATTCAATAATTTTGTATTTGTTGAGATTTCTTTTGTGTCCCATTTTGTGGTCGATTTTGGAGAATGTTCCATGAGGTGCTGAGTAGAAAGTATATTCTCTGGTGTTTAGGTGGAATATTCTGCAGATGTCCATTGTGTGAGGTCCATTTGGTTTATTTTAATGTTTAGTTCCAACGTCTCTCTGTTTATTTTTTGTCCTGTTGATCTATCCAAGAGGCTCAGTGGGGTATTGAAGTCCCACAATATTAATGTGCTGGGATTAATCTGTAACTTAAGGTCTTGCAAGATTGTGTTTATGACATTAGGTAAACCAGAGTTTGGTGAAGTCTTCATAGTTGAATTGTTACTTTGATTAGGATGTAATGGCCCTCTTTGACTCTTCTGATTAGTTTTATTTTGAAGTCTATTTTTGTCTGATATTATAGTAGCAACTCCTGCTTGTTTTTTGGTGCCATTTTCTTGGAATCTTTTTTTTTCCCATCCTTTCACTTTAAGTTGGTGCCTGTCCTTTTGGGTGAGATGTGTTTCCTGTAGAGAGCGTATAGATGGTGTCTGTTTTCTAATCCATTCTCCCAGTCTATACCTATTGTTTTGGGAGTTTAGGCCATTAATATTTAAGCTTAGTATTGAGCGTTGTGTGTTGCTTCTTTTCACCTTATTTTCTGTTTGCATTCTTGGTCTAGGCTTGCATTTCTCTATTTTTAATTTTTTATTTATTTTTTATGTGTATGAATGTACTGACTGCATGCAGGTTGGTGCACCCATATCGTGCAATGATAAGGAGGTCAGAAAAGGGTGCCAAACTCCCCTAGACCTGGAGTTAAAGATGGTTCTCAGCTGCCATGCGGGTGCTAGGGATCGAATCCAGATCCTCTGCAAGAGCAATCAGTGCTCTTAATCACTAAGCCATCTCTCCAGCCTGGTTTGTGTTTTCACTGTTATATTTTATTAATTTCTATCTCTCACTGTTTGTGATAGTTACTTCTTTCCTCTGTCCTTTGATTTTCTTTGAGTACTTTCTGAAGGGTTGACTTTCTGGAAATGTATTATTTCATCTTCTTTATGTCATGAAAGATTTTCTTTCTCCTTCAACTCTAATTGACATTTTTCGCTGGGTATAGTAATCTGGGTTGACATGTATACTCAATTAAAACTTGGAATAATTTTGTTCCATTCTTTTGGCTTTCATAGTTTGCAATGAAATGTCAGCTGTATTTATGATGGGTTTCCACTTATATGTATCTTGTTTTTCTCTTGTTGCTTTTAGTATTTTATCTTTGTTCTAGGTGTCCACTTTTTTTACTTATGGTATGGCATGGAGAGTTTCTTTTCTGATCTTGTCTATTTGGTGTTCTATGTCCTTCTTGTATTAGTATGGGTTTGTCTTTTTTTCAGTTTGGGGAAGTTTTCTTCTATTCTTTTGAAAATTTGATCAATACTATTGTCTTGGCATTCTTCTCCTTCCTCTATCCCTATGATGCAGAGGTTTTGTCTTTGCCTAGTGTCACCAATTTTCTCATTGTTCCACTCTTGCATTTTTTCTTCATATTCTTTTCTTGAGCATTCTCGTTCTTCCACTTTATCTTCCAGTGTTGATATTCTATTTTCTGCTTCCTCCAATCTGTTCCTGGTAGCTTATCCCATTCTTTCCTGTTGATTGGGTGAGTGTTTGATTTCCATTATCCTGTGATTTCTTTAGTATTTCCATTTCCTTCCGCAGTTTGTCATTCTCTCCTCTTAGATCTTAGATTTGTTATTTTTTAATAAAATATTATTGATGTTTTTTTTGTTTCATGCATCATTCTTCAGTCCAATTTAGACACACTCCCTTTTTCATGCCCCCACCTCACTCCACTTCATGCATTCAGCCACACATGTCTTGAAACTTTTTCTGTCTTTTGAAAAAATATAGTAATTTTATTGACGTTTTGTGTATTTCTGACATCAGTTTTCAGTTCAGTTTAGACATATCCCTCTTTCCCTTTCCCCCATCCCACACCAGATCATACATTCTGCCATCCATGTCATGCATATTTTTCTCCGTATTTTTCAAGTTTTTCTCTGTAAAGGTTATTGTTCTGGGCAGAATTTAACTGTATCATTCCATTCTTTGACCCAATTCTTATGTTGTTATGGTTCCCACCTAGTTGTTTTTCTCCAAAATATGCCTATATAAGCATCATATATGTACCAGAATTATATCCTCCAGTAATAAACTGTATGATAACTCTGATATATGTTTAGAAGTTCACATTTTTTTCCTTTTCATTTTATATTACTTTAAAATATGAATATACACTTTCTGCCCATATACATTAATTGCCATGTCTGAATGTAAGTAGTAAGTTAATTCTATGGCTTATTAAAAGATTCACTTTATACCATCACAGTTTCTTTCAGATTGAAAGATAAGGGTAACATTGCCCAGCTTCCTTTTCAATTGGGGGATTTGGTACCCACATCCACAAGTGAGGGAAACCATTCCCCATTTGTTTTATGGGGACCATGTTACTTCACTTAGCTTCAAATTCCATCCATTTATCTGCAAATTTCATGATGTCATCTCTCTTTCCCACTGCATAGGACTCCATTGTGTAGATATAACATATATTTGTTATCCACTCATCAGTTGAGGGGAATTTGGATTACTTCCACCTCCTTACTATTGTGAAAAGTGCTGCAATAAACATAGATGTGCATGTATCTTTGCAGTAGGATGAGTCTTGTGAGTATGTAGGATGAGTCTTGAGGGTATATCAGGAGTGATATGGCTGGGTCCGGTGGTAGGTTCATTTTGAGTCTTTTAAGGCTTCTCCACACTGTTTTCCACAGTGGTTGTGTCCTAGTTCATCTTCCATTGCTGTGACAAAACACTCTAACCGACACTAACTTGGGGAGGAAAGGGTTTATTCAGCTTACATCTCCTGGGTCACAGTTCATCACTTAGGGAGCCCAAGGCAGGAACTCAGGGCAGGGACCTGGAGGCAGGAGCTGAAGCACAGGCCATGGAGGAATGCTGTTCACTGGCTTGCTCCCCTGGCTCATGCCCAGCCTGCCTTCTTATAGGGTACACAACAACCTGCCCAGGGTGGCACTACTCATTGTGGGCTGGGCCCTCCCACATTGCCTGATAAGCAAGATAATACTCCACAGACATGGCCACAAGCCAATCCAATGGAGCCAATTCCCCAATTGTGGCTCCCTCAACCCAGGTGTGTCAAGTTGACACTAAAGCTATCCAACACAGGTTGTATGAGTTTAAATCCCCACCAGTAACGGATGAGTACTCCCCTTTCTCTACATCCTCTCCAGCATTTGGTATCTTTTGCTTTCTTGATCTTAGCCAGTCTTATCCCAGAATGAGATGATATCTTAGAGTGGTGGTAAGTTTGTTGTAAATGTTCCTTTTGGAACTGGAGAGATGGATTGTCATTTCAGAACACTGGCTGCTCTTGAAGAAGACCCATGTTAAATCCCACCACCACATGGCAGCTAACAACTGACTATAACTCCAGTTCTAAGGTATCCAATGTCCTTTATTACTCGATGGGCATTGCTCAACACTGGTGTAGTTAAATACATGCTGGCAATGCAAGAATACATGTAAAACAGCAATAATTTAAAAAAAATGATCCTTTGAAGACAGAGAACTCAGCCAATATTCTACTGTTTTGAACAGTTAACTAATACCTTCTCCCAAATGAAGCCTTGCTGAACAAATTAGAGTGCAGCCAAAGTTTGTGGGTATAAACATGAATATGTAGAAGGTAATTAGATAAGAAAACTGCTTAGTAAATTAATAATAGATTCTGCTTCATGAACTATGATATCATAAACCATGGATTTTTTTTTTAATTTTTTGAGACAGGGTTTCCCTCTAGCCTCAGCTGGCCTAGAAGTCACTGTGTAGACCAGGCTGGTCTTTAACTCACAGAGATCTGCCTGCCTCTGCCTCCCAAGTGCTGGGATTAAGGCATGTGCCACCATGCCCGGATTTTTTTAGTTTCCTCATAAAACTATCAATAAATTCTAAAATACATGGTGTCAGTCTCACAAGCCATAATCATAGTTGATTATATATTTTTAATTTTATTTTTTGAGAATTTCATTCATGCACATAATGTGTTTGATCAAATGTATCCCCTATTTCCTCTCTTCTAATTCCTTATTTAGGACTGTGGCATAGATGGATTTTATTTTGAACAGACTGAACTTGACCATCAAACATCAGACGTGTCCTAGAAATGATTCTTCTGAAGGAGAGTGAGAGAGAAGGATCCAGCCCCTTCCAACAAACCAGCTCAACTAGGGGGAAGGACTAAGGCCTCATAAGCCCAGAGTACTGGTGGGCAGATATCTCTCTCTCTCTCTCTCTCTCTCTCTCTCTCTCTCTCTCTCTCTCTCTCTCTCTTGCTTTTGCTGTGTTCTGCAGAGCTTCCAGGGTTCCAAGTTTAGGAAAAACATGAAGGAGAGTTCCAAATATCCTGCAAGTCTCCCACTCAACCATCCACTCTGTAAGCAAGCCTGAGTAACTTGTTAGTGTTCCCTAAATTAAAGATTGGAGAGTCTATTCCTTAATTCATCATCAGGAACAGGAAGAGGAGGCAGGGTACCAAGCCAGCAGAGTGCTGTTCTTCCTGGGAAGGAATATTTTCCTAAACAAACCCCTACAGCACAAGCTTTCCCTCCGAGACAAATGTATATAGATTTTTGTGGTGTTATTTTTTCGGTCTTTTTGAGACGGGATCTCTCAGTACTCCTAGCTGTCCTATGGACTAGGATAGCCTTTAACTCACAGGGATCTGCCTGCCTCTGCCCCCTGAGTACTGGATTTGACAGGCATGCTCCAACACAACCAGGTGTGTATAGTTTTTTTTTTTTTTTCACACTGACTTTACATAGTGCTTCCTATATGGCATAAGCATCTGATCTTCTACTGGAAAACAGCAAGTACTTCATGAAAACCCTGAAAATAACTGACTCCCCTTACCCAAGTAAATGTCAATGGTCAATACCCTTCAGCTTTGAGTGAGACTTCATGAGTATTTCCCACATACATCCTGAGATTTTATTTTTATTTTATTGTTCTATCTCATGCACATCTTGTGTATGTGTTCCCAGTGGATGTGAGTTATTATCCACAAGAGACCACAGCCCAAACTGTATCAGTGCACATGTCCACTATGTCTGGCTCATATAATCAATCTTCCATTCCTTCTTCCACAGTGATCCTTGAGCTCTAGGGGAAAACATATGATATAGATTGGTCCTATAGAGCTGAACACTCTGCAGTCCATTATTTTCTAAATATTCTCCACTTGTGGGTCTTTGTATTTATCACTATCTACTGAAAAAAAAAAAACTCAAGATTGTTGACCAGGCATTCTGATGCACACCTGAAATCCCAGCACTCACAAAGAAGAAATGGGCAGATTTCTGTGAGTTTAAGGCCAACTGTTGTACATAGCAAATTCTAGGCCAAACAGAAAGAGAGAGATGCTGTATGGTGGTGCACCCCTTTAATCCCAACAATCTGAGAGGCAGAGGCAGGCAGATCTCTGTGAGTTCAAGACCAGCCTTGTCTACATAGTGAGCTCCAGGCCAGCTGGGACTAAAGGGAGACCCTGTCTCAAAAATGCCCCCAAAAAGAAAAATAATGTTAAAGGTGGGCATAGGCATTTCCTTTTAAGTCTATGAAAATCAAGAGGCAGAGTGAGACAGATCTCTATGAGATGGAGTCCACCCTTGTGTACATAGGGAGTTCAAAGCTAGCTGGGGCTAAAGGGAGACCTATCTGTGCCAACAGTGGATCAGGGATCTTTGCAAAGTCAGGAACAAAAGACTGAAAGAGCCAGAGCTAGTGGATTACTGAAAGGAAAGAGTATTCCAGACAGCTGAGAAGTCACCCATAGGAACTTACAGAAATGAGAACAGCTTCACAAAACCTATGCAAGCTCAAGCCAGAAAATTAAATCCAGCATAGAAGTGGGGAAGACAGGAAGAATCCTCAACATTAGCTGAGGAACTCTTGGGATTAATAAGTACTGGCTGAAGGAGAGGAGGTTTTCTCTAAGAATGGGGTACTAGGTAGATTAATCTAGCTCCAACAGACACATGTATACCAAAGGACATTTGGAGACAGAAACATGATTTGATAGACTTTCATACTTATGAGAAGTTCATGATTTCTATATCTGAAGAAAGGTGTGCAGAGGAGAGGGTCCTAAATATGATCAAATATAGAAAGTTTAGGGAAGTGCTCATCTATGTATAAAGGTAAGAGCATAGTGGGACCTGTAATAATATGTCCATTTAAGAGAATGTGGTATTAGCTTCGACAGAAGATCTATGGCCCAGCAAGCCATGTCTTTTTCAAAGGCTTTTTCTGAATCTAATGAGATGATCATATGATTTTAATCCTTGGTTCTATTTATAATGTGGATTAAATTTATATATTTACATATGTTAACCATCTATGCATATCTGGGATGAAGCCATTGTGATCATTTTTCATGATGTGTCTTTTAATTCAATTTATAAGTATTTTATTGAGAATTTTACATTAATATTCATTGAGGAGGGTGCACTATAATTTTCTTTCCTTTTGACACTTTCCCTGGTTTTGGTGTGAAGGTAATATTGGTTCATAAAACAAGTTTGGAAAGTATTCATTTATTTTCCTTTTCTAGGAATGCTTAGAGAACTATTGATAGTTTTTCATACTTGAAGGTGCAATAGGATCCTGTACTTTGTACACAATGCCCTGCACATTCTATAGTTGGGAGATTCATTTTAGACTTTTATTGACCTTTTGTACTTTTCATATAACATAAATTTCATCAACCTTAGACCTCTTCTCCCACTCATGTCTGCATGGGCCCCCAGTCACTGTTTTGTATCTTGATTGTGAGGGTCTGTTCAAAATACTTTATTATTCCTGATTTGATTTTTTGTAGATCATCTAAATCAAGAAATTCTTCCATTTCATTTAAATTTTCTAGTGAAATTAATAAAAAATTAAAATGTATATTGAATTTCTTTTGTACATTCCATACACATATCATAATCATATACAGAACTTCTCTCTTACCTATACCCCCTCATAGCCTGTCTACCAGATTTCATGCNTTTTGTCAAATTTTTGTGCATTTCGTACAACACATCTTAATTATATTTAAATCCTCTCTCTTATCTGCACATCCCTATTAATAGTCCTGAACTAGATTTCACACATTTTTGATATATATATTAAGGCCTATTAGGTCAAGTTACTGTATCCAGATATCCCTCAGTGTGTGTTCAACGTCTGGACCCCATTCAGTCTATCAAATGTCACTACCAGAAAGATCAGCTCTCCCTCACCCAGCAGCATTCTGTTGCTAATATTTCCCTGGCTAAAGTTGTGGCTTCCTTCCCATTTCCCAAAGTTTATGCCGGATTTTTTTCTGATTGGTTTTCCATGGGTCTTTTGGGTGCTATCTCCATTGCTGTAAGTTCATATTCACAATTTCCCTTGAGCTTATTCCCAGAATCATTATGCTCATGGAAGGTCCCTGGCCCTCACAATCTTTCCTCTATTCTGCAATGGACCCTGAGCTGAGGATGGGTAAGGTTTATTAGGAGTCTGATCCAAGGATCAATTTTTAGGTATGTCTTTACCGATTTCTTACTGTCCTGTGTAACATTTGTTCTAAAAATTTTCCCATGATTGTGGGTATTCTTTTGGCAGAAGCACTTAAAAGCAGTTACCTGACAGCCTTGATCCATGCTGTTTCTCATAGACCTGTGAAAGTCTGGACTGTCCCAGCCCATGACTGGGTTAGTATACAAGCCTTGAGTTCCAACATTAAATCCGAGTCTATTCCCTTGGTCTTTCTCTGAGTCCATGTCTGTATGTCTGTCTGTATTTCTGTATATCTTTTCACTTATCTTTCTATTTCATAGGGTAAAATCCCTGGCAGTCCCTCCCCTCTCCTTGCTAGAACTAAGCCTAGAGACTGTCGGCCTGCAGGCAGGGGAAGTCTTGGAGCTAAGCCAAGGAAGGAAAGAACAACAAATAGCATGTGGATATTGGCCATGCATTAATAAATGACCATTCAGACAATGATAACTCTGACAGATGGCACCCAGAACAGAATGTGGGGCTTCAATTTCCACTAAGACAAAGGAAGAAGAAAAAATGGTATTTCTCAGACAGTCTCTCTCAGCCCCTATTTCCCCCACACACGAGGGGAAAATCTCAGAGGGTTTTACCATGATCACAGGGATGCAAGAACACACAGATGCAAGATCAAGGGTAGTTCTGACCAGCTGTGGTCGATCTCCATGGAATTAATTCTTTTTGTATGAGAGATTAATTTTTGAATCTGCTTTCAGCCTCTCTCTATATGTCTAGCTCGGCACATCTCCATGGATTCTCTCTTCACTTGAGATTAGGCTTTGAACTCTTTCTTTCCCTAACCACTAGCATTTCCTATCTGTCTTTATCATGGGTAACAAACAGTCATGTCAATCATAACTAAGCAGCTGTGGCAGCAACTTGGCCACAGTCTGGGCCAACAGAGGGGCCAGCAGCATGCCCAAGGCCATGGAACAGCCAGAGCACTGGGCTGAGGGATAACAGGGCTGACAGGGGACCACATGGGGACACAGATGAGACCTTAGTCAAGACCAAGGCCAGGCAGCCAGCAGCTGCACCATCCCTAGCTCAGCCTGTGCTGCAGCCAACACTGCCCCCACAGCATCTAGCGCCAGCCTCTGCACTGCTTTTCTCTCTTTTATTTTTTTTTAAATTAGTTTTTATTGATGCTTTGTGCATTTCATACATTTTTTCCAATTCAGGTCAGGCTTATTTCCCTTTCCCTCCCCCCCCCACCCCATCCGAGGTCATGCATTCTGCCATAACTGTCCTGCATCTTTCTCTCAGTTTTTTTTTTTTTCATTTTTAGCTATAAGTGATAATCCATGAGTACAAGCATCCTTCATGCAAAACCTATCTGCAGGCTGTTGTGCCCAAACACCTACAGCCCCACCATCCAGTGGGGGGTGACAGGTTGTTTGTTCAATCAAGTTGATCAAATGAGTGTCCAGACTACATTGCTGTAGTTTCACCATTCACCCCAATCGCAGCCCTTACATTCTACCACGCCCCCTCTTCCGCAGGTTGTTCCCTAGGCTTAGAAAAGGGGCACAGGTGGATGAGAGGTAAAACAGTCCACTCTCTCTGGAGCTGTTGACTTGGACTCTGGTCAATTCTGGCTGTTTCCTTTCATGGGCTGACAGTTTGTCCAGGAATAACCTTTCAATGCTACTAATGAAGAACAAGCAATTAGATATATAGGTATTTAAGCAGCACTAATAGTTATGGTAGGTTACTTTAGCATAGACACATGTTTGGATATGTTAATCCATGAATTACAATTTTCCCCCCTGTTAAATATGACAGGGTCTTACTGTGGCTTATAACATCTCCTAACCTGTAGAGGATGTAAGCTTGTGGCATCAGCCATGGGTTATTTCTCCAAGGGGAGAGCCAATAGCCAATTAGATTTGGGATATACAGGCACATGGCTGCCTCTGCTGCACAGTATTTCCAGGCAGGTGAGGTGTAGCTGGTGCTGACGGTGGAGTCTTGCTTGACTCAGGGAGACCCATATTTGCTTTATTGGTTTAGTGGCCTTTGGTAACACTCTCTGGCATTCCAGAGGCCATCTGTACACTTGCATGTGTGGTCTCAATACATCCCTCCCATGTTGACATCAGGTCTTCGGCAGCAGGGTCTTATTGCCTCTCCTCCTGTAGGTATCCCAACTTAGAGGCAAGGAGCCCTTACCTTTTGTGGGGCCTTGGATCCCCTGGCCAACATCCACCTGGTAGAACAATCCATTGCTGATGTCAGAGCTCCTGTATTAGTATATTTTGCCTGAGTGCATAGCCCTAGGACTTTAGTATTATATTTGGTTCTGAACAGAGAGTAATCCCTTCCACAGTTCCCATGTCTAGTAGTCAATTAAAGAAAGCAGTTTTACCGGTTTTATAAGAGATTACCTCTACAATAGTTGTCTCCAATTTACAGTTGGGGAGCGACCTCATCATTGTCATATTTCTCCTTGTTCTATGGGTGGGAAGGCAAGGAAGTCTCTCATATCAGAACCTTTGTGGCACCTAGAAGGTAAGTTTCATTAGGACTCATTATAACTAGTTGTTACATGTAGGATCCACAGAGGGGTTCGATGTTTATGGCAATCTGAGGCTTTTCTTCCTTTGAATGTTCAGACGGGTCAGCCTTTCCGTTGCCACTTTTTGGTACATCCTACTCAATGCAAACCTGTATCTTTTCTTTCTCAGCCGTTAAGTTGGTGATGTTTTGTCCTGTTGGAACAAACAAATCTTTTCCCATAGTTAGTTTTAAGATTTGAATTGCAAGGGTTTGATGAAAAGGTTTCATGTCTTTCTGTATCCCCCCCCCTTTTTTTTAGCGTATGAGTCTCCAGAAGACAGTTGTATTATACATGACTATAGGGTGGAGTCAAGCACAGAAATCTGTGCTTTTCTCTCTTAAAGAGACAACAGTACCGTAATCCTTAAATACAGAAAGACTACATCAGACCAGTCAGGACAAACACCTTCTTTTACATGTCTTTCTGTTAGTGTAGCCCCAACTTGGAGCTGCTAAATTATAACCAAATCATTTTTCAGGAAAGGAAAATGTAGCATCTGTTGGCTGCATCTAGCACATGCCAGGTTTGAGCTCAGTAATACATTTCCCAGTATTCTTTGGGTCTGTTGCCAAATGAAAAATTTCAGTATGATTCCAGATCTCTTTTTCATTCAGGTTTTTTAAAAAAATCAGAAAAAAATGTACCCTTGAAATTTATTGTATTCTTTCTCATGAGATTGTTCACAATTGAGGTAATTATGCTGTTCCTTGCACATCAATTTTTATATCAAGTTAATATTTCATGATGTCCAGTCAAAATCTATAGCATGCTTCCCTAAGCCTGATACATGGGTACCCAAAACATCTTTAAACAAGTTGTGCACAACTGATCAATTAATAAGTCCTAGGCATTTCAAAATCAAACTATTAAGTATCCTATACAATTATTTTCCATTTTTATGTTTTGGTTAAATATTATTTTAGGTGGTTTTTCTATTTACATAAATTTACTAAAGACTAACTCTAAAACCAAAAGTGATTTTTTTCCCTAACCCAGGTTTGCCAATATATTTAAATGGCTCATAAATTAATTGATTTGTAACAAGTAAATATAAATCTACACAAATAGTAGTTCAAAATTGTATTAACTGTATACAGTCATGTACTGGATGTAACCTAACAGCACCCAGTAGGATCTATAAAACCCATTGTACAACATTTATACCTGACAGTTACACATCTAAAATTATAATATTGATATATATATAAACCTTATTTCCACAGGATCCAATCTTAATCAGATAACTTAAAAATCATAATGTATGGTTAATCAAGTTTCCTATAACTTATTTTTACGTGTGTTCAAAATCTATTCACACAATGGTAAACTAAATAACTCCTGTTCTTTAAAAATTCGTCACACTTAAATTTTTGTAAACTACAAGTTACTTTTAATTCTAATCCATACTAAATTTCCAGGTAACAGCCTTAACATTAATGTACATCCAATATCCTTTTATAATGTTATCTATAACATCTTCTTTTATCTACAAGATAATTCATTTTTAAATGACAGTATTTCATCTCTTCATCAACAATGGACCACCGGACATGGTTCCCATATGGGTATGTATATGGTACCTAAAATATAAGGTAAAATTAATATAATCCGTCCAAAGGACAGATTAACATCTTCCTTCCATTTAGAGACATAAAATCGGATATTCTATTTCTCAAAAACAGCTATTAATATGTATCAAGTCCAGGTACTATACTGGCTGGGTATTCTCCCAACAACCAATTACATCAGTAAAAAAATGTTATAGCTGTTTTTATCAACATAAAAATCAGGCCCAATTAATCTATCAAAACTAATAAGGGCCATGGGTAATCCCAATATATTATTTTACCTTTCAAAGTTAAAAAAGGGCAAATACATGTTATTCTTTAAAAGAATCTTAACAAGCCCTCATCTGCTTATCTACTAAAATGATAAACAAGGTATTTCCTACCTACAGTAAAATAAAAACATGGTATCTCTAACCACCTGTACTATGCCAGCAACACAACCTAATATAGTAGATAATGTTTACTTGACTACCTATGCTATTACCATTCATATTTCATCAGTAAACTGCAAAAGGGTTTCCCTGAGAGCCAAGACTCCAACTAAGTGGGAGGCCATCTGCAGCTTCACAATCCATGACTCTAAAAAGAGTGGAACCAGAGCTGAGCCACCATTCTCCAGCAGGGAAATGGCGGAGACAACCAGGGTGATATCTTCAACAAAATTGGGTTACTTCATTGTCTCTCATCTGCTCTTCTCTGTTAGCTTGGAAACTGCTAGCTAAAGAAAAAAACCCACAGGAAACAATTGTGCTGAACTTTGGAGTGGGATGCAGAGATCTCTCCAGCCAAGTTTGGGACTTTGGAGATACAAGTAAAGAAAACACCATCTGTGTTAAAAGGGGTATCAAATAATATCTGTACATTTTCATGTATAAAATAAGAAATGTTACTCTTAGAAGAAATGTCATTTACGTGCCTGTATGTCTTTGTATGCCTTTATGTGTAGGACAAGAAATATTATTTTTAGAGACAATGTCACTTGCATACCTGTATGTCTTTGTATGTCTACATGTATAGGACAAGCAATGTTATTATTAGAGACAATGTTATTTACGTATCTGTATGTCTTCATGTGTAGGACAAGCAATGTTATTTTGAGAGATAATGTCATTCTCATACCTGTATGTCTTTGTATGTCTTTATGTGTAAGAAAAGCAACGTTATTTGAGAGACAAGGTCACTCACATATCTGTACGCTTTAATGGGTGAAAAGGTATTACTTTTCCTTTGTCATCTTTTAGAGCTCCATCACCTAAGGGCAAAGTTGCATGCTCAGTGAGTCTCTTTGCAGCATTTATGGCTGGTTTGCAAGGCATTGGGACCAGTTTCTGTGTTTAAATCACAGTGGGGGCTGGAGAGATGGCCTAGTGGTTAAGAGCACCGACCGCTCTTTCAGAGGACCCGGGTTTGATCCCCAGCACCCACATGGCGGCTGAGAACCGTCTGAAGCTCCAATTCCAGGAGAACTCCAGTTCCAGGGGAATCCGAGACCCTCTTCTGAACTCCACAGCATTGCACGACACGGGTGCACAGACTTGCATGTAGACAGTACATTCATACACATACAGAAATAAATAAAAATTAAAAATAAATAAATAAATAAATAAATAAATAAATAAAATAAATCACAGGTGTGAATGCACGTACAAGTCACAACAACTGAACTATGCCATTATGCTGCCTCTGTATTCAGAGGAAGATCAAAGGATGCCTGCATGACTTTATGTTTAAGAAAATATGCTATCTTTCAACAAAAGCCCTTTTCCTTGCAGCCTAAGTTTCCCTAGGCCAACAGGAAAATCCCTTTTGTTAAAACCAATTCCCACCTCAGGAGGATGTCTTCCTGGTTTGTCAAAAACCAGTTTGGAGTCATAGCTCAATTGTTTTTAGCCCAATATCAAGCCATCCCTAAGGATCCCCTGGTACTCAGTAATAACTTTGCTCCATTTTAATTAATAAACAAAGGAGGGGCTGTAGGGATGGGATTTTGCTTGGCTTGAGGTATGAAGCTGTAAAACTCTGCCCCGGGGCCTCTTTGTGAGTTTGAGGTAGGCAGCCTTTCCTGCCTCACCTACTTCTGCAAATTCCAGACCCATTGTCATCTTCCTTTGATGTATTGAGCAAAGATGTCACACCTCTAGCTTACTGTTTACACAATCAGTAGCTCAGTTGTCCCCTGTATTAGCCAAGATGCCCACTATATGCACACAGGTTCTGTTGTCCCCAGGGGTAGCCTAGTTGGGCTGCACCCTTCTGGGGTATTCCCCAACTGATAAATGTCAACAGTTTGTGACAACTGAGCCTTTTTTAATAAGAAAAATGGGGGATGGGTGGTTATTCTTTTGGGAGAAGCACTTAAAAGCAGTTACCTGTCAGCCTTGACCCCTGCTGTTTCTCATAGTCCTGTGAAAGTCTGGACTGTCCTTTGATCTCGCAGGAAAGAACTCATGTGGAGAAATGTCCATTTCCTTACCCTTAGTGAAAAAACAATTATGAAGAACAGTGTTTGGTCTCATTGACCTGGGGAACTCAGCACTAAACAATATAGGACAGATCTTTTCTTTGTTGGGAGACTCTTTATGGTTTCTGCAATCTATTCAATATGCATCAGTTCAAGCCCTGTTAAAACATCTCAGTTCAGTTAGAAAACATCATAAGTATCTAGAAATTAACCCATTTTTCTAGAATTCTGACTTTATTGGAGTATTAAAGAATTGTTTTTTTTTTTTACTTATTTTATTATTTCTTTGGAAAATGCACATACAGATTTTGATAATATTAACAGCCCTCCCCCGAACTCCTTCAAGGTCTACATGCTTTCCCTGCCCATAGAATTTTGTGTCCTCTTTTTTATTTATTTTTATTATTTTATTCATTATTTTTGTGTATGAGTGAATTAATTTCATGTATGTAAGTGTACCCATGTTAGACAAAGATTGGAGTTCAGAAAAGTATATAGGATTTTCCTGGAACTGGAATTGGTTGTTAGCTGCACTGTGCATTCTGGGAATTAAACTCAGGTCCTCTCCAAGAGCAGCCAGTGCTTTTAATCACTGAGTCAGTGCTTTGCAAAAATAATTCTCATCTAATGAAATGGGTCATAGACTGGCCCTAGACTGAGAACTACTTACTGGAGACTGATTACTGCTGGGTGAGGAAGTTTATGCCTTTCTTAGGGTTTCACAAGTGTTGATCAGAATCCACTGGATGCATTTACAGGGAAGGACATTCATTATAGAAGCTTAAGTGGATAGGGCTTAAGTAGGATGATGTAATGCATGAGATATTCTGGAGCTTTAGGACAGGGTGGGGGCCATAAATTATATTAGGATCCACTGTATGAAGTATACAAATGCTCAATTAAAAAAAGTTTTAAAAGAATTCTAATCTAGTCCAACTGGTGCTACTTATATATTCTTGGGTGTGTGGCCATTTAATGTAGACTAGTCAGCTTATATAGTGCCTCATTCTTAAAGAAAACTGAGTGTCACCATCAATATTGAGAAAACATTTCTCAGCACTCCTCTGTATTGTGATAGTGTCTGTTTAAACTTCTTTTTCAAGAAGAATTTTATTTAGATATCCTTTATATATTGTTATATTGTGTAAAATTTAGCCAATGTTTCTTGTCCTTTAAGAGAACCAAAAAATGAGGGTTATAGAGATAACTAAGTAAGCATATACAGGTGCCTGCTGATTTTCTAGAGGACACAAGTTTGATTCCCAGCACCTATATCAGAGAGTTGAACTTATTTTTAACTTCAGTTTCAAGAGACTTGCAGTCTGTAGACATTCAGGCACCTGGATGCACATACTGAATCCCAATCACTGCCTCCCCCACACAAACACAATCACAAAAACACATGCACATGCATAAACAAAAAACCAACCATAATTAAACATAACAAAAATAAATCTTTAAAAAAAATACCATGGTAGTATATCAGGTTGTTTTCTTGGTTTCCATTTCAAATTCTAAAATGCTATGAGTTTTAGTATGAATACCAACATTAGTCAACATCCCCAGCAACTATTCATCTAGAAACATCTAAATAACAATGTATTTTCTTGATGTTCTATTTGAGACATGTTAATTAAAAATTTCAAATTCCATCCTAGCAGGGAAATTTGAGATTCTTGTGAGTTTAAAAAAATTAAAAACAGGGCTGAAGAGATGGCCTAGCGGTTAAGAGCTCCGACCGCTCTTACAGAGGACCCGGGTTCGATCCCCAGCACCAACATGGCGGCTGAGAACCGTCTGAAGCTCCAATTCCAGGAGAACTCCAGTTCCAGGGGAATACGAGACCCTCTTCTGAACTCCGCGGCGTTGCACGACATGGGTGCACAGACCTGCATGCAGATAGTACATTGATACACATACAGAAATAAATAAAATTAAAAAAAATTAAAAACACTTAACCAGAACTTCATTGTGCAGTTTATGTAATTGTAATTCATAGTCAGTGCTGATAACACAAATAATTTGAAAATTTATGTGTCCTTTGAATGTCGTATCCATGAAGTAAAGATTAGGCAATAATTGGAAATAATGGGCTGTTAAATACTTGGCCTCCAGGGTAAAGGAATTAAGCCCAGAGAGTACTGCTGTTCAGTAGCATTGTTTTTTTAACAACATGAACATAATGGGACCAGAATAATAGAGCAGTACATAACTGGGCAATGGGAATTGTGCTTTGGAACCCCCATGAGATCTGGAGATTGCTTGCATTGGCTTGTAATTTCAGTGAAAATACTAGTCTGTGAGAAGCTCTTGCACTTATGTTCTCAGAAATGTTGGCCCTTCCACACCAGCCCTTGGACACAGTTATCCATCCACAGTTCTTGAGGACTGATATGTAATCTTCAATATTAAGGTGAGATTTCAAATTAAAGCAAATATATTCTTAGAATTTCATCCTGGGTTTCCATGAGGAGTCAATTAAATTAGGAATGTAGAAATGTGATGGTTAAAGTGTCCTTGAGAAATTTCTGTTCCATGTCTGTCATACTATAGCAAATTTTTTTCATATCTGCTAGAGCCAATATTATTCTGTCTTTTATTTCAATGTATCCACTGTATAAGCCTTTTTGATGCTTCTTTAACTTCTCATTTCTTTGCTATTGTATCATATTTGCTCAACCAACATTTACTCAAGTTTCATTGTGTGGTATCATACTCTTTACAAGTACAGGTCCAGGTCTCCATTGACAAATACACTCCTTCTTAGTCAAAATCACCATGAAAATCTTATGTTATTTTCTATACTTCTTGCAAAGATGTTGGTGGAAGTTTTGAGAGTAACTTAAGCACTATAAGTAAGCATTATGTATTAGGTGAATCAAAAACAAAAACCCAGGAGTATACCAGTAAAATATCATCATATCTAGAAGTTTTCTCATACATTCTGAAGTGATTGTAGAAGTTTTCTCATACATTCTGAAGTGATTGTGCCTGACACAAGTGTTCATGTTTTCAATATTCTTTTTACTTCATCTTTTCCAAAGTCCTTATCAGAAATATGGAACTGCAAAACCAAACAGCTGTCACAGAATTCCATCTCCTTGGACTAACAGATGATCATAAACTGCTGCCTCTGGTCTTCAGCATGTTCTTGTCCGTGTACTTTGTCACGGTTCTGGGAAACTTGCTAATCAGATTAGCCATCAGCTCTAGCTCCCACCTCCACACACACATGATCTTCGTCCTCTCCATTTTCTCCATTAATGACATCTGTTTAAGCACAACCACAATCCCAAAAATGCTGGTGAATATTGAAGCACAGGATGACAGCATTACATAAACACAATGTCTTTCTCAAATCTACTTTGTCTCCATTTTTGGTGTCATGGAAAATTTTCTGCTTGTAGTGATGGCCTATGACCGCTATGTGGCCATTTGTAATCCTCTGAGGTACACTGTCACCATGAATCATTGTTACTGTGTCCTGTTGGTTCTATTCCCCTTACTCCTTAGCGTTTCAGATGCTCTGCTCCACAGTCTGATGCTACTACACTTGTCCTTCTGCCAAGATCTAGAAATCCCCCACTTCTTCTGTGAACTGGGTCAGATTATAAAGCTTGCCTGTTCTGATACATTTATTGATAATTTTCTGATATTTGTGGCAATCTGTGTGTTTGGGGGTGGTTCTGTCTGTGGAATCTTACTCTCATACATTTACATTGTGTCTTCAGTCTTGAGAATACCATCCTCAGGGGGAAAGTACAAAGCTTTTTCCACCTGTGCATCTCACCTCTCAGTTGTTTCCTTGTTCTATGGAACAGGTTTTGGTGTGTACATTAGCTCTGCAGTGACTGATTGTCCCAGAAACACTGCAGTAGCTTCTGTGATGTACAGTGTGGTCCCTCCATTGCTCAACCCATTTATTTATAGCCTAAGGAACAGGGACATGAAGGAAGCCTTGAGGAAACTTCTTGGTAGAATAGCTTGTCTTATGTGAAATATCCTTTCCCAGATAAGTGGGGTTTTCGAAAAAAAATAAAATTCAATGGATTTTATTAAGCAAAAATATTTTATTCTCCTGCCACTATTTTTTTTCTAAAAATAACTACAATGCATCTTAACTTGTTCTTTGACTCCTGCTGCCAGTAACTAGAAACTGATTTTGAAAAGGAGTGAAAACGTTAAAAGATTTATCTATAATACTACATAATTTTCTTGAAAATACTTATGAAAATGCATGCTGTGTGGATAGTGACTGTTTCATTTATGCTCAACCTATTACTTTCATTCTTATATCACTGTTTGTTTATTCACATTACACAAAATGTGGCAGCTTAAAGTAGCATTCTTGAACCTCTGGCCCCAACTTCTGTGGTTACTGTGTGTATGATTCTTCCCAGTGTAGTTGTAAGCCCTTTTCTTTTTCTCTGATACAAGAGAAAGGGAAACTTATTGACAGGAATTATTTAAATAGTGTAATTTATTCATTTACAACATGTAAGGGTAAATTAAAAGAACATTCATCTGCAAATGTTGCCAGGAGCCTATAGGGATTTTGAAAAAAAAAAAAAAAAAGCTCAATTGTAAATTGATATACATTTGGTAAGATTGTATCTGGTCTGATTTGTTTCATTTTTATTTTTTATTTGAGCAACAATAATTGATTCATGATTGCCACATTGTGTGATAAGGGGATCTGTTAGGACCATAATGCTGAAGAAAACTCTCAGTAAGGTGGACTGGTGTGGTGGGCAGTTTTTCATTTATTCTCTAATCATGCTTGTCAACCTAAGTATTTGTTTATTTTTCAGTGATTTAATTTACTATACACTTAGACTATACACTTTTTCTGAAATACTTTTGTAACTTCTTTGTATTTTTGCCATTTGAAAAGTTGGTCTGTAATTAAGTTGCAGATTTGAACTTTTGGTTATCTTTGTAAACTGAAGTATAGGTGTTTTTGTCCTGGTGTACTGTCATTCCATCTGCAGCTGGAATTCCCTTTGATCTCCTAGCTACCATTCATTTCTTCACAGTTCACCAGGAAGAACATGGAATTCAGTGAATGCTGTTACTAATCCTGTCTGGTATTGAATCTCATTTCACCAAAACTACTTGCTTTTCTACTATAATGATCCAAGTTGAAGACATATCACTTTGGAATTGGAAAGCCTCACCATTGAAGGCTCCACAGTGGTTTACTGAGTTGAATTCTAGATTACTATTCATCTTTGTTTATCCATTGTTTTATTTTTTTTAATGATGAAAGATGGCCATTATAACTATTTTTGAATGTCTATGGGGAAGGCTTAACAAGAAAATAAAGAAGAATATGTGCAAAAAAGGGAAATTAGGATTTTATATCTTTTCTAAAACATCCTCAAATTCTATCAAACCAGTATTGGGAGACCACTAATCCTAATCCTGTTATTCATTTGTCAAAAGCCCTTAACTTTTCAAATGTCATAGCAAATTCAGAGATTCTCAGAGGAAGACATTATTATTGATCTTTAGAGTGAACTGGGAATGTATCCATTAACGTTCTTCAGCTCTCGATAGCCAGGCATAACACCTAAATATAGTATCACATTTCATCTCTACAACATTTGGTATTTAGAGATGGATATTTTCACATATCAAGTTAGCAGCTTAATGATCATGGTAAATTCCCATCACCCATTGCACTGATACGACTGTGGCTTTATTTTTAAAACCTGAGCTTTAGCATGTTACTGATATTAAATGATCTAATTATTTAATAAGGGAGTATGAGCTGGGAAGTCTACCACACAATTTTAACAGTAATTCCATTAGTATAAATTTGAGGTGATGAGTTAAGCCCACATGGAGAGACATATGGGGATGTCTTGATATAGGACACTCTGGTGTATGGCATTTGGGGGAAAATTCTGCAGTCAGGGTGTGCTTCAGAACTGGCAATGTGACACTGCCATTTTTGTTAGAATTTATGCAACTTTGGAATTTTCTTTTAATTTTTATTTATTTTCGTATATGTATGAATGTACTGTCTGCATGTAGGCTTGTGCACCCGTGTCATGCAATGCCTCAGAGGTCAGAAGAGGGTGACAGATTCCCCTGGAGCTGGAGTTAAAGATGGTTTTCAGTAGCCATGTGGGTGCTGGGGCTCAAACCCAGGTCCTCTGCAAGAACATTCAGTCCTCTGCAAGAACATTCATCTCTCCAGCCCCATAACTTTGGAATTTTGATGAATATTTTTAGGCCTTGTAGTTATAATTGAAAATGTCATTTTACCTAATTGATGTGCTTCTATAACTTAGAGGTAAAATAAATGGAAGTGAAGACTCAGCAAGCCTACTGTTTGACATAAAGCCAGAAACAAACAAACAAAAATCAATAAATGTATTAATTCTTTTTTAGCTAGGATCATTCTAATTAATTAGAATAATTGAAAATTAGAAAATAAAGTAATAAATATACAAAAACATTGAGCTATTGAGATAGCTATGTAAGATCAACATAACATTTACTGCATTGTTTTTAAATTTACGTGAGGTGTGTGCACAGTTGTGCAGATGCCCCATACACAAGGTACATTTGTGTTGTGGAGGCAGAACCAAGGTTGATTTCTTCTTCATTCACTACACATCTTACTTTTTCTTGGTAATGTTTATTTGAACTTTTGTGTATTTCATGCAGAACATCTTAATCATCATTAGAGCCTTTCCCCATTTGCCAGTTTTCCATAGTCTCCTGACTGGATTTCATGCATTCTGTCATTTCTGTTAAGGCTTTTTGAGGCAAGTTGGTTCAGCAGATGTCCTTCAGTGCATATTATTCCACTGGGGTCTAGTCAGCCTATCTAGAGTCCCTCCTACAGCTCATCCTTACTCTGTAGTAATCAGCTGCTCAATCAATAAGGGTAAGATTTAGGCCTACTTCCCATTTCCACAGTTCTATGGTGTTCTATGGTGGGTTTTTGTGTACATGAGAATACTAATATCATTTTTGTAGATATATCTGAGCAGGGTACCAGGAACCTACAGGTATTACAGTGCTCTCTTTCCATAAGATGTGATAACTCTTCCCCTGGCAGTGCCTGTGAGATTGTATCTTCTCTCTCTTGTATGTGTTGCCTTATCCTGTTGTCTCTGAACTTTCAAGCCAACCCAAAATCATTACGAAATATCGTATTACAGTGTCTCCCAATATCCATCAGTTATTTATCTGTTTTAATGTATCTGTGCATAAAATTATTGTATGAATCTTTTCAATTCTACTGATCATATGATCAGCTACTTTTATTGTACAATTTTAGTTATGAATCTTCTTGAACAGAAATTGAAAAGGTTTTCAAGACTGGGTCTGGGAAGATCCATGACTAGCAGCTTATAGACTTTTTCTTTTTTTATATTCTTTTTCTTATCCATACGACCATATGTGGGGAGGTGCCAACCACACCTCGCAGAATCTTATACATTTTGCTCTGTTACAGCAACTTGGTGTGCCTGGACTTCTGTGATTCTGGCTTTACTGCCACTTCCACTCAGTTGGTGATGTTGATCGCCAGATAAATATCTCTAAGGAGCAGGAACCGATCTTCTGCACAAGTTTCTATTTCCCTCCAAGCCTGAACTTGGCCTTGGAGGCACTGCTACAAACCATTCTGAGACACGAAGATGGAGACTAGGGCTAAGGTAACACCATCTTGCTCCTCCTGTTCCAGCCAACAGAAAATACCTCCACTCCCAAGGAACCGCTTCTTCACAGACCAGAGCACTCTGGGAAAGTGGTGTCAGTTGCTCTCTAAGCATAGTCCATAGCTGCAACCATCAGTGTCCTGTCACCAACCACCTGGGCCTGTGTGCTGAGAGGCCTGCTGACTCCAAAACTTCACTTCTGAATTTGACTATTTGTATAAGGCAGCACCTACTGTTTGTACATACCCTCCAGTTAAACACCAAAATTTGTTTTTCTAGAAACTTTATGACTTTCTAGGTTAGTATATTAGTACTAGTATTGGAATTCATCCAATTGGTGCTGTCATATGCTCATGGCTGTGACATAATTCTCTGGAGAAAATGCAATCCACCATTCATTATGTTACCTGCCTGCCACTCAACACACGCAGTAGCTATTTAAAGCCATATCTCCTCAGCTAGGATGGGTTCTTTCCCATCTAGGCCGAATGTATTAGCTGGCTTGATCTTGTGGAGGTAAACATAGTCATTGTGAATCTGTGTTAGAAAAAAATCATGTCATGTCCAGAAAAAGCATTTCACAGATAACCTCTCTAGCCCCTGTCTCATACACTTTCTGCACCTTCCCTGAACCTTGGTGGGAGGTTTGATATAAACCTTCCTTTTGGGAATGGACAGATGACTCAGTGGTTAAGGGCACTGACTGCTCTTGTAGAAGACCCAGGTTAAATCTCAGCACCACATGGCAGCTAACAACAGTAACTCCCAGTTCTAGGGCATCCAATGCCCTCTTCTTTCCTTCATGGGAATTGCTCAACACAGGTGTACATGCTGACAATACATGCATGCACATAAAATAGCAATAATTAAAAAAGAACAAATGTAACTTTCAAGATGGAGAACTCAGCCACTGTTCTATTGTTTTGAATAGTTAACCATTCCCTACTGCAAAAGGAAGTCTCACTCACCAAGCTGGAGTGCAGTAAAAGTCTGTGGATATAAAGAGAAATATTTAGAAGGTAATTTGATAAGAAAACCGTTTAGCAAATCAATAATAGTAGATTCTAATTGAGGAACTATGATATCACTAACCATTGATTTTTTTATTTTCCTCACACTACCAAGCATAAAATTGTCAATAAATTATAAAATACATGTTGTCATAATGACACAAGCCTTAATCTCAGTTGATTATATTTTTGTCATTCAATTATTAATTTTAATAGCATAATTTAAAGCAAAATACCATCCAATTACAAAACCAGTTCATGGTTTCCATCATAAATAAAAGTACATAGAGAGAACCTTTGCTTTGGGGACAGGGAGAGTGACACAGTCGCCCTCTCTTCAGGCAGGTTCCAGGACCTTCACAGCCTCAGCGCCTCTGATGCAGAGTTCGAAGACCATCGGAGCGCTGTTGCTTCCAGCCCAGGGTCCCAGGACCATCTTGTCCCAGTCCCTTCCAGCACAGGGTGAGCGACAGGTCAGGCTCCTTGGCAGGCAGGGTCCAGGACCATCTGTGCCTCACAGCTGCCAGCCAGGGTTCCAAGACCAAGTCCCCAGTCATTTCTGGTGCAGGGTTCCAGGACCATCCTAGCACCTTCGCTTCCAGTGCAAGGACAGTGACACAGTGGGATCCAGGACCTTCCCAGCCCTGGAGCCTCTGGCAAAGGGTTCCAGGACCATCAGAGCCCTGTTGCTTCCAGCACAGGGTTTCAGGACCATCCCATCCCAGTCACTTCAGTGCATGGTGGGTTTCAGGACTATCCAAACCCAGTCGCTTCAGGTGCAGGGTATCTGCAACTGCTCCAACTTCCAGACCAGATTGGGTAATGCCCCATCGTTGCCTTGTGTGTGACAGGAGTCAATACCACCCATCCTGGTGGGAACAGAGAAGGTGACTTGGAGTAAAAAGTAATAGAAGAGATAGCCAACCTTCCAACCTAGAGGAACAGATACTCAGCCAAAGGAAAAAGCGCTTGAATTTTGCGTTAGACTAGAAACAACAAATCAAATCCACATGCCAAGAGCACAAAGGAAAATCAACAACATAGGAAAAGCAAGTAAGAAATTCCCAGCAAAATCTAGCAGTCCTATAGAAGACTAAACAATGAGTTCTTGCTGGAAATAAACCAGGACACAGATCTTAAAAGAACAATAATAGACATACTCAAAGAAATGAAGGGAGAGAATAACAAACTTGGGAACAAAGTGGAAACACAGAAAAGAACCCATGATAAAATTAATAGGAAACCAACCAGTGAATCAACAATATAGAAGGAGAGAATCACAAACTCCAAAGGGAAATGGAAATACTAAATAAATCACAAGATGAAGTCAAAAAGGAAATTTCACACTCAACCAATCAGCAGGAAAAGATGGGAGAAAGCCTCAGTAACAGATTGGATGAAGCATAAAGGAGAATATCAACACTGGAAGACAAGGTGGAAGAACTGCAATGCCCAAACAAAATGTTTGAAAATTTTTAAAAATCATATGTGGAACAACCAGGAAATATGGGACACTATGAAAAGATCAAATGTCTGCATCATAGGGATAGAAGAAGGAGAAGAATCCCAGGACAAAGGTATTGATCAGATCTTCAATAGAATAATAGAAGAAAAATTTCCCAAACTGAAAAATGACAAACCCATACAAATAGAAGAAGCACATAGAACACCAAATAGACAAGATAAAAAATGAAATGTCCCGCTCCGTATCATAGTTAAAATACTGGATGCCAAAACAAAGAAAAATTACTGAAGGCCAGAAGAGAAAAACAAGAAGTTACATATAAAGGAAAACCCATCAGATTTACAGCTGACTTTTCATTGCAAAAGATGAAATCCAGAAGAACTTTGACCAAAGTATTCCAGGTAATAAATGACTATAGATGCCAACCCAGATTACTACATCCAACAAAAATGCCAATCATAGTTGAAAGAGAAAGAAAAATCTTTCATGACATAAACAAGATGAAAGAATTCACGTCCAGGAAATTAACCCTTCAGAAAATACTGGAAGCCATTCAAAGGTCAGAGGAAAGGAGCCACTATCCCCCAGGCCCTAGAGAGAGTAAGGAATAAAAGTATAACTATGGGATTTGAGAGCTCTTGAGCCCAGCGGCAGGAAGAGGGGAAGACAGGTAGGAACTGGGTGCCTTGGCGAGCTGATTGCTGATCGTTTGGTCCTGCTGTCTTTGGTTTGATTGGCCTTTGTGGCTGTGAGGTTGGAGTTATCCCCCCAGCTGGGATTAAAGGTGTGGTCTTTGGCTTGATTAGATCTAGTGGCTGTGGGGGCGGAGTTATCCTCCCAGCCGGTATTAAAGGCACGCTTGTGTGACTCTTGAGATTTGAGATCTCTTGAGCCCAGCGGCAGGAAGAGGGGAAGACAGGTAGGAACTGGGTGCCTTGGCGAGCTGATTGCTGATCGTTTGGTCCTGCTGTCTTTGGTTTGATTGGCCTTTGTGGCTGTGAGGTTGGAGTTATCCCCCCAGCTGGGATTAAAGGTGTGGTCTTTGGCTTGATTAGATCTAGTGGCTGTGGGGGCGGAGTTATCCTCCCAGCCGGTATTAAAGGCACGCTTGTGTGACTCTTGAGATTTGATATCTCCTGAGCCCAGTGCAGGTGCCTGGGCGGGCTGAAGAGGCCCCCCCCCCCCCCCCCCCCCCCCCCCCCAAACTGAATTACGAAAGAAGGATTTGAAGGAAGCAAAAAGCACGCCTTAACACAGTGAAGAGGCATCAGGAATCACATTGGAATACAGGCAAGAAGAGCCCATATGGCCAGGATCACGAAAGAAGAAACTACACTGGAAAGGTGCAGGATAATCCCACCGCAAAGCTCTTACTATAACCCTATGGATGACTCCTGCAGTGGGATCCCCCCGGGGATGCCCCAGGCACAGACACAGAAACACAATTGGGAACATACTTAAAGAACTACAAAATTAAAGAACAAATTCAAGAACTAGAAAAGAAAAGAAGAGAATGAGACCAGAGAGAGAGAATGACAAACTCCGGAAAGGAAGTCAAACACTGAAAAGATCCCATGCTGACAAAAGAAAAGAAGAACAACCAGCAAACAAAAGAGCTACAAAAGAGATCGAGAAGCTCCAAAAGAAATAGAAACACTAAAGAATCAAAAAGAGAAATGAAAAAGGAATCAAAACACTCATCCATTCAAAAGGAAAGGAATGAAAAAAGCCTCAGAAGCGAATGGAGGAGCAGAACAAAGAATATCAACCTGGAGGACAACAAGAAAACTAAACCTCAAGGAAAGATTATGAAAATTTAAAAATACACAAAATGGAACAACAGGAGCTGTGGACACTATGAAAAGATCAAACCTCCGCATCATAGAATAGAAGAAGGAGAAGATCCCAAGAGAAAGGTATTGACCAGATCTTCAACAGATAATAGATGAAAACTTCCCCAACTAAAAAGGACAAATCAACTTACCCATACAAGAAGCACATAGGACTCGAAACAGACAAGATCAAAAAGAAATTCTCCCGCCACATCATAGTTAAAATGCTAGACACCCAAAAACAAGACAAAATTCTTTAAGCGACAAGAGAAAAACAACAAATGACTATAAGGGGAAACCTTCAGGAATAACAAGGGACTTCTCACAGCCAACGATGAAGCAAGAAGAACGCTGGAGCAAGCATTCCCAGTGTTGAGGACAATGATGCCAGCCCAGTTACATTACCCAGCAAAAAAAATGTCAATCATAGTGAAGGAGAGGAAATCTTCCATGACTAAACAACTAAAAGAATACATATTCCGGAAAACATCCCTTCAGAGATACTTGAAGCAATCAAAGAACAGAAGAAAGGAGCAACCAACCCCAGGCAAACTAGAGGAGAAATCAATAAAAGATAACTGCAGAAAGTAGAAACCTAAATCAAACCGCAGACTGGATATAAGGCAAAAGGAAGCAGCACAAAACCTATCAGTCATTAACCTTAAATATAATGGACTAAATTCCCCACTCAACGAAAGACATAGACTGGAAGACTGGATTAGAAACCGAATCATCGATTGCTGTCTGCAAGAAACACATCTTACTTCAAGGACAGCACCCACCTAAAGTGAAGGATGGAAAAAAATATTCCAAGCAAATGGTACCAAAAAAAAAAGCAGGTGTTGCTATTTTAATATCGGATAAATTAGACTTCAAAGTAAAAGAATCAGAAGAGACAAGAAGGCCACTACATTTTACAAAGGAACAATTCCCAAGAAGATTTCACAATTAATGAATATATGCCCAAATTCTGGTGCACCAAACTTTATAAAGACAATTCTCCAGGACCACAAGTCACAACTAACCCCAGCACACTCATAGTGGGAGATTCAATACCCACTGAGTCCTTGGATGGTCAACAGGACAAAAAATAAAACGAGAGACATCTGAAACTGAACGATATGATAAACCAAATGGACTCATAGACCTCTACCGAACATCCATCCTAAAACCAGAGAATACACTTTCTACTCAGCACCCCACGGAACATTCTCCAAAATCGACCACATCCTGGGACACAGAAGAAACCTCTACAAATACAAAAAGATTGAAATAATTTCATTTGCATCCTGTCAGACCGTGCAATAAGTCAACATCAACACCAGGACAAGCCCTCCTGCCTACAAGAACACATGGAGAGATAAACAACACACTCTTGAATAATGAATGGGTCAAGGAAGAGATAAAGAAAGAAATAAAACATTCCTGGAACTGAATGACAATGACAATACACACACAAACTATGGATACCTTAAAAGCAGTCCTAAGAGGGAAATTTATAGCCTGGTGCCTACATTAGAAAAACAGAAAGAGCACAAGTGAATGATCTAACACTAAGCTAAAAGCACTTAGAGGCAACACAGATGAACCTAAGCGCAACAGACAGGAAGAAATAACAAAAATCAGAGCAAATCAATGAATAAAAAACAAAGAAACAATACAAAAATCAATGAAGCCAAAAGTTGGTTCTTTGAAAGACAAACAAATAGACAACCTCTAGCCCAGTTAACAAAAAGAAAGAAGGAACAACTCCAATCAATACAATCTGTGATGAAAGGGAAATTACAACGGCAAGGAAAAGAATCAAGAAAATTATATGGGAATATTACAAGAACCTATTTCTCCAAGTTTGAAAATCTAGAAGAAATGATGAATATCTGAAATCTGGGAATCACCAAAGCTTGGCCAAGAGAGGAGACCAGCAGCTTAAAAGACCCATAACATAGTGAAGAAATAGAGGATGTAAATAGAAGCCTCCCAACTAAAAAAAAGCCCAGCCAGACGGTTTCACAGCAGAATTCTATAAAACATTTCAAAAAGACCTAAACCATTATTTCTGAAACTGTTTTGAAGTATACAATCAGAGGGAACTCTGCCAAATTCCTTCTATGAAGCCAACATCACCTCTATTACCAAAACCAGGCAAAGATACACCAAAAAGAGAATATAGACCCATCTCCCTCATGAACACAGATGCCAAATTCTAAACAGAATACTGGCAAATCGCATACAGACCACATCAAGAAGATCTCCACATGACCAAGTTGGATTCATACCAGAGATGCTAGGGATGGTTCAACATACGAAACTCAATAAACATCATCAAACACATAAACGGAATCAAAGACAAAAACCACACCATCATCTCATTGATGCTGAAAAAGCCTTTGACAAAATCCAGCATCCCTTCATGCTTAAAGTCCTAGAAGGAATGGATTGGAGGGATCATTCCTCAATGTAATTAAAGCCATAACCGGAAACCCACAGCCAATATCATTTAAATGGGAAATGACGGAAACATCCCTTATAGATAAAGGACATCTTATGCGAAACTGCTAAGCAATAGGCAAGAAAGATATTAAAGGAGTACTAATTGGAAAGAGGAAGTCAAACTATCCTATTTGCTGATGATATGATTGTTTACTTAAGGAGTGCAAAAAACTCCACCAGAAACTCCTAGAAACGATTAAACAGCTTCAGCAAAGTGGCAGGATACAAAAATTAACCTTAGAAAATCATGGCCTTTCTTTACACAAGAACAAGCAACTGGAGAAAGAATTCAAAGAGACCTTCCCACTCACAATAGCCTCAAAAACAATAAGATACCTAGGAACAAACCTAACAAAGAACCAAAGACTCTACAACAAAAATTTTAAACCTTAAAGAAAGAAATTGAGAAGACCTCAGAAGATGGAAAACCTTCCATGCTCATGGATTGGGAAAATTAAATTGTAAAAATGTCCATTTTACAAAACTCCTGTATAGATTTAATGCAATCCCAATCAAAATCCCCAAGAGTTTCTCCACAGACTTGGAAACAAAAGTTCTTAAATTCTTTGGAAGAAAAAAAGACCCCGAATAGCCAAATCAATCCTGAGTGAAAAGAGCTACACAGGAGGGATCTCTATACCGATTTTAACTATACTACAGGGCTATCATAAAACAGCCTGGTATGGCACAAAAACAGAACCTGTTGACCAATGGAACAAAACCGAAGATCCAAATCTGAGCACATAAATTTCAGCCATCTCATATTTGACAAGGGGGCCAAGAAACACAATGGAGAAAAGACAGCATCTTCAGCAGTGGTGTTGGCAAAACTGGGATCCCACTTGTAGAAGAATGAAATTAACCCCTACCTCTCGCCCTGTACAAAAGTAACTCCAGATGGTTAAAGACCTCAACGTGAAACCCCAAACTCTGAAGGTGATAGAAGAAAAGTTGGCGCAGACTACAAGACATAGGCGTAGGAAAAGACTTCCTAAATTGGACAGGCAGCTGCACAAGAAGTAAGGTCGCAATTGACAAATGGGACCTCATCAAACTCAAAAGCTTCTGTACATCAAAAGAAACAATCAAGGAAGTGAAGAGAAATCCCACAGAGTGGGGGAAACCTTCACTGCAGATACATCTGACAAAGCATTGATTTCCAGAATATATAACTACTCAAAAAAAAAAAAAAAAAACGAACCCGCTCAATGAGGCAAAAACTGAACAGAGACTTCACAAGCGAGGAATTAGAGATGTCTGAGAAACACCTCAAGAATGCTCACATCACTAATCATTAAGGAAATGCAAATCAAAACCACTTTAAGATATCATCTTACTCCAGTAAGATGGCTAGGATCAAGAAAACAAATGATACCAAGTGTGGAGGGTTGTGGGGAAAGGGAACACCATTCCACTGCTGGTGGGAATGTAAACTCATACAGCCACTATGGAAAGCAGTGTGGAGAATCCTTGGAAGACTTGGAATGAACTTGCCACCCGATCAGCATACCACTCCTGGGCATGTACCCTCAAGACTTACGCCACCACAGAGATACATGCACGGCATGTTTATTTCAGCTCTCTTCACAATAGCAAAGAGCTGGAACCAACCTAAATGCCCCTCAACTGCGAATGGTAAGAGAAAATGTGGTACATCTACACAATGGAATTCTATGCAGCAGTAAAGAAAGACAACATCACGAGCTTTGCAGGAAAATGGCTGGAGCTAGAGGACATCATGTGAGTGAAGTAACACAGTCCCAGAAAAACAAACGACGAATGGTATCCCTCATCTGTGGATGCTAGTGCAATTACCCAGTTGTAAGTATTTCTTGTGTAGGCCCCCCTGAGCTTCTGTACAAAGCAGTTGGACATAATGCATTTTGAAACAAAAACAACAAAACGGAAATAGCCTCATTAAAGCGACTGACTGAACAGTGAACTTCTGCTCAAAACAGTCAACGTCCCCATGGAAAATATTGAGAAAGACTAGAGAGATGGAAAAGCATGTTTGGCAGAATACACGAGCTCTGACGGGGTGGGGAATGAGCGGGAACACGGGTCTAGATTGTTAAAAATAAAAATTACAATAAAAAAAGTATAACTATGGAAATACAAACCTAGACCAAGAATGTCAACAGAAAATAAGGTAAAAGGAAGCAGCACACATTTCTCAATAATAATGTTAAATATTAATGGGCTGAACTCCACAATCAAATGCCATAGACGGGGAGAATGGATTGGAAAAATAACCCATCTGTATGCTGTCTACAAGGAACCCATTGTGCTGGGTAGCTTTAGTGTCAACTTGACACACCTGGGTTGAGGGAGCCTCAATTGGGGAATTGGCTCCATTGGACTGGCCTGTGGCCAGGTCTGTGGAGTACTGTCTTGATTGTTGAGCAATGTGGGAGGGCCCAGCCCTCTATGGGTGGTGCCACCCTGGGCAGGTTGTTGTGTACTGGTCAGGATGGGCATGGGCCAGGGGAGCAAGCCAGTGAATAGCATTCCTCCATGGCCTGTGCTTCAGCTCCTGCCTCCAGGTTCCTGCCCTGAGTTCCTGCCTTGGGCTCCCTAAGTGATGAACTGTGACCCGGGAGATGTAAGCTGAATCAACCCTTTCCTCCCCAAGTTGGTGTCGGTCAGAGTGTTTTATCACAGCAATAGAAGACAAGCTAGAACACCCATCTTACCCTGAAGGATAGGCACCAACTTAAAGTGAAAGGATGGAAAAAAATCCAAAAATATATTACCAAAAAGCAAGGAGGAGTTGCTATTCTAGTATCAGAAGAAATACACTTCAAAGTAAAACTAATCGGAAGAGACAGAGAGGGCCACTACATCTTTATCAAAGGATAAATTAACCATGAAGATTTTACAACCATGAATATATGTGCATCAATCTCCAATGCACCAAACTTTATAAACACAATTCTATGGGACCTCAAGGTACAGATGGATCCCAGTACACTAATAGTAGGGGATTTCACTACCCCACCTAGCCCATTAGATAGGTCAACTGGACAGAGTGTAAACAGAGAGATATCTGAACTGAACAATGAAATACACCAAATGGACCTCACAGATATCTATAGACTATTCCACCCAAACACCAGAGAATAGACCTTCTACTCAGCACCCCATGGAACATTCTCCAAAATCAACCACATACTGGGACACAGAAAAAAAAATAAAACCTCTACACATACGAAAGCATTGAAATAATTTCATGCATTCTATCAGACCACAGTGCAATAAAGCTCAATATTACCACCAGAATAAGCCCAACTATTTATAAGAACACATGGAGACTAAACAACACACTCCTGAAATAAGAATGGGTTAAGGAATAAATAAACAAAAGAAATAAAAGCATTCCTGGACCTAAATGAAAAAGAAAATATAAGACAACAAAGCCTATGGGATACTTTAAAACCAGTCCTATAAATGGAGTATGTAGCCCTCAGTGCCTACATTAAAAAAGCAAAAGGAGGAGAAATAAATGGACTAACACTGCAGTTAAAAACACTTGAGAGACAGCAATAAATGAAACCTAAACCAAACGGATAGGAAGAAATAACAAAAATCAGAGCAAAAACCAATGAAATAGAAACAAAGAAAACAATACAAATAATTAATGAATCTAAACGCTGGTTCTTTGAAGAGATAAATAAGATAGACAAACCTCTAACCTAAAACAAAAGAAAGAAAGAACAACTCCAAATCAATAGTATTCATGATGAAAAGGGAAACATCACAACAGTCAAAGAAAAGATCCAGACAACCATAGGAAAATACTTCAAAAACCTTACTCTACTAAATTTGAAAACCTAAGAGAAATGGATGAATATCTGGAATCCTGTGACTCAACAAAGCTTAACAAAAACCAGATCGACAGTTTAAACAGACCTATAATATTTGAGGAATTTGAAAATGCAACAAAAAACTTCCCAATTAAATAAAAACCCAGACCCAGATGGTTTTACAGCAGAATTCTATAAAACATTTAAAGAGGTCTTACAACCATTACTACTCACAGAGGGAAATCTCCCAAATTCCTTCTATGAAACCAGCATGAATCTAATATCAAAATCAGGCAATGACACAAACAAAAAATAAAACTACAGACCTATCTCATTAATGAACATAGATGCAAAAATTCTCAACAAAATACTTGCAAATTGTATGCAAACCCACATTAAATGATCAGCATGACCAAGTTCGGTTCATACCAGAGATGCAGGGATGGTTCAACATATGTAAATAAATAAATATCATAAAAAATAAATAGACTGAAACACAAGAGTCACATAATCATCTAAATTGATGCAGAAAAAGCCTTTAACAATATCCATTATCTCTTCATATTTAAAGTTCTAGAGGAAATTGTATAAAAGGGAACATTCCCAAATATAATCAAAGCCATGTGCAACAAACCCAATTGCAACATCATCCTAAATGGAGAAAAGTTAGAAGCATTTCCCTTAAAGGCAGGAACCCTGGCAGGACTGCCCCTTCTTGCCACTCCTCTTCAATATAGTGCTTGAAATGCTTGCTAGGGTGAGGGAGCCAGCTGCCAAAGTTGAACGAAACCTGAATGGGGGAGTGGGAATTAAGAAAGAACACACACACACACACACACACACACACACACACACACCATAGGGATAGAGCTGAGAGAGAGGACCAGTGAATACTGGGCTCTGATGTTTATTTCTCAAGGCCATTTATACATCAAGTAAACAAGGACTCTCAAATTTCACATGGGGTGAAGGTACAGTTATGCTTTGTTTGCTTTCCCAGGACATCCCAAGGCGTATTGCCTTGCCTTGCAAGGACATTTCCTCAAAACAATGCCTTCTGCAAAACACTCCACATCATGTTTGCTTGTACAGTATTAACCCATGCATGTCCAGAGCTTGCTGAAATATCTAAGTTTATTCAGATTTCACCATGGTTCTAGTAATGTCAGCTTCCCACACTAAGGCAATAAGGCAAGAAAAAGAAATTAAAGGAGTACTAATTGGAAAAGAAGAAGACAAACTATCCCTTTTTGGAGATGATATGATAGTTTACCTAAGAGATGCTAAAACCTCCACCAGAAAGCTCCTACAAACAAGTGTTTCACTAAAGTAGTAGGAAACAAAATTAACGTAGAAAAATCAGTAGCCTTTCTTTACAACAAAAACAAGCAAATGGAAAAGAACTACAAGAAGACCTTCCCACTCACAATAGCCACAAAACTAAACAATAAAATACCTAGGAACAAACATAACCAAAGACACCAGAGATCTCTAAAAAAAAAAAAATTAATGATCCTTGATGAAGGAGATTGAAGAAGACAGAAAGACCTCCTATGGACTGGCAAACTAATGCAGTAAAACTGTCCATTCTACACAAATTAATATATAGATTCAATGCAACATCATTTAAAATCCTCATGAATTTCTTCACAGACTTGGAAAAATATCCTTAAATTCATACAGAAAAAAAAAAAACCCTGAATAGCTAAAGCAACCCTGAATGAAAAATGCAAATACAGGGGGGATAACCTTAACAGATTTCTAGCTATATTACAGGGCTGTGGTCATAAAGACAGTATGGTGCTTGCACATAAGCAGATCCAATGACCAATGGAACAAAATTGAAGAACCAAACTTGAGGTCATACAATTTCAGCCACCTCATATTTGATAAAGGGGCCAGAAAAACTCAATGGAGGAAAGATAGCATCTTCAGCAAATGGTGCTGGCAAAACTGGATCACCATATGCAGTTTTTTAAGTTTTTATATTCCTTGATTTCTTTGAGTATTTCTAAGATTGTTCTTCTAAGATATGTGTCTTGGGTTGCTTCCAGGAAAACTCATTGTAAGAATCTTTTGAGGACTGGTAGAGCTTGTTGTGAAATTATTCTGTGTTCTTCTGATGTTGTTTGTGTGTGTGTGTGTGTGTGTGTGTGTGTGTGTGTGTGTGTGTGTGTTTGGCATGTGGGCTTCTTTTGTTGTTTCTATTCTGACGTGAATCTCAACTGTTTCTTCCCTGCTTTGGAGGCTTGCTTTACTTGTTTCCTTCAGGTGCTTTCTTTGTCTTCTCCTTGTATATGGAGGCCTATCTGGTCTAGGTTTCAGGTTTTCACTTTCAGTTATATACTGGAAGGTCCAGTTAACTTTTCTCTTTCTGTTCTGAAGGATCTCCAGAAATTGGATAGTGAATAGCCAGGTTGGTTCACCACTGAGCACTGTGTTCGCTCAGCTTCCTACTGGTCGATTCCTCTAGTTTGGCTGTGAAGACTACTGTGGGGGGACTGGAGTTGTGGTAGGTTCCTGTCTATTTTTCTTTGTGCCTTGGATTCACTATCTCTATTCCCACTGGAACATTCCCAACACAGCTCTAGTGGTGTGTGGGGGGAGGTGTAGTGTGGGGACTGGGTTTGCTCCCTTGGCCCACAGGGTGGCCCCTGTATGTCCTCCCTGCCGCTGGGTAACTCTGCCCATGCCAATCATGTAGGAGGGGTGTGGTGTTTCACCTGTGCATTGAGACACAGGCCGCTGGTTTTGTATTCCCAAGCAGGTCTGGCTCACCTCAATTTACCATTTTAATAGGATAGTGATCCATTGGGATGCAAAAAATTGAGGATTTTGATGAGGCAGGGGAGAATTGAGAGGATATAATGGAGCACTGCAATGAAACAGCTGCACATTTTATTTTTGTAGGAAAAGAGAATATTGTATTACATTATGGAGAACTCTATAATAGAGTGGAGCAATGTGGTGATGGACAGCATTTTATTAGGATAATGATCCAGTTTTATGCAAAAATTGAGCATTGTGTTGAGACAGAGGAGCACAGCTATGGAATAATTACACGTTTTGGAGCAGCAATGGTGCATTGAGATGAGACAGGAGAGCACTGTGATGGGAGATTGGGACACTCAGAAGCATTTGTGTAGACCTGTCATTAAACAGTGTAGTATAACTATAAGAAAGTGGATCAGGGCTAGAAAGATGGCTCTGTGGCTAAGAGCACTAGCTGCTCTTCCATCGGACCTGAGTTCTAGTCTCAGAACCAACATGGCTTCTAAGACCTGTCATCTAGAACTCCAGATCTAGGAGAATCTGACACCCTCTTCTGATATCTATGGGCATTGGAGGACAAATGTTCACTTACATACATGCAGGCAATACACTCTTAGACATAAAATCAGTGAGCAGAAAAAACATTTTTTAAAAACATTGTGATACAATAATTGGCACATTCTGGTGGAACAATGTACCTTTGTAATGAGCCAGTGGGACATTTTGTTAGGACACTTATTCTTTGTGCTGCAACAATAGAGTTTTGTGATGACAAAAGATAGATTGTTAGAGGAGAGTGGACCATTTTGATAAGAGTGCAGTAATTTCTTGGGTAGTAGACAATGGTGATGACACAGTGGATGATTGTGATGAGACAGTGGACCATTGTGAAAGGACAGAGGATTTTGACATACAAAAACAGGATGGTCAACTGGCCACTGTGATGTAACAGAAGAGTATAACATTAAGAGGATCATTTTGATGGAACAGCAGACACTGTGATATATCAATGGAGCACTGTGAGAAGATAGAATAACTAAAGATGGAGTATTGTGATAGTACTATGGAGCATTATGATAGAACGATGGAGTATTGTGATGAGACAGTGGAGCATTGTGAGAAGAGAATAGGATATAGTGAAACAGCCATGAAACATAAACTATATCAACTCCTCTGGTCCAAATGAGAAACTAAGATACACTTTTGCATATTAAGGGATGGTGGACCATTTTTATGAGAGAAGTGAAGATTATGACAGGAAATGAACCACTGGGTTACAACAATGGAGCTTAGTATTGGAACTGTGAACAATTTTGATGCAATAACTGGGAATTTTCACGAGATAGTAGAACACTGAGATGGGAATATTGATCATTGTGAGGCAACATTGTGGCATTCAGTGAGATATTTTAGTTTTCTTATGGGTCAGTGGGCCATTGTAATACATTAGTGAATGATTGTGATGGCAGTTTGAGCAATTTGATTGGAGAGCTGATCATTTTGAGGCAATAATGGAACATTCTCTGACACGTTGGGCCACACTGATGGGACTGTGATGGAACAGTGGAGCTTTGTGATAGAAAACCAAACCATTGTGAGACAGCAATGGGGCATCATGTTAAAATGGGAGAGTATTTTTAATGGGCAGTGGATGACTGTGATGAGAATGTGGCATACTGTGACTGAAAAGTGGGCTGTGGTTATGAAATAGTAGAACACTGAAATATGAGCAGTGGCTACCAAGAATCAAAATGGAGCACAGTAATGACTCACGGGAGGATTGGGATGGTACAGCTGCCTACTTGATGCAGGGATACAGCATAGTTATGATAAAGGGGATCATTTTGATGGGATGAATAGTGGAGCACTGTAACGAAATAATGTAGCATTATGAACAAACCATGGACTATTGGGATCCAACAAAGGAACCTAATGATGAAACAGTGGAGGTCTAGGATGGAAGAAATGTCCATTATGATAAAACAATGGAATATTGTGATGAGATAAGAGAATATTTTTGATGGATAGACCATTGTGATGAAAGAGTACAGTATTGTAACATTGGGTTGCAGGAAACAGCTGAGCATTTTGATGCAGAATTGACCAAAAAAAAAAAAATGAAGCATTCAGGGACATGGAACATTTCTAATGGGAAAACGGACCACTTCGACAGAATAATAAAGCATAATGATTACAAGTAAAGCAATGTCACCTTCCCCTACCCTGTACCTTGCTAGTTTAGGACTGTGACAACTCTTGTCCTTCTGACTCAGATCTCCATACTACCTTCCTAACAAAGACTAGCTTAATCCTTCTTGCATAGTTTGCTAGACCCTCTGCAGCCTGTCACAAGCCACATCTTCCCGTGTCCTTCTTATCTGTCTGATACAGACCAGCTTGCCTATTAGTAAGTCAGATCTCAGTCATTGAGTCTTGATTCCCCTGCAGTCTGATCACCTTCAATCTCCCCTCGCCACATTGCCATTCTAGCTTTGGGATCAGGTCTAATTCTGCTCTTCTGCATCAGATACCTGTACTACTCTCAGTACACACAAGCCTACTGAGTCCTAATCCCTTGTACTGAGACTAGGTCAATTCTCTAGCTTCATTTGTTAGAAACTCCAAAGATCTGATTACTGTTTTCTTGCCNCTTTAGATACCTATATATCTAATTAATTATGTTTCATTAGTAGGATTTGAAAGGTTATTCCTGGACGAGCTGGCAGCCCATAAAAGAAAACAACCAGAATTGACTAGAGACCAAGACAACAGCTCCAGAGAAGTAGACAGGTTTGTGCTTCTCATCCACCTGTGCCCCTTTCTAAGCCTAGGGAACAATCTGCAGAAGAGGGGGCGTGGTAGAATGTAGGGCTGCGATTGGGGTGATGGTGAAACTAAAACAATAAAGACTGGACACTCATTTGATCAACTTGATTGACATACAAGACAACCCGCCCCCCTTACTGGATGGTGAGACCCATGAGCTGTGGTGGGTTTGGGCACAAATGCTCGTAAATTGGTTTTGGCCAGGAAGGATGCTTGTACGCACAGATTATCACCTACTGTTAAAAAAAATAAAAACAAAAACAAAACAAAACAAAACAGAAAACGAGAAAGACGCAGAAGGTTTATGGCAAAACATGATCTGGGATGGGTAGGGGTGGGGTGGGGGGGAAGGGAGGGTATATATATGCCTGAATGAATTGGAAAATGATGTAATGAAACACAAAACATCAATAAATATATATATATATAGATATATATATATATATATATATATATATATATAATGCTTCAGTGTAAATTCACAGTACTCGACTGAAACATTTCTTACAATTGCAACTGGTCCAATGTCTCATCAATGGTGTCCCTCTCATATGAGAATGGTTCACTCTCTCATTCCAAATGGTCAACTCTCCAATCACAATGTTATTTTGTAGCTTCAGAGTTGTCCATCACTTTGCTCTACTTGATTATTTATTTATTCATTATTAAAATATTTTATTGGGATTTTGTACATATCATACAATAGCACTTGATTGGATTTATTGATATTGATTGATCCCCAATCAATATCCTCTTACCACCCCCTTTGCCCTTCATGTATCCTGTCAAAAATGCTAATTCATATAAGGTCAAGAACTTGAACCCAGATGTACTTTGGTGAAAGTTCATCTACAGGAATCTAGTCAGCCAATCCTGAGATTTATTTTTGTCTTTTGAGGACAAGGTCTTTCTGTAGCCCCAGCTGTCATGGAACTCAGACTGTAGACCAGGCTGGCCTTGAACTCACAAAAATCCGCCTGCCTCCCCCTCCCGAGTGCTAGGATTAAAGGCATCCACTACCATGCCAGGCTAAAATATACCACTACCTTGTAAGTCAGGCACCACTGGGATCTTGAGATTTTAATTAAAATCTATTCTCCATCATGGAGAAGTAATCAGTTGGTAAAAGTTCCCAATCTAGGGCAGGATTCTTTTGCCCATGTCTCTACCTACAAGTTGAGCTCTGTCTGATTGAGTTGACATAGGTTTTGTGCATGCTGACATTATTGTTGTAAATTCATATGAATGAGTTCCATGTTGCCTGAAAACCTCTGTTTCCCTATTGTCATGGACCAACTCTGCCTCTTACAATATTCCTGGCCCCTCTTCAGCAATGGTCCCTGAACCATGGATGGGTAGAATTTAATATAGGAGTCTCATCCAGTGGCACTCTATAGTCTCTTATTCTATAAAATTTATCCATTTGTGGCCTTCTTTGTGCATCACATCCTGTTGTATCAGGAAGCTTCACTGGTGAGAATTGAGAAATGCACAAGTATTCTCTACAAACACTGTTCTACTATTTTCTATGAACACTATGTGCAGCTGTTCTGCGGTCCATGTCTCGCATAAGGCTGGGTCTATATTACACAAATAAGGAGGGGGGAAAGTTTTTAACACTGAAGCATTTTTAAGAAATATAGATCACTGCAGTAAAAATGGAACAATGTGATGAGATAAAGTAACATTTTGGTGGTAGAGTGAACCATTGTGATGTAACAATTAGTCATTTTGATGGAAGAGTGGATTTCTGTGATGAGACAGTGGATTATTGTAAGAATGAAACTTTGCCTGGCTTGAGGGAAGAACTTGTAAGACCTGTTCCGTAAAACCTCTGAGGAGAGTTATCTGATATCTCTATGGGCATTCAGTTGCCTCTGTGAGTTATCTGTAGCTCCAGAAGATTCAGGATATTACAATGTTTTCTCACCTCGCCTATCTCACCAAAGTTTTAGGACTGGATAGCCCCTTCTTTTGAGGCATTAAGCAGAATGTCGCACGTCTAGTTTACCTGTGGTACAAACAGGAGCTCTGCAGCCCCCCCCCCATTAGACCCAACGTGGCTCACTCTTCCCTTCGGCCTGCCCCCACCCCCTCTTCCTTGCCCAGAGCATAGTAACCCTTGGTATATAAACACACTGCTGGTACAAATAAATGAGAGACTCTATTCTCCCAGACCTTTCATTCTGAGTCCATCTTTTATTTTCTTTCTATTCCATCAGGTAACTTCCTCTCTTTCCCCTCCCCCTTCCTTGCCAGAGCTAAGCCTAGAGAATGTTGGCCTGCAGGCAAGAGATAGCCTTGAAGCTTGCAGTCCTGTGGAACTACCAAATCTGTTTCAAGAGAGGGAAGAAGAGCCTGTCGATAGCAGCCACATGCATGACTAAAGTCCTATCAGATGATTATTAAACTCCTACAGCTGGTGCCCAACATGGGGCTTGGATGCTCCACCAACAGAAGGAAAAAGGAATAAGGTATTTCCATGGGCTGTCTCTCTCAGCCTTTTCTCATCCCACGTGAGAGGAAAACTCTCGGAGATTTTTATCATAAAAAGAGGAGAAGTACCCCCCCCATGATGCAGGATTCAGAGTAGCGACCAGGCTAGGCCTATTTCTTTATTTCATGAGAGATTAACCTTTTAATCTGCTTTCAGTTTCTCTCCTCTACATGACCAGTTATGCTCCATTACCATGGGAAAAAAATCTCCTTTCCATGATAGGTTAATCTTTGAACTGTCTCTTTCCCTAACCACTGGCATTTCCTATCTTTCTTTATCATGGCTAACAAACAGTCATGCCACTCAAAAACCAATTGGCTATAGCACTGGCTCCACTACAGTCCGGGCTAACAGAGGGGCTAGCAGCATGACCCAGGCACAAGGAGGAGGCAGAGTGCTGGGCTGCGGGTTGATGGGGCCTGCTGAGGGCTGTGTGGGGACCCAGATGAGACTGTATTCAAGACCGGGGCCAGGTGCAGCCCACAGCTGCATGGACCCTTGCTCAGCCTGCACACCACCATCACTGCTGCTGCTGCTGCAGCTGCCTTGAGCACCAGCCTGAGTGCTGCCACTCTCTCTTAAAGAGACAGGAGCACCCTCATCCTTAGATACAGAAAGACCAATCAGGAATAACACCTTCCTTTAAAGGCATTTCCTGTAAATGTAGCCCCAACTCACAGCTGAAAATTTAAACAATATTATTTTTCAGGAAAGGAAAATGTAGCATCCATTGCCTGCATCTAGCACATGCCAGGTTTGAGCGCAGGACTACATTCCCCAGAATTCTTTGGGCCTGTTACTAAATTAAATATTTCAGTATGGTTCCAGATCTCTTTTTGATTCAGACTTTTCCAAAAGATGTTCAAAGGAAAGGTACCTTTAAACTTAATTATATTCTCTCTCATAATACTTGTTCGGAAGTAAGGTAATTGTACTACTCCGATAATATTTGATAATGGCCATTTAAAATCTGTAGCATGCTCCACTATATCTGATACATGGGTACCCAAAAACAGCTTTAAATGAGTTGTGCACAACTGATCAATTAATAAGTCCTAAGCATTTAAAAATCAATCAATTAAGGATCCTATTGATGGAAGAGTGGACAAATGTGATGCAACAATGGGACTGCATGATAAGTCAATGACTTATTTTGATGGGAGGGTAAACTATTGTAAGGTAGCAAGGGAGACTTTTTAGAGCTCTGTGCCATTGGGTCCATTTATTGAGCATTGTGGTGATACACTGGGACATTGTTATAAGACAGTGTACCGTTTTCATGCAAAACGGTATTTTGAGTTGAGACAGTGGAGCAATATGATTTGACAGTGTATAAGTAAGGTGAAACAATGGAGCATTATGATGAGATTGGGAAGCACATAAATAGGAGAATAGACCACTGTGATATGTCAATCAAACCTAGTCACAGGACAATGGACTGATGTGATACAACTGTGCAGCTTTGTGATTACACAGGGGAGCACTCTCATGGTAGATATAATCATAGTGATATCACAGTGGAGTATCATGATAGAAACCAAAACCATTGTGATGAGTGAGATTGGAATCATAATTAGAGAAGAAAGTAGTGAGTTAGGACAGGGGAGCAAATGATTTTACAAAGGAGAACTATAAAATGAAAATAGAACACTAGACATTAACAAAAAGAGCATTTTGATGGGAATGTGGAGTATTTTACTGTTATTGAAATATTGAATACAATTATGTAAGAATGGTGCATTTTACAAAGGGGAGCATTGGGATGGGAAAGTAGACCATTTTGATAATAAAAGATCATTCACTGTGATCAAGTCAGTTTTATTCCAGAGATTCAGGTACGATTCAATATAAATAAGTCAATAAATATAATAAAGCACATAAAAGGGCAATGTGGGAGTGCCTGTTTTTGACTGGGGAATGGGGAAGAACATCTAGTGGGCCATAGTATGTGGGGGAGGGTTCTCAGGAGAGGGGACATGGTGGGATGTAGGTGTTATTGGGGTTAGGGTCAAGGAATAGGGATGCTAAGACTGGGAGTAGATGTTGGGACACAACAAGAAAAACTAGAGATGAATGTACCTTGAGAGTACAGAGAACACAGAGGGAACTCGTGTGCCTGTGAAGTCCCTTTGGAAATGCATGCAGTGTCTGAACAACTGTGTATACATATGGTAGCTGTATGACAAGGAACACAGTGCCAGACAGGGGAGATCTCCCTTTGAGTAGTTGGTGAGAGTGGTCAGTAGACTTCCAAAATGACACAGGCTACTGGGAAAGCCTTTGGTTACCTAACAGAACTAGAAGATAAGACTCTAGTTCTGAAAACAGGACATATTTGGATACAAGACTTAGAGTAATAAAGGCTGCAGGAACTGATATGCGAAAATTCTATCTTAAGTTTAGCAATCATAATGCTACATGATTATAGGCAAAACACTAAAAGAGAAAATAAATAGATTGTCCAATACAACCCTGTTATAACAACCATAAAAATTGGCACAGAAAAATACCCCAATTGGTGAAACATTGGCAATTTTACCTGGGGTAAACAACAGCTATCTAATATCAAGCCTTCTCAATGGGACTGAGCAGATTCATGGGTAGTACAATAAACTCAGACAAATACACATGGAATAAGATTGCATAGCTTTTAGAGAAACCCCCACTGTCTATAATATCTCTGAACAAATTAAATTACTTACCATATGCTAAATATGGATCTTTATATTTACAGACCAGCATATTGAATGCCACGCATCAAAGAAGCTTCTTTTTGCAACAGATGGAGAATACTGCAGAATCCCACATCTAATCAGGCACACAGAATATAAGTCTGAGACATGCCCAGGTCTAGGTGACACATCTACATTTCAACCTCTACAAGTGAGCTCATGCAAGATAGCAGAACAGGGGAGTAGAGAAAAAAACAAACAAACATTGCATTACTCATCTCTCAACAGAGAACCTTCCTTATTCAACAGAGTGCAATGCATACAGAAGATAACAACTGGTCAAATTGAAGAATAAGAGTCTGAGGAGTGTGTTTCACTAAATAGAACCATGTTAATCTTCAGTTATGCCTGGATCAGGTACCATTGCAGAAGAAGTGGAAAGATTGTAAGAGCCAGGTGTGGTTCAGGAATATAGGAAAGAAGAATCTTTCAGTGCACTGGAAGCTCAGATATGTGCAGTTGTGGCAATGATTGCATGAAGCTCAGGAACCATGCCAACTCAATCAGAGACATACAAAAACTGAAATGGCAGAAATGAGTGGTGGGTCAGCCAGCCCTAAGACTGCAAATTATTGGAAACTAGCTGATGTTGGGTGAGTCTGTGTAGGCTTTATTATAGTCTCCAAATAGGCTGATTAGACTCTATGCATCAATTTGCACTGAAGATGTCCGAGTACAACTGCTTGTTTGCATAGGACTGAATATGTATGGTGGAATATGTGAGTTGTAGAGGGTGGGTGAGGGACATGGAGTGGGATGAGGGTCTAAATTTCATTAAGAACTTCTGTATGAAATGTACAATAGCTCAATAAAATTTTATAAAAATGATTCTCGCTGAGCTTGGTGGCACACACCTTTAATCCTAGCATGTGGGAGGCAGAAGCAGGTGGATTTCTGTGACTTCAAGGCAAGCCTGGTCTACAGTGTAAGTTCCAGGCCAATTGGGGCTACAGGGATACGCTGTTTCAAAAGGTAAGAAAATTATTCTTTTATTTCCACCAACAGGCAAAGTACTGATCAATTTTTTAATGTAATATTTTATCTTTTTTATAGAATGTTTCCAAATTGTTCATTTTACACACATTAAAGGTTATTCACTTTATTTCCTAATATTTATAATAGTTATGATTTTAAAGGAATATAATTCTTTTTTTGGCCTTATTTTTCTTCAGTAAATTTTTAGACAAAAGTTCTAAAATTTCCATCTACTCCAACTAATCAATTTGTTTTCTTCAAGAAACACATATTCCTTCAAATGATATTCACTAAATTCAGGTGAAAATATAGGCAAACTATTACAAGCCAATGGCACTAAGGACAAGCAGGAATACTCTTCTAATACCTGCCAAACAGAATACAACTTAAAATTAATCAGAAGAGATAAAGAAGTTAATTATGTTTTGATGATGAGAACAATCTAGCAAGAAGACATTACCATCATCAATATATATGCTACAAAATCTGTGCACTTAATTTCACAAAACTGCACTTCAACCAACAGATTAACCCCAACATAGTAGTAATAGAAGACTGCATCTGCACAAAGAATATAATTAGAAACGTCTCAATCAAATGATATCATACACTAGATGGGCTTGAGAGACATCTACAGAAAATACTATGCAAGCACCAAAGAACACACATTTAAAGAATAATAGATGAAAAATGTCCCCAAACTAAAAAAGTAGAAACCAAAACAAATACAAGAATCACATAGAACTCCAAACAGACAAGATCAGAAAAGAAACTCTTTGAGCATTGTGGTGATACACTGGGACATTGTTATAAGACAGTGTACCGTTTTCATGCAAAACGGTATTTTGAGTTGAGACAGTGGAGCAATATGATTTGACAGTGTATAAGTAAGGTGAAACAATGGAGCATTATGATGAGATTGGGAAGCACATAAATAGGAGAATAGACCACTGTGATATGTCAATCAAACCTAGTCACAGGACAATGGACTGATGTGATACAACTGTGCAGCTTTGTGATTACACAGGGGAGCACTCTCATGGTAGATATAATCATAGTGATATCACAGTGGAGTATCATGATAGAAACCAAAACCATTGTGATGAGTGAGATTGGAATCATAATTAGAGAAGAAAGTAGTGAGTTAGGACAGGGGAGCAAATGATATTACAAAGGAGAACTATAAAATGAAAATAGAACACTAGACATTAACAAAAAGAGCATTTTGATGGGAATGTGGAGTATTTTACTGTTATTGAAATATTGAATACAATTATGTAAGAATGGTGCATTTTACAAAGGGGAGCATTGGGATGGGAAAGTAGACCATTTTGATAATAAAAGATCATTCACTGTGATCAAGTCAGTTTTATTCCAGAGATTCAGGTACGATTCAATATAAATAAGTCAATAAATATAATAAAGCACATAAAAGGGCAATGTGGGAGTGCCTGTTTTTGACTGGGGAATGGGGAAGAACATCTAGTGGGCCATAGTATGTGGGGGAGGGTTCTCAGGAGAGGGGACATGGTGGGATGTAGGTGTTATTGGGGTTAGGGTCAAGGAATAGGGATGCTAGGACTGGGAGTAGATGTTGGGACACAACAAGAAAAACTAGAGATGAATGTACCTTGAGAGTACAGAGAACACAGAGGGAACTCGTGTGCCTGTGAAGTCCCTTTGGAAATGCACGTACAGTGTCTGAACAACTGTGTATACATTATGGTAGCTGTATGACAAGGAACACAGTGCCAGACAGGGGAGATCTCCCTTTGAGTAGTTGGTGAGAGTGGTCAATAGACTTCCAAAATGACACAGGCTACTGGGAAAGCCTTTGGTTACCTAACAGAGCTAGAAGATAAGACTCTAGTTCTGAAAACAGGACATATTTGGATACAAGACTTAGAGTAATAAAGGCTGCAGGAACTGATATGCGAAAATTCTATCTTAAGTTTAGCAATCATAATGCTACATGATTATAGGCAAAACACTAAAAGAGAAAATAAATAGATTGTCCAATACAACCCTAAGTTATAACAACCATAAAAATTGGCACAGAAAAATACCCCAATTGGTGAAACATTGGCAATTTTACCTGGGGTAAACAACAGATATCTAATATCAAGCCTTCTCAATGGGACTGAGCAGATTCATGGGTAGTACAATAAACTCAGACAAATACACATGGAATAAGATTGCATAGCTTTTAGAGAAACCCCCACTGTCTATAATATCTCTGAACAAATTAAATTACTTACCATATGCTAAATATGGATCTTTATATTTACAGACCAGCATATTGAATGCCACGCATCAAAGAAGCTTCTTTTTGCAACAGATGGAGGATACTGCAGAATCCCACATCTAATCAGGCACACAGAATATAAGTCTGAGACATGCCCAGGTCTAGGTGACACATCTACATTTCAATCTCTACAAGTGAGCTCATGCAAGATAGCAGAACAGGGGAGTAGAGAAAAAACAAACAAACATTGCATTACTCATCTCTCAACAGAGAACCTTCCTTATTCAACAGAGTGCAATGCATACAGAAGATAACAACTGGTCAAATTGAAGAATAAGAGTCTGAGGAGTGTGTTTCACTAAATAGAACCATGTTAATCTTCAGTTATGCCTGGATCAGGTACCATTGCAGAAGAAGTGGAAAGATTGTAAGAGCCAGGTGTGGTTCAGGAATATAGGAAAGAAGAATCTTTCAGTGCACTGGAAGCTCAGATATGTGCAGTTGTGGCAATGATTGCATGAAGCTCAGGAACCATGTCAACTCAATCAGAGACATACAAAAACTGAAATGGCAGAAATGAGTGGTGGGTCAGCCAGCCCTAAGACTGCAAATTATTGGAAACTAGCTGATGTTAGGTGAGTCTGTGTATGCTTTATTATAGTCTCCAAATAGGCTGATTAGACTCTATGCATCAATTTGCACTGAAGATGTCCGAGTACAACTGCTTGTTTGCATAGGACTTAATATGTATGGTGGAATATGTGAGTTGTAGAGGGTGGGTGAGGGACATGGAGTGGGATGAGGGTCTAAATTTCATTAAGAACTTCTGTATGAAATGTACAATAGCTCAATAAAATTTTATAAAAATGATTCTCGCTGAGCTTGGTGGCACACACCTTTAATCCTAGCATGTGGGAGGCAGAAGCAGGTGGATTTCTGTGACTTCAAGGCAAGCCTGGTCTACAGTGTAAGTTCCAGGCCAATTGGGGCTACAGGGATACGCTGTTTCAAAAGGTAAGAAAATTATTCTTTTATTTCCACCAACAGGCAAAGTACTGATCAATTTTTTAATGTAATATTTTATCTTTTTTATAGCATATTTCCAAATTGTTCATTTTACACACATTAAAGGTTATTCACTTTATTTCCTAATATTTATAATAGTTATGATTTTAAAGGAATATAATTCTTTTTTTGGCCTTATTTTTCTTCAGTAAATTTTTAGACAAAAGTTCTAAAATTTCCATCTACTCCAACTAATCAATTTGTTTTCTTCAAGAAACACATATTCCTTCAAATGATATTCACTAAATTCAGGTGAAAATATAGGAAAACTATTAGAAGCCAATGGCACTAAGGACAAGCAGGAATACTCTTCTAATACCTGCCAAACAGAATACAACTTAAAATTAATCAGATGAGATAAAGAAGTTAATTATGTTTTGATTATGAGAACAATCTAGCAAGAAGACATTACCATCATCAATATATATGCTACAAAATCTGTGCACTTAATTTCACAAAACTGCACTTCAACCAACAGATTAACCCCAACATAGTAGTAATAGAAGACTGCATCTGCACAAAGAATATAATTAGAAACGTCTCAATCAAATGATATCATACACTAGATGGGCTTGAGAGACATGTACATAAAATACTATGCAAGCACCAAAGAACACACATTTAAAGAATAATAGATGAAAAATGTCCCCAAACTAAAAAAATAGAAACCAAAACAAATACAAGAATCACATAGAACTCCAAACAGACAAGATCAGAAAAGAAACTCTCCACACCATATCATAGTTAAATTGCTAGACACCCAAAACAAAGACAAAATTCTTAAAGCCAAAAGAGAAAAACAACAAGTGACCTATAAGAGGAAGCCTATCAAAACTACAACTGACTTCTCAGTCCAAAATATGAAAGCAAGAAAAGCGTGGAGCAAAGCATTCCCAGTGTTAAAGGACTATAGATGCCAACCCAGGATAATATACCCAGCAAAAATGTCGATTCTAATTGAAGGAGCACCTAGAAAGAGAAATCAATAAAAGCATAATGGCAGAAGTAGAAACCTAAACCAAAACCTCAAATGGATAATAAGGTGAAAGGAAACAACACAAAACTATCAGACATAACCTTAAATATTAATGGACTAAATTCCCCAATCAAAAGAAATGGACTGGGAGATTGGATTAGGAAACAGAACCCATGGATATGCTTTCTACAATAAACGCACCTTACCTTCAAGGATAGGCACCATCTTAAAGGGAAAGGATGGAAAAAAATATTCTAAGAAAATGGTATCATAAAGAAAGCATGTGTTGATATTTTAATATCAGACAAAAGAGACTTCAAAGTAAAAGAAATCAGAAGGGACAAAGAAGGCCATTACATTGTTATCAAAAGAACAATTCACCAAGAAGATTTCATAAATATGAATATACATGCAACAAACTGTGGTGCACTAAACTTTATAAAGACAATTCTCCAGGACCACAAGGCACAGATTAATCCCAGTACACTCATAGTAGGGGACTTAAATGCCCCACTGAACACTTTGGACAGGTCAACAGGACAAAGAATAAACAGAGGAACATCTGAACTAAACAGTATGATACACCAAATGGACCTCACAGATATCTACAGAATATTACAACCTAATAACAGAGAATACACTTTCTACTTAGCAACCCACAGAACATTATTCAAAATCAACCACATACTGGGACACAGAAGAAACCTCCACAAATACAAAAAGATTGACATAATTTAATGCATTCTATCAGAACTCAACACAACAAAGCTCAGTATCAAAACCAGGATAATCCCTTCCATCTACAAGAACACATGGAGACTGAACAATACACTCTTGAATAATGAATGGGTCAAAGAAGACATAAAGAAATAAATAAAAGCATTCCTGGAACTGAATGACAATGATAATACAATGCAACAAAACTTATGGGATACTTTAAAAGCAGTCCTAAGAGGTAAGTTTATAGCCCTGGGTGCCTACATTAGAAAAACAGAGAGATCACAAGGGAGCAATCTAACACTGCAGGTAAGCGCACTTGAGAGGCAATGACAGATGAATCCTAAAAGCAACAGACAGGGAAATAACAAAATCAGAGAAGAAATCAATGAAATAAAAACAAAGAAACAATACAAAAAAATCAATGAATCCAAAAGTTGGTTCTTTAAAAGAATAAACAAGATAGACAGACCTCTATCCCAGTTAACCAAAAGAAAGAAGGAACAACACCAAATCAATATAGGGAAATAATACAACAGACAATGAAAAAATCCAGAAAAATCATACGGGAATATTTCAAAAACCTATACTCTACCAAGCTTGAAAACCTAGAAGAAATGGATGAATATCTGAAATCCTGGGAATCACCAAAGCTCAACCAAGAAGAGATTGACAGCTTAAACAGACCCATAATATATGTAGAAATTGAAGATGTAATAAGAAACCTTCCAACTAAAAAAAGCCCAGGCAAAGACAGTTTCACAGCAGAATTCTATAAAACATTTCAAAAAGACTTACAATAATTATTACTGAAATTGTTTAGAAGGATACAGAGGGAATTCTCACAAATTCCTTCTATGAGGCCAGCATCACTCTATTACCAAAACCAGGCAAAGATACAATCAAAAAGGAGAACTATAGACCATCTCACTCAAGAACACACAGGCCAAATTTCAAAATAGGATACTGGCAAATCGCATACAAACCCACATCAAGAAAATCATCCATCATGACCAAGTTGGATTCATACCAGAGAAGCAGGGATGGTTCGACATATGAAAATCAATCAATATCATCAAGGATATAAATGGACTGAAAAACCAAAACCACATGATCATCACAATTGACTTGGAAAAAGTCTTTGACAAAATCCAGCATCCCTTAATGCTTAAAGTCTTAGAGGGAATTGGATTGGAGGGATCATTCCTCGATGTAATCAAAGCCATACAGGAAACCCACAGTCAATATCATCCTAAATGGGAAACAACAGAAGCATTCACTTTAAAGGTAGGAACTCGGCAAGGATGCCCCCTGTCACCACTCCTCTTTAATATAGTGCTTGAAACACTTGGTAGGGCAATAAGGCAAGAAAAGGAAATTACAGGAATACTAAATGGAAAAGAGGAATTCAAGCTATCCATTACTGCTGATGATATGATTGTTTACTTAAGGGGTGCTAAAACGTCCACCAGAAAACTCCTATGAACAATTAGGAGCTTCAGTAAAGTGGCAGGATACAAAATTAACCTAGAAAAATCAGTAGCTTTTCTTTACACCAATAACAAGCAACTGAAGAAGGAATTTAAGGAGACCTTCCCACTTACAATAGCCTCAGGAACAATAAAATACCTAAGAAGAAACCAAAGCAAAAACACCAAAGATCTCTACAGCAAAAATTTTAAACCCTTGAAGAAATAAATTGAAGAAAACTTCAGAAGATGGAAAAACTGCCCGTGCTCATGGGTTGGGAAAATTAATGTAGTAAAAATGTCCATTTTACCCAAACTCTTGCATAGATTTAGTGCAATTCCAATTAAAATCCCCAGGAGTTTCTTCAGTGGCTTGGAAAAAAAGTCCTTAATTTCATATGGAAAAACAAAGCACCCTAAATAGCCAAAACAACTCTGAGTGAAAAGAGCAATACAGGGGGATCTCTATACCAGACTTCAAACTATACTACAGGGCTATAGTCATAAAAACGGCTTGGTAGTGGCACAAAAACAGACCTGTTGATGAATGGAACAAAACTGAAGATCCAAACTTGAGCACATACAATTTCAGCCATCTCATATTTGACAAGGGGGCCAAGAAGACACAATGGAGGAAAGACAGCATCTTCAGTAAGTGGTACTGGCAAAACTGGATCACCACTAGTAGAAGAATGAAAATAAACTCCTACCTCTTTCTCTGTATAAAAGTCAACTACAGATGGATTAAAGACCTCAATGTGAAACTCCAAACTCTGAAGGCGACAGAAGAAAAATTTGGTAGCAGACTACAAGACATAGACGAAGGAAAAGATTTCCTAATTCAGACAGCAGCTGCACAAGAATTAAGGTCGACAGTTGACAAATGGGACTTCATTAAATTCAAAAGCTTCTGTATATCAAAAGAAACAATCAAGGAAGTGAAGAGGAATCCCACAGAGTGGGAGGAAACCTTCACTGCAGAAACATCTGACAAAGCATTGATTTCCAGAGTATACAAGCTACTGAAAAACAAAGAAGAAAGAAAACAAATGACCCACTCAATAGATGGAACAAAGAGCTGAACAGTCTTCACAAGTGAGGAATTAGAGATGGCTGAGGAACATTTAGCTTATAATTAAGGAAATGAAAATCAAAGCCACTTTAAGGTATCATCTTACTCCAATAAGACTGGCTAGGTTCAAGAAAACAAATGCTTCCAAGTTCTGGAAAGGTGGTGGGGAAAGAGGAGCACTCATCCACTGCTGGTGGGAATGTAAACTCATACAGCCACTATGGAAAGCAGTGTGGAGAACCGTTGAAAGACTTGGAGTTAACTTGCCACCTGTCCCAGCCATACCACTCCTGGGCATATATCCACAAGAGTCATCTTACCACAGAGATGCATGCACAGCCATGTTTATTGCAGCTCTCTTCACAATAGCAAGGAGCTGGAACCCAACCCAAGTGCCCCTCAACAGATGACTGGATAAGAAAAATGTGGTACATCTACACAATGGAGTTCTATGCAGCAGTAAAGAAAGATGACATCATGAGCTTTGCAAGTAAATGGCTGGAGCTAGAAGAAACCATACTCAGTGAAGTAACACAGTCCCAGAAAAACAAATGATGAATGGTATCAATCATCTGTGGATGCTAGCACCAATTAGCTAATTTTATGGCAAACTGAGCAACGTCAATGTGATCTGAAGCAACTGTGCTCTTATATTGTGAATCCCTTAAAATATAATAAATTATAAAAAAGAATACTCATTTAAATCATCATCCCATGTATGTTTCTCCAAATTAAAGCAAGAAATGGGACACAAAAGAAATGTCAACACATGTAAGAAATAAAATAACTCCATGTATTCTTTCAGACCATGATAGCAAAAGAAGCTCTAGTCAGTAAAGAAACATATGGAGTTTAAACATGCTCCATAATAAAGAATGGGTGGGTGAAGAAATCAAGAAAATAATAAAAACAAATTTACTTTAAATTAAATTAATAATATCATAATAGAACATATGGGACACATTAAAAGCAGTCCTTGGTGGGAAAATTTTAGTACCAAATGCCTAAATTAAAAATCAGAAAGAATACAAATGAATAAGTTAAGGTACAACTCAGAAATTTGGAAAAGCAAGATCAAATTAAATCCCATTTTGAGTGGTAAGAAAAAATAATAATTAAACCAGAACTCAAGAAAATAGAAACAAAGAATAAAACATGTTTATCTAAGAGCTGCTTCTCTGAAAAATAAACACAATAACTACACTTAGCCCAGATATCCAAAAGGAAGTAATATCAAATCCAAATCAACAAAATCAGAGATGAATGGGAAACATTAGAGCAGACAAATAAAAAGAAAATTATAAGGGACTACCTTACAAACCTGTGCTCTCTTAAATGTGATAATCCAAACTAAGTTTACATGTTTCTAATTTCAATGTATTTACAAAACTAAAACCGAGATCAACAGGTAAAATAGACCCATAACAAATAAGGAAATTGAAACAATTGTACAAAGCCTTCCAAATTCTGAAAGGCCACGCCCAGGTGTATTCGTAGAACAATTGTATCTGAACTTCAAATATCTATAATCAGCACTATTATGTTATTAAAAAAAACAGAGGGAGAATTCCCAAAATCCTTCTATGAAACCAATGTTGCTCTAATACCAAATCTTAGGCTGGTACCACTCCCTATTTGCAGCTCTCCTTGGCAAATATCTCACAGCTCTGGGATCTAGACTGTCTTCTTGGAGTCTCCACTGCCAACCAAGATTCACCTTCACAACTTCATGCAATAGCCTATCAGGGCTTCTTTATGCAGGGTCACCCGTGCTGTACTGTCTGGCCTCTTTGGCTTTCTGAAACCTCAAAGGAAGAACTTATGACCCCTTCACTCTTGCATCCTCTATGCCTCTAAATCCAGTACCATGTGAATGAAATTGCCATGTTTGGGTACAAGTTTGGGATGAACCCTGGCATACTTCAACCACATTCAAAATTTTTCTCTGCCCTGGACTTGGAGTAGAAAATGTATTTAGTATTTTCCTTTCAAAAGTTGGAGGCTTAGTTGGGTGTGGTCTTGCCATGAACGTAATATTTCTATTGTTTACTTGTAAATAGTCCTCTACTTAGTCACTTTAATTTCACTCTTCACATTGTTTACTTATAAATATATAGGCCACTCCTTAATCATTTTAATCTTCTTATTAAAGGGATGCTGTTGGGGCTGGAGGGATGGCCTAGTGGTTAGGAGCGCCGACTGCTCTTGCAGAGGACCCGGGTTCGATCCCCAGCACCCACATGGCGGCTGAGAACCATCTGTAACTCCAATTCCAGGAGAACTCCAGTTCCAGGGGAATCCCACATCCTCTTCTGACCTCCGCAGAATTGCATGACATGGGTGCACAAACATGCATGCAGTCAGTACATTCGTACACATAAAAGAAAATAAATAAAAAAGTTAAAAAAAATAAATAACGGGATACTGTTGTACACCTGCCTTGGTTCCAACATTAATCTTCCTAATGCACTTTTCTGAAATGTGTATTCCACATTTCTCTCTGCCCAATTTTCTCTTTTTCACTATAGATTTGTATTATATTCGCCAATAAGCATGCCACAATTTCTACATTATGCTGTCATGAAATATCCTTGGCCAAAGAAATTAGTCCATTGCTTTTCAACCTAGCCTCAGGCAAGCCTTTGTGCTGTGGGCAAAGTCCAGCCAGACTCTCTAAAAATATTCCAGTTGCTGCTTAAGTCCTTATTTTCCTATGGAAATGCATTTTTCTCAGCACTGCTTTCTTCTAGGCTTCTAACTAGAATGCCCTGTTAATCTCTCCTTACAGCAGTCAACAGATTTTCTAGCCCAAAGTTCCAAAGTCTTCCACATTTCTCCAAACACCCACATGGTCATGTTCTTCACAGCCAACAGCCCATTCTCTGGTATGAAATACTGCATTAAAAAAAAAAGAAATACTGCATTAGTCACTTTTCTATAACCATGATAAAACAACCATAACCAAGGGAACTTATAGAAGGAAGATTTCATTTGAGCTTATGATTGATGGCTGCAGGGAATTAGAGTCCATTGTGGCACAGAGATATGGGGGAAAAGCTGGAGAAAGAAGCCAAAGTTCACATCTTCAATGAGCACAAGAAGCAGAGAGAGGGAGAGAGAGAGAGAGAGAGAGAGAGAGAGAGAGAGAGAGAGAGAGCGCAACTGGAGACTGTCAAAGCTTGTTGAACTCTCTAAGCCCACCCCCAGTGACTTATTTCCTCCAGCATGGCCATACCTTCTAATACCTCCCAAAACAGTGCTGCCAACTGGGGACAAAATGTCTGAATACTTGAAGCCTATGGGAGACATTCTCATTAAAACCTCCACAGTTATTAACACAGAAATGAGTCACCATATAAAAATAAGGGGCTACAAAATGGGTATCCCTGTATTGGATATCTCAGCCATTTCTACATTAAAACTGAGCTCAGAACCAGAAGAGGAGATGGAAATACAATAAGAGCCAGTGGTAATGGAGGACCCCAAGGAAGTAGTTTTCCTGGCAGTTTGTAACTTGCTCATGTGTACTGAGCAGCAATGGTGGCAGCATGCACAAGACCCATGCCAACATAAAGCAGACAAAAAATTCAGCATAGAAATTAAATGCACAAGAAGCATTAACCTTTCCTAAATAACTATTGGCAAATGATCATGGCTAGGAGAGGGAGAGTTGGTATTCATTAAGGGAGTGATGTTTTATACAGTGATCAGGTTTAAATGGATACACCCACACTGAGGCATTCTTGAAGTGACAAAGTTGACTTAATATGCCTTAACATTTATGACATAATTCATGAAATCTGGAGGTTGGAACTAAGAAGGTTACAGATATGGCTGGTATCCAAATATAATTTGGATATATTGTATGAAATGCACAAAATTCAATATAAAATTTATAAATAGTCTTTTGGTAATGTGAATATTTCTTAGTGGATAAAGTGTGACATCTGTATATAATTTCTATTTCCCTCAAAGGAAAGGTAACACATATCACATAAACAGTATATAATAAGTCATTTCTGCAATGTTAAGCCATATTTTATCTCAGTAACATTCATAATTTATCTTATCTCATTTAAACCTACGTGATTTTATCTCATATCATGCCTCATCATTTCATGTAATGTCACCTCATCTTATCTTAATAAAAGCTTGTTTTTCTTCTCCTGAAACAGATATAAATGCTGCTTTGGATTTTCCTTTTGAGTATTTTTACATAAAAATTTGGTTCAAACTTATTTCTCCTTTGAGATGTACTTCCTTCACATCACAATTTTTCTAAATGTTGATTGGATTATCAAGATAATGACGTCTGAAAATTACGTATAAGTTAATTCCAAAATGTGTTTACGAATTCACTTTTCCCTTTAATTTTATATTACTCTAAAATATGCATGCATACTCTCTACCCATATACCAATATTAAAATGTCTGAACATAAGTGGTAAGTTAATTCTAGAACCTTGTAAGGGGTTCATATTTTAACCACACCATTGTTTCCTGATAAAAAGAAATATAACATTGAAAATGCTGTTTGCTTTGCAACTAGGGATTTGGTGCTAGCATCTGCAAATGTGGGAAACCATTTGTCATTTGCTTTTCTGGGACTGTGCTACTTCACTTAGCATATTGTCTTCTTTTTTTATTAATTTTTTTATTTATTTCTGTATGTGTATGAATGTACTGTCTGCATGCAAGTTGGTGCACCCGATGTCGTGCAACGTCGCGGAGGTCAGAAGAGGGTCGCGGATTCCCTGGAACTGGAGTCTCCTGGAATTAGCTTCAGACGGTTTCTCAGCTCCATGTGGGTGCTGGATCGAAACCCGGGTGTCCTCTGTAAGAGTGGTCGTGCTCTTAACCGCTAGGCCATCTTCTCCAGCCAACAGCATAATGCTTCTATTTCATCGATTATACCTGCACCATTTCATGATTTGTCATCTTTCTTATTACCACTGCATATACGTCCCATGTATAGATGTAAAACAATTTTCTTTATGCAGACATCATTGTAGGGACATGGGTTGCTTCCATATTTCCAATATTGTAAATAGAACTGCAATAAATACAGATCTGCATGTATCTCTGCAATAGGGTGAGTCTTGTGGCTATACACCCAGGAGTGGTATACTGTGTCAGGTGGTAGGCTCATTATCAGTCTTTTAATAGTTCTCCACACTGCTTTCCATAGGGGTTACATGAGTTTGCATTCCCACCAGCAGTGAATGAGTATTCAACCTCTCCAGCATTTGGTGTCATTTGTTTTCCTAAACTTGGCCATTCTTACCAGGATAAGGTGAAATTTAAGACTGGTTTTATTTTAATTTTGTTATCCTTCAATATTAGTGATTTTTAACAATTTCTGAGATGTTTCCCGGCCATCTTCACTTCTCCAGGTGTGAATTCTCTCTTCCGCTCTTTATTCAATATTTTGTTAGAGAAATTTGTTTTCTTGCTACTTTTTTTGGAGTAATTTATATTTATTTTCTGGGTGTTAATCTCTCTCGATGTGTTTCTTAAGCTTTTTGCTCAGTAGCAGTCAGTTTCCAATAAATTTCATTTTGGACTCATCTGGCTATATATCTATTTTCTATTTTTTTTCAAATGTTGGGCCCAGGTGGTGTTACGCAATTGTGTAAAACATTTTTATCAGTAGTAGTAATTACTCATTTTTTGCACTATTTACAGTTAACATAGCTAGGACACAGAAAAGAATTTCAGGCTTAGTCACATCTTGGCCTTGTCATTGTCCCAGAACTCTGTGCTCTTCTTCAAGATTTTGAACATTTCCTTTGTCATGGGAGTCTGTGGTTTCTTCTACTGTGGTCTCTTCCTCCTTTTCTCGATGGCCAGTGGGGCCTTCTTTGTCATGGAGATTTGGTTGAATGGATTGCTGAATCTGAGAGACACACATCTGGAGCAAGATTCATTTTCTGGAAAGATGCAAGCACCCTCTCTTTCCATTATTAGTGAAGGGTCCAGGATTTTACTCCAAAGTCCTCATTTTGATTCTCCCCACTGTAATTGTGTCAAGGATTATGGAGCTGGGACTCTGCCACAATTTATCCATTAGGGAAACTTCATGGAAAAAAATTAAAATGAGCAATCATTCAGAAATTAAAAATGAGGATTTACTACTGTTATTCCAGGTGTGGGTGACTCTGAACATTTTATTTTATTTTTCTAATCTTTGATGAATTTGTGGTACCTTTCTATTATTGCTTGAAATGTAGAATAGAAGGAATGCCAGTATTATTGGAAAAACGTTCCATGGACCGAACCGACTGGTTGAAAAAAACTTTACTCATAAATGAAGGCCCATAATCTGTTTTTATTTGATGTGGGGTACCTAAAATAGAAAAAGAGTTTGCATAACTTGGTTAATTGAAGGCATTAATTTATTTATTATTTTATTTATTTTTTATGTGTATTAAGGCACTGTCTGCATGCAGGTCCATGCACCTGTGTCATGCAATACCTCAGAGGCCAGAAGAGGGTGCCGGATTCCGCTGGAACTGGAATTGGAGTTAAAGACGGTTCTCAGCCATCATGTGGGCACTGAGGATCGAACCCAGGTCCTCTGAAAGAGCAGTCGGTGCTTTTATCTGCTAGGCTATTTCTCCAGCCCTGACAGAAGCACTTTAGAGAGTCAGCAAGCAGCCTACAAGCCTGGACTCCTACTGAGATCCTGCCTGCCTGTGATACCTGCCCCAGCACCAACTATCTTTGATACCTTGGGCAAAGAATCATCATGTTCCCATAGCATATGGACTAAAGTCCCACCTGTCCCAACCCCCCAGGTCTGTGTGTCCAGCCCCCTGCAAGGTTCTGTATACATAATTTGACGTTACACACTTTAAACCACATTTTATTCCCTTGTGGAATTCCTCCCAGTCTCTCTGAGTCCGTTTTTCTTTCTCTCCTCAGGGTCTTATTTCTTACCTCCCTCATCCTCCATTCTGGGGCTCAAGCTAGGACTATTAATTGCTGGCCCAGAACAATCCCGATGCTTATAGTACCATGGAGATGCGAGTCCTGGTCCAAGGGAGAAGAACACTCCATGGAAGGCAGTACACACGTGTGATACACATTTAAAGGAACACAAGATGACAAATATCACGCAACAACTGGTGACACAATGTGAGGCTTGACCTTTCATAATAAGGAAGAAGGTAATTTTGGCTCTCACGCTGTCCCTTTCTCAGCTCCAATTTTCACTCACAAGTGGGAAAAATTTCTGAGGTTTCAGAGTAGGGAAGTAAACTCCCCCTGAAAGGAAGTTTCAGTGTAGAGGCCAGGCTGTGGCCCATTCTCATGACTGTTCTCATGTAGGATGCATTTTCACCTGTCTTTCAACATCTTTTCTCTAAGGCCAGGCTGTGGGCCATCCCCATGACTCTTCTTGGGTAGGAAAAGTTTTCAACCAGTCTTTCACCGTCTTTTCTGTAAGGGCAGGCTGTGGCCCATCCCCATGGCTCTTCTTTTTTAAGATAACTTTTCAACGTGTCTTTAAGCATCTTTTCTCTAAGGCCAGGCTGTGGCCCATCCCCAGATCTCTTTTCGTGTAGGATACGTTTCAAACCCTCAGCTTCTAAGTATTTCTCTATTCACTAGCCTTTCCTTTATTTCTCTATCATGGAAAACAAACAGGCACACCAAAAGGACCTGGTGGTAACTGAACAAGTTAACAAAATATCAGAACAGCCTCCTCAATCCCCATGCACACTCTGACCCCACTATAAAAAAAGATATCACTGGAGAAAAATTTGCAGCTCAAAGTACAATAAAGATGGCAAACTATTTGCAACTTAAAATTTTTAGGAGGGTGACCCATAGCCCACGGAACAAAGGGAGAAAGTGATTCAGTAGGTGCCCTTTGGATGGCACCCATTTCAGAAGGCTCCCATGCTGCTCTAACAATAAAAATAAGAGGGAGGCCCCTTAAATGCTTGATAGATACAGGGGCAGATAGACAATACCTGTATCCCGTTCTTTCTTCCTGTAATTTTTTTGTATTTTCTATCATCTCTCTGCCTTTCCATTCCAAGTAAATCTGTGCAGGACTGTACGCATATATGCCAAGAAACTACAAACCTTAGAATTCTTTGAGCCTGTCATGGCCAAGTTAACTTCCTTTTCTTTTTCTTAACATGCTAAGCCAGGAGACAACTTATGGTTCCCAGAATGCTTCACGCCTGTTGCTGGGTGGGAAAAAACAAGCAAACAAACAAACAAAAACAAACAAACAACAACAAAAAAACCCTCAAAATTCTTTGTGTTCTTTCTAAAACAGGTATCCCCAAAATACACAGAGGAAAATGTACCTTTATAATGAATTGTTATGATACTTGTTCAAAATTAAATTGTACTGTTTCTTGCATGTTAAATTTTATACAGAGATAATATTTTTATAATATGGCCATGGAAAATATGTTAAATTCCATCTCATGAATGTTTAATAAGATATTAAATTTCTAAATTTAATACATGGGTACCCCAAACATGTAAATTCAATTTGCACAACTAATCAATTAAGAAGTCCTAGGCAATTTAAGTCATTTGATTAAGAGGATCCTAGACAATTCTAAAGTCAAGTAATTAAAAAGGTCCTAGACAATTTTAGAGTCTTTTAGATTTGTTTTCGCCTTTTTAAAATCTACAGGCTTCTGGACCACATGGTTTGTAACCTACCACTGAGCTGAAATAGCAAGTCATCTTGATTCATGTTTGTCTTTATCTATTTAAAATTAAAACCATTTTTAATCACAGCATCCTGAAAACAAAACAAGGCAAATTTGCATGGCGATTTTCAAGCCAGCTTGGTCTAACAAAAAGTTAAAACTAATAAAATGTTCTTTACCAACTATTGGTCATTTTAAAATACTCTAAAGTTTTGGTTAAACATTAACTTGAATTTTACTACTTACATAAATTTAGTGCTTAAATTCAGTAAAGGCTAACTCTAAAACAAATATTGACTTTTTTTCTCCCTAACTCAATTCTGCCAGTATATTTAAATAGCCAATAAATCAATTGATTTATCGAGGGTAAATATAAATTTACACATGTGATGGTTCAAAGTTTTATTAAGTATGTACTGTCATCTACTGGATACAATCCACCAACACAAAATAAGGATCTGCAAAACCCATTCTAAAATTTATACCTTAAAGTTATGTATCTAAGGGTTGTAATATATAAAGGTAAAAGTTTCTTCAGGATCAATTATTAATAAGGTAACTTAAAAATCACAATGCATGTTTAATAAAGGTTTTTCCTAACTTATTTTTACTTTCATCCAAAATTTATTAACACATTATATAATAGTAAACTGAATTACTAAAGTTGTTTAAAAATTGGTCTAATACTATCCACATAAAATATTGGTCACACATACATTTATGGGAAGTACAATTTGTTATTACACTTGTTCTTAATTCATACTAAATTTCCAGGTAACAGCCTTGACATTGATCCATATCAGTGTTTCCAATGTATTTCTGTGATATTATCTGTAACAACCCCTTTTTATCTATGAGATATTTTAGCTTTGAAAGACTATATTTCACCTCTTCATCAACAATGAACTTCAAAACACCAGTTCCTCTATGGGTATGCAGTACTGTGATTTTCAAAATGGGGAAATTCTCCTAAAATAAAGTAAAATTAATGCAATGCCTTCCAAAATGCAGCTTAACTTCTTCCTTACATTAAGAGGCATAAGATCTCTTGAAGGGATAATCTATTTCTCATAAACACCTACTAAATATGTATCAAAGCCAGGTGCTGTACTGGCTGGGACTTCTCCCAGAAGCCAATTATATCAGTAAAAAGTATCACATCTGTCTTTATGAAGCTAAAATTGAGGCCCAATAAGTCTATCAAGGCCAAAAGGCCATGGGTAAAAGCCTAAGTACTAAACTTATATATTATTTTGATTTTCAAACTTAAAGGACTTAAATATTTCATTCTTAGCCTTCATCTATTTATCTACTAAAATGTTAAAAGAAGTGTTTTCTATAAATACCCAGAGAATATAAAATAATGGTATTTCTTTTTTTTATTTGTTTTGTTTTTGTTTTTTGGTGTTTTTGAGACAGGGTCTCCCTCTAGCCCTAGCTGTCCTGGAACTCACTCTGTAGACCAGGCTGGCCTTGAACTCACAATGATCTGCCTGCCTCTACCTCCCAAGTGCTAGGATAGTTGTGGACTCTCATAGACTGGACTTTATTTCATCAATATAGTTACATATACAGGACTTTGCAGCCAAACTTAAGACTTTGGGGGTACAATTAAATCACCATCTATGTTAAGAGGCATATCAAATATTAACTGAATTATGGAGAGAGAAAAATGTTACTTTCAAAAGGAAAAGTGTCATTCACATATCTATGTCATAGGAAAAAATATTTTCTTCATATATAGGAGAAAAATGTTACGTTTAGAAGACTGTCACTCATATGCCAGTATGTCTTGGAGGGAGAAAAATGTATTACTTTTACTTTGTCATTTTTTTAGAATTCCACCACCTGAGGAAAAATTTACATGCTTAGTTTTAAGTCTCTACATTGTTTACATGGTCAGCTTGTGATACATTGGCACAAGTCTCTATGTTTAAATTAATAGTTGTAAAAGGACTGCATCAAAGAACTGAGTGAAGTGGTGAACTGCTCAAAACAGTCAACTTCCACATGGAGAATTTTAAGAAAGACTGAGAAAGAAATGAAAAGCATGTTTGGCAGAATGCATGAGCTCTGGTGGGGTGGGGGGATAGGGTGGGGAACACAGGTCTAGATCTGATTAGTAACATAATTATATATATATATTTTTTTAAATAGATGTAGAAATACTTGAGGCTTATGGAAATTTGGTGCTGCCTTGAGGCCTTTTGCAAACTCTGCTTTACGAGGAAGATCAAAAGATGCCTGTGTGTCTTTATGTTTGGTAAGAAAAACTTTTCTTTATATATGGGTTGTTGATAAAGCCCTATTACCTGCAACCCAATTCCTTCTAGGCCACGTAGATAATCCCTTTCATTAAGACTAATCTCCACTTTAGGAGGTCGGCTTCCTGGTTTGTCAAAAGCCAATTTGGGATTACACCCCAGACTATCTTAGTTCAGTATCAAGCCATCCATGAAATTTCTCTGGAAAAGATGACGACACTGCTCCATTTTAATTAAAATTGTAGAAGGAGTTAGCTATAGGGCTGAGACTTTGTCTGGATGGAAGCAAGGATCTGCAAATACTGTCCCAGTAGCATCTGGCAGCCAACTGTTGTTGGGATAATACAGTATTCTTGCCTCACCTGGACAGAGCTCCAGACTGTAAGGGCTCTCTCTCTTTTTTGATATATGGAGCATATGTCACACTTCCAGCTTACACACACCCAGGTTTTGTTGTCCACCCTGGAGCTGTATTGGATCATACTTCCCAGAGTATTCCTAAAGGAAAAATAAAAAAACACTATGTGATGACTGAGTTTTTCTTCTTTAATAAAGAAAAAGGGGGAGATGTACGCAGAAGCACTTAAAAAAGTCAGCAAGCAGGAGCTGGAGAGATGGCCTAGTGGTGAAGAGCGCCACCCGCTCTTACAGAGGACCCGGGTTCGATCCCCAGCACCCACATGGTGGCCGAGAACCATCTGAAACTCCAATTCCAGGAGAACTCCAGTTCCAGGGGAGTCCGACACCTTCTTCTGACCTCTGCGGCATTGCACGACATGGGTGCACAAACTTGCATGCAGACAGTACATTCGTACACATACAGAAATTAAAAAAAAAAAAAAAACATTAAAAGAAAAGAGTCAGCAAGCATAGCAGGGCGTGGTGGCACATGCCATTAATCCTCCCAGTCAGGAAGCAGAGGCAGGCAGATCTTTGTGAGTTCATGGTCAGTCTGGTCTACAGGGTGAGTTCCAGGACAGCTGAGGCTACAGGGAGACCCTGTCTCAAAAAGACAAAAAAACAAAACAAAACAAAACAAAACAAAACAAAACAAAAACACGAGTCAGAAAGCACCCTACAAGCCTGGACTCCTGCTGAGATACTGCCTGCTATTGATACCTGCCCTGCCGCCAACTGTCTTTGATGACTTGTGCAAAGCATTGTCACATTCCTGTAGCATATGCCCTGAAGTCCTGCCTGTCCCAACCCCCAGTTCTGTGTGTTCCAGCCCCCTGCAAGGTTCTGTATACAAAACCCTGAGTTACAACATTAAACCAAGTTTTTCTCCTTGTGGAATTACACCTGGTCTCTCTGATTCTGTCTTTCTTTCTCTCCTCTGGGTCTTATTTCTCACCTCCCTCATCCTCCCTGACAGGGCTCAAGCTAGGACTGTTAAATTGCTGGCCAGGGACAATCCTGAGGCTTGCAGTACCACAGAACCGCAAGCCCTGGTACAAAGGAGAAGGCAGTACACACATGTGATACACATTTAAAGGAACACCAGACAACAAATATCAGATGACTTCTAATTACAGCCTTAGTTGTCTCTCATGAATGGTCTTCAGCATTTAAAACTAAAGAATACGTGTCTATAGTAGAGTGAACATATTTATTTCTTTCAAATTTAGATATATGGGTAATATCAGTTTGCTAAATCATATTAGGATGTAAGCTCCAGTCATAGGTCCTAAAGGAAGAAGAGAAGCGTATTGAGGACACTGTTTAACTGTTGTATTAATCTGTGATTTAACTGAAATTTGACCTTGGAAAAATTAAAAAAAAATAGTTCATTAGTTTTAGGTATGTAAAGGCTATCCAGATAACAAAAGAATAGCAGGCCCAAATTGGTGAAGAGATTTAACATCATAGGTTAAATAAGCATGGCCCAGAAAGGAAGTTAAAAATAAATGTTTAAGTCCATTTTAGGCAATTGCTTTATTAAAAATAAAAGTAGATATTTGTTTTGTTCTTTTTAGCCCCCACCACCATACCCTGATGTAAAATTTTCAGAAGGAAGGTAAGGGGTCATAACACATGCTTACAGACAGGCAGGATTCAGACCATGCTTATTGAAACTGTTTTTTGTTTTGTTTTGTTTTTGTTTTTGTTTTTGTTTTGTCTTTTCGAGACAGGGTCTCTCTGTAGCCCCAGCTGTCCTGCAACTCACTCTGTAGACCAGGCTTGCCTTGAACTCACAAAAATCAGCCTGCCTTTGCCTCCCAAGTGCTAGGATTAAAGGCATGCACCACTACGCCTGGCTGAAACTGTTTTCTTAAGGACTGTGTACTTCTGGTTCAAGCAAGTAAAACATTTTTTTAGTTAAATTATTTTGTTATGAGTAAAAGAAATATTAAAAGTGAATCTTTTGTAATACAGAAAACAAAAATGACATTTTGTCCTAGCAATATGTAACCCAATATTTTTCTGTGTTCAATTTATTTAAGATTGTAACTGAGCCTGTAGTACAAGCCAGAGGAGTAGACTGAAAATCATTGACTGTAACAGTAATAACTTTACATTTTTACAATCCTGTTTAAAATTTTCATGTACTTGCTGAGACTTTTAATGTCCCTATTTAGAATTTCTCATTATTCCTTCTATTCTGGAAAAATAAAACCATTTGAATTTTCCTAAATAATTTCTTCTTTATCAAAATATTTTATTCCAATTTACCTTTTTTAGTCCTTTAACCCTTTTATTATTCTCTTTTTGATACAATGTTATATAACCAGAATTTAAGAGATAACATTTTGATCTGAAAATGTTTTTTTTTTGGTTAACAGCTTTAGTTTGTACCAGTCTTTATTTGTGACTTGATTTGATATCAGGTAAATTAATCTTAGGAAACATATACATTGGTTAGCCATCACAGTGTATATATCTATATCTATATATAGATAGATAGATATAGATATAGATATCTATGTATATATGATAGATTCCAATAATCAAAATCTTATAATTACCTTTCATTGAGACATTGTTTTGTTATTTTGAAACTGAAATAAGTTAGTTTCACTTTGAGGGAGACTCTGCACAGACAGGAAAGTATGTCAGGACCCTGATGGCTGTTGTGTTTATTTTAGGCATGGTGTCTGGCTTGCCTGTGTTGGGATTAGAATGACCACCACATTTTATACCCAGGCACACAAGAATGTGTTTTCAAGGAAGGGGAGGCAAGGAGATTAAGCATAGGTTGGTCTGTGGCTGGTATCAGCAGAAGCATCTTGAGAGAAACTGGGACCTGTGACTGGTATCAGTAAGAGCATCTCGAGAAAGACTGAGACCTGGTTCTAGTATCCTGTGAGTTATGATTGCAGGATGTTGTGGCAACATTTCTCAGGTTGCAGGAATGCATTCTAGGATGATTATTTCTTGGAAATTCTATTTCAATTGGCCTCCTGAAGTCTATGACTTAGGTGCTCTACAACCTTATACTCCACCCTTTTGTGTCCCAGGGATAGGGGGAGAGACATTTATCATTGTAGCTGCTTTGGGCTGATGGTGGATGATGAAGAGGGGGTTAATGAAAAGAAAGTATGAGATGCTTTACACCTGGGTGTTACTGTTGTGTGCTGGGATTTGTTTGTATTTGTCTGAAGGGAGAGTAAGCAAAAATTGAATAAATCTTGGACAGGTCAGTTGTTGGATAAGGTCTTGCAAGCACCAGCTGAGGCAGCAAGCTATTATCAGGATGAGGTGTGAGGCCTAAGGTTACTTATGGGTCTAATTATGGGATTGAGCCATGGGGGTATGCTGTCCAGGATTCTCCACTCTAAGACTGTTTTTTGGTATTCCCATCATTTGACTCATAACAGGCTGCTATGAAATCCAAGAAACTAGGTGCTTTTTTGTTTTTTATTAAGATCTGAAGTTTTTTACCAGAAGTCCAAGTTCTCAGGCTTTAAGGCTTTACTGATTATTTATTTTGGGGTCTACATTCTTTTCGGATGGTTAAATGGCTAAGGGCACACGGTTAGCGCAGATTAAGCAAGGTTTATTTTAAGTTGCTTTTTTTTTGTTTTTTTCCTCAAGGTCAGTTGAGGATCTGGTCCTCAGGGGTCACTCAGGTTTTATCTTATTTTATTATTTTGTCGGAAGTAGGTGGGGTGGGGGTCCTCTGGTTACTTTTGGGTTTTCACTTTTGAGTTACATTATGTGAGGACAAAGTCAGCCCTGGCTGGACCAGGCTTCCCATTTTGAAGCATGAGGAGACTTTCCTCTTTTTAGACTGGTTACTGGCTGGAGTCTCATTAGTAGATCTACAAGATCTCCATGCACAGGAAGACTGGTGACTCACAATTGCAGATTATTGCAAGAGATGCCCCTGTGTGACTTTGTTGACCTCAGATGGCAAGGAACAAAGCTGTCTTTCAAGTTCCTTGGCCAAATTGGTATGGTCATTAATTATGGTAGTTAACCATCCAGAAAATTACACTAGCCTGATTCTTTTAATTACTGTACAATATTTTAGATAAGGTTTGGACAAAAGCCCAAGCAGCCTTGTATAACACTGACTGGAAGAGAGATTTAACAACATTGGTTAAGCAGCCCTAGCCCAGGAGAAAAAATTAAACAATTTCAGGAAACTGTTTACTACAATTTACCACAAACAAAACTGTCTCTTTCTTTCCCAGACTGCCATATCCTGATTTATCAGTAACAGATAGTCCAGTACAAGCCACTTAACGCTATATATCTTATCCTTTTACTAAACCTTGAAGTGCCATGTGATGTGTAGATAAAGCTTGGGAAAAACTTAACATTCTTTTTTTTTTTTTTTTTTTTTTAACAAATCAAGACCCGTGTTCCCACTCATTCCCCCACCCCGCCAGAGCTCGTGCATTCTGCCAAACATGCTTTCCATCTCTTAGTCTTTCTCAATATTGAGAAAGACTAAGAGATGGAAAACTTAACATTCTTAAATAAATCTTGACTAGATATAAACAAAGTGATACTTAGTTGTGAAGATTTACTAAGTAATTAAAATTTAGTCCCTTGTGATAAGATGGGACAGTCATCTCAAATACACTAATATAAACTGTGAGATATTTTTGCAAGCCTAGGAGCAGGTTTTGAATGACCAATTCTCTTTGAATGCTTAGAGATGTTTTACGTAGGCTTGGCAAATGTCCCCGCATGTATACTATATCCAAACACAGAAATAGATTGCACCCTGAAATTTAAGAAACTTAGAAATTTGGTATCCAGTAAAATAGTATTCATTTTGATATTTATTCACTTAGCATTGACCATGATTCTATACATTTAAGCAATCTCATAAAATAAATGCCAGAGAGGAAAAACCTGGAGAGTAAAGCCTTAGAGTTGAGGTTTGGGCTGTCAGTGATGCCAGGGGTAAGGTAGGTTTGGGGCTTCTCTGGCTGGAATTTGGCATGTGCAGAACTACGATTCTTAGGAGACCAAACCTGGAAACAAATTTGTAGTGGGTGAAAAAACCCAAGACCTTTTCTTTAGTGGAAGATAAGAGAGGGTACTGGGTGTGTAGACCCCAAATAAGGAAGCAAACAAAGGAATGACTGGTCTCAAACCAAGAAAGCCCATGCCATTCACTACCTTTTGCAACAATGAAAGTGAAGGAATGATTTCTAGATCTCATCATTACTAGAATTAAGCTGTTGCTGGAAGGGATCTTTTGAAGAAGATCATTTGTCAGGTACTTTGGCAGTAGCCTTTAAGATCTTTAAATAATTTGGAAGTCTGGAGTGCCATTTAGTGGGCATTAACATTGTCCAGAGCACACTAAAGTCAAGAAGAAGTACACAGTGAGGAGAATCAAAGAGAATTGTTTTGAATGAGATGAACCCATAGTTAAAGACAGAGAAAATGAGAAAATTAGCTAATTTGGTTAAGTAGGTAGAAGAGGGAGACAAGGTAACAAGTTTCAAGAGTGCAAGGTCATTAAGATGCCAGAAGGAAGAAGAAGAGAATGACTTAGAAGGGCAACCCAACAGGAAGGAGGAGGCAAAGAGAAGGAGGAGGAAGAGAAGGAAGGAAGAGGATTGCAAGTCTTTCTATCCTAGCTTTCAATTTTGTGTTTTGAATCAGGTATATGTGCTGCTTTGGGGATGGGCTTTCCCAGTTCTCTCCCTGAGACCATCTTCTCCCAATGAATCTCAGGGGTGTCCTGCATGTTTAAGGAAACATGAGGGGGCTTAAGACACTGGAAGATCAGCCTCTTATGTGTGTCTTCCTAGATGAGACAAAGGTTCCTTCTGACCAAGGATTGGGGTATGTAGTTTCCCTATCAGGCCATTCCATGACTTAAGGGTTGCCCCCTGACACCCAAACCTCAGAACGGTGTGGAGACCAAGAGACTCTTGTCTTCAGAGCCTCTATGACAAATCAGTCATAAAGTTCCTAAGGTAAAAGGCTGTGGGGTTGCAAGAAAGCACATAAAAGTAAATGATGAGAGGAGAAAGGAGAAAGGAGGAATGAGTTTTCAAATTAATGGAAGGAAGTGACAGGCAGAAGACATCTCTATCTGGCTGGCATTCCTAAATGGTTCTCCATGCTTTTGAGTGGTGTCCCACTGTCCAAAGTACAAAGAAAATCCTCCCAGGGGCCAGAGTGTAACCAAAGTTCCAGAAAAAATTTTGAGAAAACGGCAGACAAGAGGGCAAGAGTGGACTTGGTGGGTCTATGGGTGGCTCTGAGGAATTTCCCACTGCAGGTAAAAAGGGGAAGAGTGAGTGGGAGAGTGAGAGAGAGAGAGAGAGAGAATTAGGTAAGGGAACAGTACATCTGGACAAAGTCAGATCCATAGAGGTGTAGAGCCTGTACCTGGCAGCCAGTCTCATTGGAGTCTGTCAGTCATGCCCTACCCAAAGCAGCCAGAATCTCAACCCTCCCTGAGATCAGGGCACCAAATGTTAGGTTCATTTTGAGGGGAGAGTTGGGGCAGATAGGAGAAATTTTCAGGACTCTGATGAAAAGGAATTTGGGCTTAATCTAGGCATGTTGGTTGGTCTGCCTGTGTTGGGATTAGCATGACCAGAATTAGAACGTTGGAAAATTGCAGTTTTATACCCAGACATAAAAGGAAGTGAATTTTCAAGGAATTGGGGACAAGGAGTTTAGGGAATGGGCATAGATGGGTCTGGGTCTCGTATCAGTGGAAGCATCTTGAGGGGACCTGGGACCTGTGCCTGGTATCAGTAGGAGCATCTTGAGAGAGACCGAGGCCTTGTTCTGTCCTGCTGTGAGTTATGATTGCAGGATGCTGTGGTAACATTACTCAGGTTGCAGGAATCCATGCCAGGATAATTATTTCTCAGGACATTTTGCTTCATTTGGCCTCCTGAACTCCCTGACTTAGATGGGCTACAACCTTACAAAATACTTTTAAAGTAGACAAAAAATTAACACCTTAAAATATCATGAAAATAAATGTTTTGTACAATATTTAACATATACAGAGGCACTGTCTGATATACCAAAAATTATTAGAGCACCCAAGTTTATAAGGCCTGTAAATGTAACATTAAATTCTTTAATTTTTGAGTAGGCATGGCAGAAAATTTAAAACCAATAATTTTGTTTACAGAAAAGAAGCAATTGAAGTGGCCAAAGTTTAAACAAATTGTTTTCACACAAATGCAATTTAGAGAAAATTAACACATGACAGAATTATGTGAGATTTTAACATATAACATATGACATGATTACATGTAATCTTAACATATGAAAACATTTGTACTATGCTTGTTTTGAATAGAAAACCAAAGTAAAGGAATTATTCAGCTAGAGAATTGTGAGAATCTCCTCCATAAGGCAGAGAAAAAGAAGTTCCCATCTGGGAATGGAACCAGAATTTCTCCTGAATAAACAATATGGAGTTAAATTTTATTTTTTAACATTTTCTTTTTATTTCTGTATGTGTATCAATGTACTGTCTGCATGCAAGTTTGTACACCCGTGTCGTCCAATGCCGCAGAGGTCAGAAGACAGCGTCGGATTCCCTTGGAACTGGAGTTCTCCTGGAATTGGAGTTTCAGACGGTTCTCAGCTGCCATGTGGGTGCTGGGGATCGAACCCGGGTCCTTTGTAAGAGCGGTCGGTGCTCTTAACCGCTAGGACATCTCTCCAGCCCCTGGAGTTAAATTTTAAAATGTAAAGAAAAATGAACAGAATGGAAACTCTGGGATTTGAACCTGAGAACTTTGTGAGGGTTCTGTAAATCTGAGCTGCATTCTTAACCTCTGAGCCATCTGCTTAGATGCTGGAAAGGCAGGGAAATCTCTAGGTATGTACTCAAAGCAAAGTGTCACAGCAGGGGAAAGCTAAGTAAACAAAACAAATCCCACCTGAGAATATTGGAGCACTGTGAGGTTCTGATCCAGAGAGAAGGAAATTTGAGAGTCTCTCACTGTGACAGAAAGGGTTTTTCCATTAGACCATTAATCTGGCAGGGATAACAAGAACTTTAGAGAGACACATTGGAACTTGTTAAGGTGAAAATCTTGAAGACTAGTAGCATTGGAGTTACTGGAATAATGGGAGGATGCCTCTCAGAGAGCAGTGGCTCTGAAGGATGACTCCCATGGGTCTGAGGAGGGGGGAAGGATGTGAGACAGATATGAGAAAGAACATGCAGGGAGATGGTGGCTTTTAGCCATCTAACAGCTCCCCCGTACCCCAGGGAATCCTATCAGCAGGGGCAGGGAATGGGTCTAGTAATCCAGCTAGTGGTCCTGTCCCCAGTGAGGAGGAAGACATCACGAGACAGCACATGCTTTCAACAGAGCTCAAACAAGAGGGAAGAAATAAAAAAAAAATATGCTCTGGCTCTGCTCAAGGCAGTTCTGCACAATTTTATGTATGATTTTAAATATGTAAAAGTAAGTTCCCTAATCAGGGAAAAGGTTACAGCTTTTATTAATGTCTAGGGATTCCTTAATTTGAGCCTTGGTACACTTGGTTCCTGTAAAAAAAGGACTGCATTTTGAGGTCACTTTCCCCACATTAGTTAATTGCCTCTGCTCACCAGTCCAGCTGTGTCATGTTGGAGATACCTCTGATCAGAGTACCTGGCTTATGGCTTCCTGCTGAGGGTAAGGGCTCCTGATCAGGTGCCAGTTTCAGGGAATTCTTGCTATTCACAGGTATGTCCCTTGTCCCCCTTGGAACCCATATTGTGAAGGCATAGAGTACTGATATTCACCCCTAAGATGGTTTATCTTTTACAGTTTCTTTCTCCAAGGATACAGGTTTATATAGGGACAAAGTCGGTAGCCATTAGCTGGCCCCACAGGAGCAACATTCAAGAGAAAGTTTGAAAAAAGATACAAATGATTTTTTTGCAGAGAAGTTGGGAGAGGATTTTCACAAAGAAACTGTGTAAATATAGATTACAATTGAAGGTTGCTGACCAATATATCTCTTCTTAGAACAAAGGACTTTAGGGTCCAGTGGCCAGCTGTGTCCCTTATCAGTTGGGCATTTTGCTGCCTTGCAGGGTTCTGTGAGAGACAGTTTTCAGCCTTTCTACCCTATCTAAGACACAACTGCCTTCCAAAATCTCTCATCTCCTCTTCTGCTAAGTCCATCCTACTCACCAACAGTTGTACTGTTTCATCTCAATTCTGTTATTACACTGCTCCATTTTTTCATTACAGTGGTCCACTGTCCAATCAAAATGCTTCCATTCTCTTTAAAATGTACCATTTTTATATCAAAATAGTCCATTATAAAATTGCAGTGATACTTTTTCACATTGTAATGTTCAATTGTTACTTCAAAATGTCCCATTCTCTCATACATGCCCCTCTGTAACTCATAGTTTTCCACCTCTGGTCACAATGCTCCAACATTGCATCACAGTGGTCCATTCTCCTATCAAAGTCTCTACCATCTCATCATAATGCTCCAGGTTTTAACATAATGGTGCACTTTTGTATCATGATATTGCATTATTACCTAAGAATGGACCCTGACTGTATCACAATGCTCAATTTTATTTTTACAATGAACCACTGTCACATCACAATGTTCCAGTGTCTCATCACAATGCTCCATTTTTGCTTCATTGCTCTGCATTTTCTGATCATAATGCTCCATTGTTATATCTCTCATCTCAGTGCAGTCATTTCTCAACACAACATACTATTATCATATCAAAATGGTCTATTCTCCCATCATGTGATCCACTCTGTGATTACAGTCCTTAATTGTTCTATTCCAATGATATACCATTGTATCACAACACTCCACAGTTACACTAAAATTGTCCACTATCTCATCAGAATGCCCTTTGTCTCACAATGATGCATCAAAATTGTCCTTTGTACAATCACAGTGATAATTTGTCATGTTGTAATACTCGAATAATTGTTAAATCACAATGGTCTACTCTCTGATTTTAAGCTCCAGTGTTACATCACACTGTTCCACATTCTCATCATAATGCACTACTTTAAACTTACAAGGGTCACACTTCTTATCAAATTGCTCACTGCTGCAACAAATGGTCAAATGTCAAAATTCAGTGTCACTGTGTCTCATCACAATGGTGCACTTACGTTTCATAATGCCCTCCTTTTTCAATCCCAATGATCCATTGCTGCATCACAATGTTGCAGTATCCTATAACAGTGCCTCAGTATATTGTCACAATTCTCCATTGTTTTAAGACAGTGTTTTGAGGGGAATCCTATGAAAATAATTTATTGTGTTACAATGGATCACTTTTCCATCATTGTTTCCATTGTGTCATCAAAATGCTTCATTGTTGTATCAGAGTTTCACTGTCCTTACATATTACCCCATTGATATCTGACAATGTTGCCATGTCTTATTCGAATTCTCCACATTCGAATCACTGTTGTCTAGTGTTCAATCACAATGGTTCATCTCTGGTCAACTGTCACATCTCAGTGATTGCCTGTCTCATCATAATGCTCAAGTATTGCCTCAGAATTATTCAATGTCCTGTTCCATTACTCTATTTTGCAACACAAAGGTCTGTTTTCCCATCACAATTATCCACTGTCTCATAATGATGATTTATTGGTGTGTCACGTCTCCACTGGCTTATTACCATCTCCACTGTCTCAAAACAATTGGCTACTGACTCATCACAGTGCTCCATTGTGCTATCTTAACATTTAACTCTCTAATCACACTGCTATCCTATTTCAGAACATTGCTCCAATTTTGCATCATTTTGCTCCACTATCCTATCATGATGTTACCCTGTCACATCACAATGCCCATTATATGATCATATTTACCCCCTGTTCTATCATGATGCACTGATACATTGTACTGTTCCATCTCAGCACTCAACTGTCTGATCTCAGTACTCCATTATTGCCCCATAATGGTCCAAATTCTCAACAAAATCTTCCATTCCTTATTATATTGCTCCACTGTTATGTCAAACCATGTAATTGTTGCAAAATTTTGGTTCATTGTCCAATCATAATTCTCCCTGTCACATCACAGTGGTCCACTGTACTATCACAATGGTCTGTCCATAACAATCCCTCATTGTTTATCAAAATGGTCTCATGCCCTTTCTCAAGGCTTACAGTCTTGTCACTGTGGTCTAGTGTCCTATCCCAATATTCTGATGTCTCAATATAATGTTCCATTGTTGTATCACTGCAGTCAACCATTGTAACAAATAACTCTACTTTGTTGTCTCAATGGTTCATTGTTGCAACAAAACTGTCAAATGTACTATGAGGAAGCTACATTGTCAAATCACAATGGTCAGCTCTCCCATATCAATGTTCTACTGTGTCATCAAAATCCTCCACTGTTCCATCACAATGCCAATTGTCTTATCAAAATGCTTCAGTGTGTCATTAAAATGGATCACTGTTATATCTCAGTGGTCCACGTTACTACCACAATTCTCTTTTGTCTCAACACAATGCTACATTTTGCATCACATAGATACATTGTCCCATCATAATAGTCCAATATCTCATCAAAATACTGCACTGTTGCATCACAGTGATCCACTATCTTAGTACAATGCTCCAGTGTTGCATCATAGTGTTCTATGTGTTTTCTCTAGTGCTGTTTTCTAATAACAATAATATTTTGCTTCTTCACTATGGCCCTCCATCTATTTACAGCACTCTATTGTTGTATCACATAGTTTCTTTTTTTTTTTAAATACACATATTTACTTTTATTTAGTCGCAAAACACCATGTAACCTGTAGACAGAGTCTGGGCAAAATTAGATACATGTTGAACTCATGTCAATTATATATGTATTAAACGAATATACACCTGTGTCCCTCTCCTTCCGCTCTCACCCTTCCCGATTCACCATTTCAGTCAATTTTCTGATGCAGTCTTTCTGTTGTTGTTCTTTTAATATGCATCCATCTCCACAAGAAATAATTTCAACTGGATTATTGGCACTAGCATCCACATATGAGGGATACCATTCATCATTTGTTTTTCTGGGACTGTGTTACTTCACATAATATAATGTCTTCTAGCTCCATCCATTTACCTGCAAAGTTCATGATGTTGTCTTTCTTTAGCACTGCATAGAACTCCATTGTGTACATGTACCACATTTTCTCTATTCACTCGTCAGTTGAGGGGCATTTGGGTTGGTTCCAGCTTTTTGCTATTGTAAATAGAGCTGCAATAAATATAGCTGTGCATATATTTCTGCAGTTAGATGAGTCTTATGGGTACATGCCCAGGAGTGGTATGACTGGGTCAAATGGCAAGCTCATTTTGAGTCTTATAAGGGTTCTCCACACTGCTTTCCACAGTGGCTGTACAAGTTTACATTCCCACCAGCAATGGATGAGTGTTACCCTTTCCCCACAACCTCTCCAGCACTTGATATCATTTGTTTTCTTAATTCTGGCCAGTCTTATCTGAGTCAGATGATATCTTAAACTGGTCTTAAATTTGCATTTCCCTAACTATTAGTGATGTTGAAGAGTTTTTAAGATATTTCTCAGCCATCTCTAATTCCTCTCCTGTGATGTCTCTATTCAGTTCTTTGCTCCATCTTTTGAGTGATTCATTTGTTTTCTTTCTTCTTTGTTTTTTTTTTATTTTTGTTGTTGTTGTTGTTGTTTTTGAGTAGCTTGTATACGCTGGAAATTAATGCTTTGTCAGATGTATGTGCAGTGAAGTTTTCCACCCACTCTGTGGGTTTTCTCTTAACTTCCTTTATTGTTTCTTTCGATGTACAGAAGGTTTTGAGTTTAATGAGGCCCCATTTGTCAATTGTCGATCTTATCTCTTTTGTGGCTGCTTTCTGATTTAGGAAGTCTTTTCCTACACCTATGTCTTGTAGTCTGCTGCCAAGTTTCTTTTCTCTCACCTCCAGAGTTTGGGGTTTCATGTTGAGGTCTTGGATCCATCTGGAATTGACTTTTGTACAGGGCGGGAGGTAAGGGTTTAATTTCATTCTTCTACAAGTGGTGATCCAGTTTTGACAACACCACTTACTGAAGATGCTGTCTTTCCTCCATTGTGTCTTCTTGACCCCTTGTCAAATGTGAGGTGGCTGAAATTGTATGTGCTCAGGTTTGGATCATCAGTTTTATTCCATTGGTCAACTGGTCTGTTTTTGTGCCAGTACCAGGCTGCTTTTATGACTATAGCCCTGTAGTATAATTTGATGTCTGGTAGAGAGTTCCACCCTGTATTGTTCTTTTCACTCAGGATTGCTTTGGTTATTCGGGTTCTTTTGTTTTTCCAAATGAAATTGAGGATTTTTTTTCCAAGGCTGTGAAGAAACTCTTGGGGATTTGATTGGGATTGCATTAATTCTGCACAAAAGTTTGGGTACGATGGACATTTTTGCTATATTGATTTTACCAATACATGAGCATAGGAGGTTTATCTATCTTCTGATGTCTTCCTCAATTTCCTTTATCAGGGGTTTAAAATTTTGGTTGTAGAGATCCTTGGTGTCTTTGCTTAGGTTTGTTCCTAAGTATTTTATTGTTTTTGAAGCTATTGTGAGTGGGAATGTCTCCTTTTAGTCCTTCTTCAGTTGCTTGTTGTTCATGTAAGGAAAGGCTACTGATTTTTCTAGAATTATTTTGTATCCTGCCATTTTACTGAAGCTCTTAATAGTTTCTAGGAATTTTCTTATGGAGTTCTTAGCATCCCTTAGGTACACAATCATATCATCAGCAAAAAGGGATAGCTTGGTTTCCTATTTTACAATTAGAACTCTTTTAATTTCCTTTTCTTGCCTTATTGCCCTAGCAAGCACTATATTGAAAACGAATAGTGACAGGGGGCAGCTTTGCCGAGTTCCTACCTTTAAGGGGAATGTTTCTTTCGTTTCCCCATTTAGGATGATACTGGCTGTGGGTTTCCTGTATATGGCTTGGATTACACTGAGGAATGACCCCTCCTGTCCAATTCCCTCTAGGACTTCAAACATGAAGGGATGCTGGATTTTGTCAAAGGCTTTCTCCGTTTCAATTGAGATGATGGTATGGTTTTTTGTCTTTCAGTCCATTTACATGTTTGATGATATTTATTGATTTTCATATGTAGAACCATCCCATCATCTCTAGTATGAATCCAATTTGTTCATGATGGATGATCTTTTTGATATGGGTCTGTATGCGATTTGTCAGTATCCTGTTTAGAATTTTTGCATCTGTGTTCATTAGTTAGATGGGTTGATAGTTCTTCTTTTTGGTTGTATCTTTACCTGGTTTTGGTAATGGCGTGATGCTGGATTCATAGAAAGAATCTGGGAGAACTCCCTCTGTTTGTATCCTTCTAAATAACTTGAGAAGTAATGGTTGTAAGTCTTTTTGAATTATTTTGTACAATTCTGCCGTGAAACCATCTGGGACTGGGAATTTTTTGGTTGGGAGGCTACTTATTACATCTTCAATTCCTTCCTTTATTATTGGTCTATTTAGGCCATCAATTTCTTCTTGGTTGAGCTTTTGTGATTTCCAGGATTTCAGACAGTCATCCATTTGTTCTATGTTTTCAAACTTAGTAGAGTATAGGTTTTTGAAGTATCTCCATATGATTGTTTGGATCTTTTCATTGTCTGTTGTGATACTTCCCCTTTCATCAAAGATTCTATTGATTTGGAGTTGTTCCTTCTTTCTTTTGGTTAACTGGGCTAGATATCTATCTTGTTTATTCTCTCAAAGAACAAACTTTTGGATTCATTGATTTTTTTTGTATGGTTTTCTTTGTTTCTATTTCATTGATCACTGCTCTGATTTTTGTTATTTCTTCTTGTCTGCTACGTTTAGGGTTCATTTGTTGTTGTCTCTCAAGTATTTTTAGCTGTAGTGTTAGATCATTCACTTGTGCTCTTTCTGTTATTTTATGTAGGCACTTAGAGCTATAAACTTCCCTCTTAGGGCTGCTTTTAAAGTGCCCCATAGGTTTTCTGTGTTATTTTATCATTGTCATTCAGTTCCTGGAATGTTTTTTTTTCTTTCTTTATTTCTTCCTTGACCCATTCATTATTCAGGAGAGTGTTGTTTAGTCTCCATGTGTTCTTGTACGTTATAGGGTTTATCCTGGAGTTCATAATGAGTTTTATTGCACTGTGGTCTGATAGAATGCATGAGATTATTTCAATATTTTTGTATTTGTTGAGATTTTCCTGTGTTCTATTATATAGTCTATTTTGGGGAATGCTCCATGAGGTGCTGAGTAGAAAGTGTATTTTCTGGTGTTTGGGCGAAATATTCGATAGATGTCTGTATGGTCCATTTGGTGTATTGAATCATTTACTTCAGATAACTCTCTGTTTATCTTTTGTCCTGTTGATCTGTCTAGGGGACTTAATAGGGTATTGAAGTCCCCTAGTATTAGTGTGCTTGGGTTAATCTGTGCCTTGAGATCCTGAAGAATTGTCTTTATAAATTTTGGTGCACCAGCGTTTGATGCGTATATATTCATGATTCTGAGATCTTTATCACCAATTGTTCCTTTAATAAAGATGCAATGGCCCTCTTTGTCTCTTTTGATTTCTTTTGCTTTGAAGTATATTTTGTGTGATATTAGAATTGCAACACCCACTTTCTTTTTGGTACCATTTGCTTGGAATACTTTCTTCTATCCCTTCACCTTAATTTGGTGCCTATCCTTGAAATTGAGATGGGTATTTTGTAGAGAGCATAGGTTTTGTTTCCTAATCCATTATCCCAGTCTATGCTTTTTGATTGGGGAGTTTGCCCCATTAATATTTAAGGTAATAATTGAAAGATGGACATTGCTTCCTTTCACTTTATTATCCACTTGGACTTCTAGACTATGATTTTGCCCCTATGGTTATGTTTTTATTAGCTTCTTTTCCTAGGTGTTTGAGGATTGTTGCTCTTCTCTTCTGCCCTTTGAATTGCTTCAAGTATTTTATGAAGATTTGGTTTTCCAAACATGTATTCTATAATCTTGTTTATGTCGTGGAAGATTTTTCTCTCTCCTTCAATTATAGTCAACATTTTTGCTGGGTAAATTATTCTGGGTTGGCATCCATAGTCCTTTAACACTTGGAATGCTTTGTTCTATGTTCTTCTTGCTTTCATTGCACCGAGAAGTCAGTTGTAATTCTGATGGGATTCCCTTTGTATGTGACTTGTTTTACTTTTGTAGCCTTCAGAATTTTGTCTTTGTTTTGGGCATCTAGCATTGTAACTGTGATATGGCGTGGGGAGTTTCTTTTCTGATCTTGTCTATCTGGAGTCCTATGTGCTCCTTGTATTTGTATGGGTTTGTCTATTTTTAGTTTGGGGAAATTTTCATCTATTATTCTGTTGAAGATCTGATCAATACTATTCTTTTGAGATCCTTCTCCTTCCTCTACTCCTATGATGCAGATCTTCTTGGTGCTCCTTACTTAGTTGGTTGGCTTCCTTTTTCATTGTTTCTACTTCCTTTTGAAGTTTGGTTTTTCTCCCTCTAGTTCTTTCTGGAGTTTGTCAATCTGTTCCTTTAGTTCTTTCCTAAGTTTGCCATTGTATCCCTCTACGTCCTTTTTTAGTTTTTTATTCTCTCTTTAGTTCTCTGAATTCTTTATTTTCTTTAATTTCTCTGCATAGGTCTGCAATTATTCCTCTAAGATCTGTTCCTTAGGTCACCACCAAGGGGATCTCATTGTAGCTATCTCCTGCAGGTTTGGTAGAGCCTGGTGTGGGATTGTCCTGTGCCTTTCCCATGTTGGCCCTTTGTCATGACCTTGGCATATGGGTTTCCCTTTTGTGGTTCAAATCACAAATGTCTTTTCAGTATGTTAGCAGATAGTTTTGCTTACCTGCTTCTGAATCATTTTTTTTCTTTCCTCCTCCTTGTTTATGGAGTATTGACTTGTCTAGGTTTCAGGCTTTCAATTTTCTTTTATATATTGGATATTGGAAACTTAAGTCACTCTTCTTTTCCTGTTCTGAACGTTCTCCCAAAAAAGTCCCCTTGGATACTCTCTCATGATGTATCACATAGTTTCATCATCCTGTGACAATATTCTACCATCACAATTTACTACTCTCCTATAGCAATGCTAAAATGTTCCTTCCAAGTTGTCTACTATTCTTTCAATAAACATCGAATGGAAGAGATTTAACGTCATAGATTAAGCAGGCCGAGTCCATGAAAGAGATTTAACTCAATTTTAATTTTTTCTTAGTGAAGTTTGTTTACTGCAAACAGAAGCAGTTTGTTTTCTTTCTTTTTTGGTATTCCATATTCTGATTCTCAGAAAGGAGGAGGTTTATCACATACCGATGGAAAGGTAATAAGCAGAACAAGATCCAGATCAGACTCACTGAAATTGTCTCCTTGTGGACTGCATGCTTCTGGTTCAAGCACGTAAAATCTAGCTTTTTTGAGGCAAATTATCTTCGTATAGGCACTAGAAATAATAAACATGACACTTGTACAATACAGAGAAACATAAAGTACATTTTTCAATAGCCATAGTTAACCTAATACTTGTTTGCATCCAAGTAACTGAAACTGGGTGTGCAGTAACAGACAGAGGAGTAGACTGAAAATGTTGATTATGATGGTAATAATAACTATGCATCTCTAGAATCTTGCTCTTACCATTAAGAAACTTACTCAGACATATAACACACTTTTGTAGACACTCTCATTATCTCTTATATTTTGGAAATATCCCCAAATCTTAATCTTTATACATAAATCTCTTTTTTAACCATAATTTTAACCCACGTTTTCCCTTTCTCCCCTTTTTTCCTCCCACCCTTTTTGTACTCCCCTTTTTTCCCTTACACACATCCTTAATATTGTAGGACATCAGTCTTGGATTCAGGCATACCTTGTGCATGTGCAAACACAACATGTCTAGCACACTAGGCAATGTTATAGTACAGGCCACACCCTGTAACCTGACGCTAGCACTCATTTGGTACCATGAGCTGACATAATTGTCTGCATGTTTTTTGGGTATAACCCTTGGGCTCCCGGGATGGTTCTTGATTATATGTAGGTCTAGATTTGATTGCGGGGAGTTGGGGGCTATATCATGTAGAACTGACCCATGCCAGACCTATATAAATTTCTTGTTGCATAGAAGAAATTGGTTTGCAGACTCTGATGTAGTTCTCGTGGACATTACTGGAGGAATCCTGCACTGTACCCTTGTGATGGTTAATCCTGTGTGTCAACTTGACTGGACTGAAGAACAAATAAGAGAAAAGGTATGTTTGGATTGGACCACCTCAACCCGGATGGGCCACCCCAAATGTGGGTGTTACCTTCTGCCAGCAGGTAGTATAAAAGACCATGGCAGAAGGAGCTGATCTATTTTTCTCCTGCGGCTTGCCTCTCTCATCTGGTGAATTTATCTTGCTGCTGTGATCAACCTTTCGGATCCCAGTGTGTACTGAGACTGGCAGATCTCCTGGAATATATTCAGGCCTTCAGCACTAGATTGGGACTACTGAGAAATCCAGCTTTGCGGACTGAGCAGGTCCCTGGATTCTCTTGGCCTTTCCAGTGTGGTGCAGCTACTGTTGGACTCCTTGAACTCTGTCACGTGAGCAAATCAATAAATTGTATATAGCTATATATTCGTCCTGTTACTTCTGTTTCTTTAGAGAACACTGACTAATACAGATTTTGGTACCAGAAGTGGTTCTAGAGAAACAGAATTGAAAGGATGAATTTCTTTAGTGGGCTTGGTAGTCTCTGGAGCCAGCTCGCCAACTCAATGAAGCCTAGAGTTACTGAAGGCTTTCCTGGTGGCATGAAGAGGAATGATAATCCTTGGTGCAGATTATTTGAACCAATTATGACGATAGATCCATTTGACTCACTTAACTCACCTTTTGTGAGAAGCAGGAATTTAGCGACTCTATATATAAAACGTTCAAGAAATTGCGGAAAAATAAGGAAAATAATGATGTTGCCTTGTTGCTCCTAGCATGTCTGGATAAAGTGTTAGAGGAAAATAAGGAGTTCAGTGATAAAAATGACCATGTCCGGATTTGAAGCAACAGTTTAAAGGTTTCCAAGTGTGCTCTGGAAGAGAATCTTCTCTCCAGTAGCCAAAGAGCTAAAGCAGCAGAAAAATCAAGCTGGAGCCCTTATTATACATTTGGCTGATTTACAATGCAAATTTAATTCCCAGCCACGAAGAGTGTCAGCAGTTAAAGTGAAAGCACTGGTGGGGAAAGTGTGGAATCCTGAAACTTGGGATGGAGATGTGTGGAAGAACCATAATGATGGGGATTTTGAACCCTCAGATTCTGAGGGATTTTCTTTATCCGAGGAATTAATCTCCCCACCCTCAGCAGAGAATCCACACCCTGCAGATCCCTCCTCCCACCCTTGCCTGAGGAAACTAATCCCCCCTTCCAGTGGGAGCTAATGTCGCTCAGGGGCCAATTGTTGCCTCTAGACCTATAGCCAGATTGAAGTCTAAGCAAGCCCCTCAAGGTGAGATAGAAAGTGTGGTATACGAGGATGTGGGCTATGCCACTAAAGAAATTAATGAGTTTGCCGATTCATTCCAGCAGAAGCCTAAGGAATACGTGTGGGAATGGATTTTAAGAGTGTGGGATAATGGTGGAAGGAATATAAAATTGGATCATCCTGAGTTTATCGATATGAGCCCACTGAGTAGAGATTCTAGGTTTAACATGGAAACTCAAGCAGTTAAAAAAGGTGTTAAAAGTTTATTTGAATGGTTGGCTGATGTATTTATTAAAACATGGCCTNTTTCTTATGTATTGGGTTCCTGGGAATGCCATGATCAATTAGACAGTTCCAAAGATAATTTTTGGTCATGCCATTTATATTAAATAATTTGTGTTATTGTCTTTGTCCACCTCATAATGATAATTATTGTTCTATCTATGTCTCATCTGGTTCTTTGAGGACAATTTCAGTGCTGCCTTTAGCCGGTTGAGCCCTCCCCGTATGGTCCTGTTAAACCTTATTTAACGTTGTACCATTTTAATTTATGTTGCAGCAGGCAACATACTTCTTCATAACTGTATGAGAGTGCTGGCAGTATATAAGAATATTAGAGCAAAGAGAACAAGAAGCATCTGTTATAAATAGATTCTGGTTGTCCCTTCTCTCTAGTACTCATGGCTTATAAATTCATGTGTAAGAGGCTTGTTCCTCTGTTCCTCATAAGGCTGGAGAATGTGGTTTTACACTTCGTATCCACTCATGCATGCCCATTAGTTTGTTTCCCTGCTCTTTGTAGCGCGCTCTCATAAATCCCTTCATTCCAATTACTCTAGCCGAATGAATTTATGTACATGCGCTCTTTTCAACACTCTCTGTTAGTATGTCATGGTTAATCCTGGGTGTCAACTTGACTGGACTAAGGAACAAATAAGAGAAAAGGGATGTTGGATTGGACCACCTCAACCTGGATGGCCCACCCCAAATGTGGGCGTTACCTTCTGCCGGCATGCAGTATAAAAGGCCACGGCAGAAGGAGCTGGTCCCTTTTTCTCCTGCTGCTTGCCTCTCTCATCTGGTGAGTTTGTCTTGCTGCTGTGATCAACCTTTTGGGTCCCAGCGTGTACTGAGCCCGGCAGATCTCCTGGAATCTATTCGGGCCTTTAGCACTAGATTGGGACTACTGAGACATCCAGCTTTGCGGACTGAGCAGGTCCCTGGATTCTCTCGGCCTTTCCAGTGTGGTGCAGCTACTGTTGGACTCCTTGAACTCTGTCACGTGAGCAAATCAATAAATTGTATATAGCTATATATTCGTCCTGTTACTTCTGTTTCTTTAGAGAACCCTGATTAATACAACCCTCTTCAGCCAGTTTAACTGCAGGACTGATGCCCCCCATATAATATTATACATAAGCTTATACATTCACAGTAGATTAAAATCAGGGATCTTCAATCTGTACATCAGCAGATTCACTGTCTTCAATAGAATAATTATGTTATTTATACATTTGGGATAGAAAATAATTTACGCAAACCAAAATAACTGTTCACACTCCCTCACTCACAACACAGACTAAAGCTTAAATGGAGGGAAGCATGATTCACAAAACCTCAACTAGGAGTGGGGAGCTTGTAAACACAAGGCAGCTTTCTCCCTCCAAGAATAACTTACATCTTTGAAAATATCAAGTTTTCTCTTATTAAGGAAGTCATTAAGTTTTCAGTGTGTTTTATACTTTTATTGAGGAGCAGGAAGTATAAAATTTGTCTGTCAGATAATGAGCAAATATTACTAGTAATAGAGACGTGTCCAAATGAAGTAAACCTACTTCTGTAGTAGGGGAATTTTTTGAAATTTTCAATTGGAACTTCAAACACTGTACCTTTGATCAAACTGAAATTCATGCAGGGAAGTGCAGCTTTCTGGTTGATCCCTGAGTCACAAACTCCATAAATTCCTAAACAGAAGCAAATTCTGATGTAAAGTTAAAACAGAATTTATTTCATGTCAAAAGTTCCTTATATGACAGGGAACCTGGAAGCATCACTATGGGATATGGAAAATAAGATACTCAAAACTTTACCTCAAATACTTTTTTTATTCACCATAAAATAACCCAGTGTTCTTGCTTTTGTACTGTTCAGTTCTAAATTTAGCATTTCAAATATGTATTTCTTAATTGAATTGTAGAAATATAATCAATCTAGTGTTCATTAGATATCACTATGACTATAAAAATTAAGACAAAGCTGAGCATGGTGGCACATGCCTTTAATCCTAGCACTTGGGAGGCAGAAGCAGACAGATATTTGTGAGTTCAAGGCCAGCCTGGTCTACAGAGTGAATTCCAGGACAGTTGGGGCTACAGGTAGACCCTGTCTCAAAAAGACCAAAAAAAAAATTAAAACAGGTAAAAGAGTAACATTTAAAACTTTCATGGGTTACACAGTATGGGGAGTTTGCAGTTTCATCTGTGGAACACATTTAACTTCTAAATTAAAATATTTTAATAAAATACTTAAAATACATAAAATAAAATATTTAAATAAAATACTGAAAATAATTAATTTCAAAGATGGCACCGATTTTAATCTTATAGAACTAAGCTACCATTTATTTTTAGAGTTATGAATTTTTGGTATATGGGTGGAGGTTATACATGCACATTTTAGAGTAATATAAGATCAAAAGAATGAGGAAAAATACTAGTTTGTAATGACATTATGTTGAATCACAGTATTTATTTTATGGGAGTGCTTCTTAGTATTTCTTATACAAGGGTGTTTGAACTTTTGTCCAAGCCTTTTCTAGAATATAACACCATAGTTAAAAGTATCAGGCTGGTGTAACAGCCTTTCTGGATGTTGAACAATCATACTTAATGCCCATACTAATTTGTCTGAGGATCTTAAGGGATAACTTTGTTCCTTGTCCTTAGAAATCAACTAAGTCACAAGGGGACTATGCATGGGGCATCTCATCACTTGAAATGTCCTGCGAATATGAGTCACCAGTCTTCCTGTGCAAGGAGGTCTTGGAGTTCCACTAATGGGACATCAGCCAGTGACCAGTCTTTAAAGAAGAAAGTCTGCTCATGTTTCATAAAGGGAAGCCCGTTCTACCAAGTCCTGTCTTGTCTTTGAGTGGATGGAACTGGTACTTTGAAAAGCCAAAAGGACCCAGGGGCTCCCTCTGCCCCCCCAAAAAAGAGTGACCCTTGAGGACCTCAAGTGACCTTGAGAAAACAAAAACCTTGGTTAATCTGGGCTAACTGTGTGACCTTAAATATCCAAAAGGAAAGTAAAACCAGAAATAAGTAAATAGTAAGGCCTGAGAAATTGTACTTCAGTGGTAAAACTTGAGAAATTAGTAAAAAGACAAAAAGTAAAAAAGAAAGAGCACAGTTGTTTTGCCTTTCTTACTGGCAAGTGCAGATACCCTGTGGCTGCCACTGCTTTTGTCATCCTTCAAAGACACGAGACACAGCTTTTCAATCTTCCAGTACGGACCAAAGACTCATGTTTCTCCAAGAATCCTCCAAACCTTCAGTGCCAGATGGGGATTTCTGAGAAATCCAACTTGTGGACTAAGCTACCACTGGGGTTTCATGCTCTTCAGAGTATATACTGCAATTGTTGGACTACACAGGCTGTATCATGGAGACCAGTACAGGAAGATCAAGACAGGACATGGTGCTTACTGAACCTCACTTGACCATGGGAACCTCATGGACCATGGGAAGGGAAAACCCCAGTGTGGAGCACAAGGGTAGAACTGATGGTGGTTTTGGCTTGCCAAGGAGGAACCTTCAATCATGACAACTTTCAGCATAATAAAGAAAAAAATCATAAGCTGAAGATGTTAAAACCTATTATGGCATGGCATGTATATATCCATATTTTGGAGTGATGGATATTGGAAAGAATAACAACAACAAACAACAACAAGACTGGGTCAAAGAACTGTCTGAAGCAGTGAACATCTAGTTAAAATAGTAAACTTCTGCACTGAAAATTTGGAAAGAGAGAGAAAATAAAGATGAAAAACATGTTTGGCAGACTACATGAGTTCTGATGGGGTAGAAGGGCAGGGAAGGGGGCATGGATCTATATTTGATTTGAAATTTAGTATGAAACACACAAAGCTTCAATAAAAAAATTGGCTTTGAAAAAAAATAAATGGACATAAAGCTGTTTCTGTATCTGACAGTTTGACCCATGTTAACTAACTGGAATTTTTGGTAATAATAAAGCAGAGACTGGCATGATGGCTCAGCAGGTAAAAACATCTTTCATCTAGCTGGATATCCTGAGTTAAATCCCTGGAACCAAAAACAGAGAGAAGTGAATTTAAGTTGCTCTCTTATTTCCATGTGGGATATGGTACAAACATATGTATACACATACGGACACACACACACACACACACACACACACACACACACACAGAGGATCTCAGGGGCCAGGCAGGCAAGCCAGTGAGGTAAGCAGTTCAGGCCCAGGGCTGTCTTTTGCTTCCTATGTGGAAGAAGGGAGGGGAAGAACTTTAGAGGAAACATAAACAAAATTGTATGTATTCTTTTAGCAGAAGCACTTAAGAACAGTTACTAAACAGCCAGAGCCCTGACCCCTGCCATTATTTTCACAGACCTGTGAAAGTCTGGACTGTCCTTTGATCTCTCAGTAAAGAATTTTGATCTGGAATATAGCCTGTCACGCGCAGCAGTCTCGCCGGCAAGAACTTCACGTGGACAACAGGATTCTTCTGCAGCAGTATTTATTGTGCACACAGCTCTTTTGTGAGAAGGACCCTGAAATGGGGCAGAAGCACTGCTTATATAGCAGTCCAGAGGGTTCGTGTATGCTCTGGATAGGTGCAGTGTCCCGATGCCTCATTTGCATGTTAAAGGTGGGAGCTTAGGGACTAGTATTCATGCGCAGTTTCTCCAATGCAAAGGCAACGGTGGGAAACGGCTTGTAGTGACTCAGGAAGTCGGCGCCATTTTTAAGGTGTGGTCGCGAGCAACACAGCACACTCATTCAGGCTACCAACAGTTCCCCCTTATCTATTATATGGCTGGGAGAATGTCTGTCTTAGGTTGCCACTGTAGAGGTATTCCTTACCCGTCATGGGGACAGCAAACAGCTTATTAATTGGTGATTTCTCGC